>JASDQU010101053.1:40227-71086 GCA_032191745.1 Picea mariana | reverse complement strand
TTGTTGATGCTTTGAGAAGGAAATGTTTGTTGATGCAGGAATTCAGAGTCAAAACTTTGGGTTTTGATAACCTCAAAGAAATGTACAAAGATGACCTAGATTTTAAAGAGGCATACGAGACATTTGAGAATCAAATTCTCAGGGGTAGAAGACAATGGACTGAATATATGATCCAGGATGGATTATTATTTAGGGGAAACCAACTATGTATTCCAAAATGCTCCATGAGGGAGAATCTGTTGAAAGAAAAACATATTGTAGGATTGGCCGGACATTTTGGTCATGACAAAACATTCTCGAAGTTGAATGGAACATATTTTTGGCTAGGGATGAGGAAATATGTTAATAAATTTGTGGACAGATGTAGGATTTGTTAGCACACAAAAGGAAAAAGGAAAAACATAGGGTTATACTAGCCATTACCCATACCGGAGAGGTCATGGGATGCAGTGAGCATGGATTTAATATTGGGACTGCCAAGGACACAAAGAGGATTTGATTCAATCTTTGTGGTAGTAGACAAATTTTCAAAAATGGCACATTTCATACCATGCCATAAAACCAGCGACGCAACTCATATTGCGAACTTGTTTTTCAAAGAAGTCGTCAGACTTCACGGTTTTCCAAGAATTATAGTTTCAGATCGAGATACCAAGTTCGTGGGACATTTCTGGAGGACTTTATGTAAGAAGATAGGGACAAGATTGTCTTTTATCTCAGCTTATCATCCTCATATGGATGGGTAGACAAAAGTTGTGAATAGAAGCTTGGGAGATTTGCTGAGGAGCCTAGTGACTGAACACCAAAGTCAGTGGGACCACATTCTACCACAGGCGGAATTTGCTTATAATGATTCGATCAATAGAAGCATAGGGCAGAGTCCATTCCAAATTGTATATGGAATGCAGCTAAGGGGAGTTTCTGAATTGAAATATGTGGAACAAGCTGAATTCATAAGTGCTAGTGTAGAAGACTTTGCAAAAGCAATGAAGGAGCTTCACAGTCGATTCAAGGAGCGATTGTAGAGTTCAAATCAAGAATACAAGTGCAGAGCAGATCAACACAGGTGAGAACTTCAATTTGAAGTTGGTGATCTGATTCTTGCACATCTGAGGAAAGAAAGGTTCCCAAGAGGAATCTATAACAAATTGAAAATGAAAATTATTGGACCATGCAAGGTCTTGAAGAAATTTGGGGCAAACGCATATGAGATTGAATTACCTGATGGTATTAGAATCTCTCTGATATTCAATATTGTGGATTTGTACCCTTACAGAGCTAGAGAAGAAGGAGCCAAGGATGAACAGACAGAGGTTCAATGGAAAAAGTAAATGCCTATAGCTGAAAAGCCACAGATAGAAAGCATAATTGACAAGAGAGTCAACAAAAAGATCAGGAGGAAGGAGTATTTTGAATACTTGGTCAAGTGGAAGGGATATCCATTTGAATATGCCAGCTGGGAAAATGAAGAAAAAATTCATAAGCATGGAAAAACTGTGCAAGAGCTCATGAACAGGAGTTCATGAAAATTTTCAAGCGACGAAGTATGATGCAGGTGCATCGTAAGCAGTCATCCAAGCAAGCAACGTGAAAGGTAGAAGACAGTTGGAAGACCTCCAACACACATTTTTGAAATGTTTTTGAAGCATTAATGTAATGGTTAAAGGGAATCGTACTTGCATATTGTAAACAGATCATGAGATATTCGCTCTCATCTGTATAAGGTAGAGTCATTTATGCATAGTTAATGAGAGTAGGTAGGTCTAAATTATAGATTAGACAGTTTAGAGAGAAGGAGGGAAAAATGGATATAGACACCCTCATCTTTGTATCATTGGATCATTAGAACATTAGCAGAGAGATTTAACATAGAGCTGTAGAGAAGAACCCATGTACATAATCTTTGAATCAGACTCATGTTGTTATGATTTTTTCTGTGTATACATGTTGAATGGTATGATGATAGTTGTTTTATTCTCTCTCTTATATAGTTACTTTGATACTAAGTTGAATGCATGATTTCATATTAAATGTTTAAAGTCTGAGAGAAGAAAGAGAATGAGTTTCAATTGTTTCTCTTCCTGAGAGAGAATTTCCTGCAAGGAGTGCAGTGAAACACCCGTAAGGAGTGCGTTAACAAAGGTTACAAGTTTATCTCTAGAAGCTCAGGAGGGACACCGTTGTTCTTATTCCAGTAGAAGTGCAAGTGAAGCATAGGAGCCATGCAAGGTGTGCACAGGCTAGCTGAGTCCTTAGGAGTTATTAACTAAGGTGGAAGAGATAAATATTTTTGTCACAGAAGGTGCACAGAGTCGAGAATTCAAATATGCAGAAGTATTCGAAGGTCTACTGCAAGGAGTGTGAGCAGAGGCCCTTTTTCGAGGCTTGAATTTACAAGAGAAAGCTCAGAAGGGGTAGCGCCTTTGAAGTGTTTGAAGGAAGGTAGGAAGAAAAATCTTTGTGTAGAAGGTTAAATTCTRGCGAAGGAACATTGGTTCATTCCATAGATATTCTTGAGGGGAGAATCAAATGGTCGAAATTCTCTATGGAGAACTCACRAAATAGCGAGGATTGTAGGATCCAAGAGAGCTGCGGGGAAGATAAGCATTTGATGAATCCAACCTTCGAGAGGTAGGATCCAATGTGGACCGTTGATCGCGACTGTTGGATCGTTGAGATCATTTCAACATTTCAGGGGTTGTAAGTCTGAAGTGTGGATGAAGCCCTTGGTTGCTCGAACTCCCGAAGCAAGAATTGGATTGTTGTGTTTAAAGGCGAGGGGAATAACTTTCATCATTTCAAAATTTCAGAGTTTGGCATTTCGAGGGTCCTAATGACAAGGAGTTGGGCCTAGTAGAGAAGAAAACCCGAAGTCATGAGTTGCGACAAAACTTGATGTGAATTTCAGGATTTCAGTAATTCGGGATTCGAAATAACGGAAGTCCTGATGACAAGGAGCCTGGGGCCTTTGTATTGAAAAACCTAGAGTTGTGAAAACTGAAAAATCCTTGAAGTGGCATTTTGGCATTTCAGGGATTGGGGTTTCGATATGATCATTGACAAGGATTCGTGACACTTCACGTCAGAAATCTCAAATTTGCAAAATAAGAAATATCTGTGAAGGCGTGTTTTTGGCATTTCGGTGTTTTGGGATTCAAAGATTCAGGAGTGTGGTGACAAGTGTTTTGGGATCGAGAGTTTTGAACTCTCGGTACCTAGAAGCCCAAAATAACATGAGTCATCGATTCCATAGAAGGCATCGCTTCAGAATTTGGGGTTTTGAAGTGATAAGAGAATGACAGTTGAACACTGATTCAAGTTTCGAGAGTTGGGAAAGGTGACAAGTGGCAAGAATCCATGTCAGAGACTAAGGACAACAGAGAGGACAGGTGACAAGTTTTCGTCAATAGTCGGAGTCAGAATCCATTGACTGTTTCAGGGTTCGGAGGTTGGAGAGTCAGGAAACCTCATGCCAGGATTCACAAAATCGCTAAGTATGAAACCCCCAAAAAAGTGAAAAACCCGTTGAGGAGACAAAAACAATTGATGAACATGTCGAGATTCAACAATTTGGCACTTTAGGAGACAATAGATCAGGGTTCCCTATTATGGAATTCCCGAAGTCACGAAACGCGATACAAAAGTAGAGAGGACGTGGCCAAAGACTTCAACATTTCATCATTTTGGGTTTCGATAGGTGGAAGGGTTGATAACCTTGAAAACAGGGATCGCAAAATCATGAAACCCAAAGTCCTTTATGGCTTGAACAAAGGGGTTGATTTACCCTCGGTGTGGTTGTAGTGAAGATCCTGAGCGAATTTCGGACCGAGGGTAGGGGGTATGCACCATAAGTGGGTTTGGGTCTAGCAAAGACCCAAAGAGTCTATCTAACTCAGTTTCTTGATCAGTCCTAGATTGGGAGGTTGTGCATCCCTTAGGAGAGAAGGGGCTTCTGCATCAAGTGGTATCAAAGCACCAGTTTTTCTTGCAGACAACAGGAAAAGGAGAGGAGACAAAATGAACCTGAAGTCATACTCTATGTGTGATAGACAGTCAACAAAATTCCACTGAGGAGACGAGGGGAGCTACCTTTAGCCAATTGTGTTGTGCAAAGGGAGTTACGAGAACTTCGTGCAAGATTATAGGCAATGGAGGCAGCACAAAGACGAGCACTAGATGCTAGAGACATTTGTGATGTAGAGAGTGAAATAATAGAAGTCGAAGAAGATGTAGGAGAGGATGTTGTCGAAGAACGCTTGTTGAGAGAAGTTGTTATATTGGGAGGCAAAGCCAAGATAAAGGTCACAATGTATCAAGGAAATTTAGATGTTGAAGAGATGTTGGATTGGGTGAGGTCCATGGACAAACATTTCGACTATGAAGAGGTCGATGAAAAGAAAAAGGTGAAACAGGTTGTCACCGGGCTAAAAGGACATGCAGCGTTGTGGTGGGATAAACTACAGGCTGAGAGGAGAAGCAAGGGAAAGTAGAAGATAAAGAATTGGGATAGAATGGTAGCCAAACTGAAGGCTAAATTCATGCCCAAAAATTATCAGATAAATTTGTTTAGGAAATTGCAGAACTTGAGACAGAAGGGGATGACAGTTAAGGAGTACACAAAGGATTTATACAAGATAAACATCAGAACTAGACAAAGGGAGAGAGATGAAGAAAATTTTTCTAGATGTATAAATGGCCTGAGATATGAAATCTAGGATGAGCTCAGCATGATGTCAGTGAGGACAATGGAGGATGCTTATCAGTTTTCACTGAAGGAAGAGGAGAAGTTGGACAAAAAGCAAAGCCAATGAGGGAGAGGTAAAAGCCCAACCCCAAACAAAATCAAGGGAGTTACCCATGACAAGGCACATAGGTCTAATGATGAGACTGAGAAACCACATAATCACTCAGAAAGAGGAGGAATTTCCCAAAGAAGATAGGGTGGTGGAAGAAATTCTTCTAGAGGAAGATGAAGAAGAGGAGGAGGAGAAGTAAGGTGTTATACCTGTGGATAGACAGGACACATGTCTTGGAAATGTCCCGAGAAAAAGAAAGAAGGAGGAGGTGAAGCTCACATTTCAGAAACACAGAGAAGAGATGTTGAAGTAGAAGGAGCAGAGGATGGAAGATCCCTGATGTTGAGGAAGGTTCTCTTGAAATCAAAGGCATAAGTTGAAAAGCTAGTGCAGAGGAACAGTCTCTTCAGAACAACTTGCAAGACTAAAGATAGAGTATGCAATGTGATAATTGACAATGGGAGCACTGATAACTTAGTATCCATAGATATGGTGGAGAAATTGGAGCTGGATACAACTGCACATCCAAATCCATACAAAGTCTCATGGTTGCAAAAAGGACACTAGGTAATGGTTACTAAACAATGCTTGGTTGAATTTAATATAGGAGGATATAGAGATGAAATTCTATGTGATGTAATTCCCATGGATGTATGCCATATTTTGTTGGGAAGACCATGGCAGTGTGATAGGAATGTCATTCATTATGGGAGGAAGAATACATACACCTTGGAGAAGAATGGTAGAACACAAATTTTGTTTCCAATAGAGGAGAAGAAAGTGAAAGAGGAATTCAACACGAGCATACTTCTCATGAGTGGGAAGGAACTTCTGAAAGAATTCAAGAAAGAACAAGAGATGTAGTTTGTTGTGGTGAGGAAACCTAGAGCTATCCCTACAAGTACATCAATGGATTATTTGCCTGAACAAGATCAAGAATTGCTGGATAATTTTGTTGACATAGTGGTGGATGAGCTGCCTAACTCATTGCCACTCATCAAAAGTATCAGCCACCATATTGACTTGATACCAGGAGCAAGTTTGCCAAACAAAGCAACATACAGATTGAAACCTCGAGAGAATGAAGAAGTGAAGAACCAAATCCAGGAATTGTTAGACAAGGGTTTGGTCAGAGAGATCTTGAGTCCATGCGCAGTACCAATGATGTTGAGTCCAAAGAAGGATGGAGGATGGAGAATGTGTACAGACTCAATAAGCATTAACAAAATCACCATCAAGTATAGATTTCCTTTACGAAGAATGGATGATTTAATGGATTGTTTAAGTGGAACAAATTTCTTTTCTAAAATAGATTTGAAAAGTGGATATCACCAAATTAGAATGAGAGAAGGTGATGAGTGGAATACAACCTTTAAGAAAAATGAAAGTTTGTATGAGTGGCTTGTTATTCCATTTGGCTTAACAAACACTCTGAGTACTTTTATGAGGTTGATGAATGAAATACTGAAAGATTTCATTGGCAAGTTTGTGGTTGTATATATGGATGATATAATGATCTTTAGCAGGACTAAAGAGGAGCATTTGACGCACCTAACACTAGTGATGAAGAGACTACATGAGGAGACATTGTTGATAAATATGAAGAAGTCTTATTTTATGAAGACAAAACTCATTTACTTGGGTTTTGTGATCTCTTCAAATGAACTGAAGATGGATCTAGAGAAGGTGAAAGAAATCAAAGAATGGTCATCATCGAAGAGTATGTTTGAGGTAAGGAGTTTCCATGGATTAGAAATCTTCTATAGGAAGTTCATCAGATACTTCAATGGAATTTGTGCACCAATGATGGATACAGTGAAGAAGAATCACAAGTAGTTTAAATGGAAAGAGGAAGCCAAGAGGAGCTTCAATATACCAAAGGAGAAAATAATAGAATGACCAATTCTGGTCTTGCCGAATTTTGAAAAGACATTTCAGGTGATATGTGATGCAAGTGGAGTTGCAAGTGGAGTAGTTTTGAACTAGGATAATAAAGATGTTTCCTATTTTAGTGAGAAGATGAATGAAACCACAAGAAAATACTCCACGTATGATAAGGAGTGTTATGCCATAATTCAAGCCTTGAAGAAATGGAGACATTACCTTGTCCCATAGGAATTTGTCTTGTATAGCGATAACCAGGCTTTACAATTCATAACCAGACATGAAAAATTGAATTAGAGACATGCAAAATGGGTTGAGTTTATGTAGAATTTTACTTTTGTCATAAAACATATTACTTGGAATGCTAACAAGGTTGTTGATGCATTAAGCAGGAGATGTTTGATTCTGCAAGAATTTCAGGTGGGGATCTTGGGGTTTGAACACCTTAAGGACATGTATTATGATGAGACAGATTTAAAGGAAGCATATGAAGCATGTGCAAATCTTGTGTTGCGAGACAAAATCCAATGGACAAAGTATATGATTCAAGAGGGATTGTTATTCAAGGGAAATCAATTGTGCATACCAAAATGCTCAATGAGGGATAACCTTTTGAAGGAAAAGAATAGTGGAGGATCGGTTGGACTTTTCGGCCATGATAAAACATTTGCACGGTTGAGAAGTTCATACTATTGGCCAAGTATGAGAACAGAGGTGTTAAAGTTTGTGAACAGATGTAGAATTTGCCAACATGCCAATGGAAAAGACAGAACATTGGATTGTATCAACCATTGACAATACCAGAGAGGCCTTGGGATGTAATAAGCATGGATTTTGTGTTGGGACTGCCAAGAACAAAAAAAGGATTTGATTCCATATTTGTGGTGATGGATAGATTTTCAAAGATGGCCTACCCAGAAGAATTGTCTTAGACAAAAACACAAAATTTGTTGGTCACTTTTGGAGAACACTGTGGAAGAAGTTGGGGATAGATTTGTCCTTCATATCAGCTTACCACCCTCACATAGATGGGCAGACTGAGGTGGTAAACATAAGTTTGGGAAACTTATTGAGGAGTATATTTATTGATAACCATTACCAGTGGGATCAGATTCTTCCACAACCAGAATTTGCATACAATGATTCGCCAAATAGGAGCACTGGAAAGAGCCAATTCCAAATATTGTATGGAATTCAACCCAGGGGAGTATCTGAGTTGAGAGAGTTGGAATAGAGTGAGATCAAGAGTGTTGGAGAAGAAGATTTTGCTACAGAAATGAAGAGGCTCCATAGCCAGATCAAAGGACAGTTGCAGAGTTCTAACGAGGAGTACAAACACAGAGCTGATCAACATCGCAGAAGAACTTCAATTTGAAGTAGGAGATTAGGTTCTAGAACATCTAAGGAAATAAAGGTTCCCTAGGGGAACATATAACAAGTTAAATATGAAGAAGATAGGGCCATGTAATATCTTGAGGAAGTTTGATGCAAATGCCTATGAGATTGAGCTGCTAGATGATGTGGTCATATCACCCATATTTAATGTTTTAGACATGTATCCTTACAGGAAAGATGACACAGAGGGATCAGAAGATCAAGAGAATATTCAGAGGGAGAAGCAAATGCCTATAGCATAAAAACCACATATGGATAAGATTGTTGATCAGAGGATTGGTAAAAAGACCAGGAGGAATACCTATTTTGAATATCTGGTTAAGTGGAAGGGACACCCAATAGAAGATGTTATTTGGGAAAATGAAGATGCTATTCAGAATCATGGAAAGTTAGTGTAGAAGCTCATGGATAAGAGTCCATGAATTTTTGTCAAGGGGAGTATGATGCAAGAGCATTGTTGGAAAACACGTGGAGCAAGACCTCTTAGCATTTGGGAATCTGTACATAATCTCAACGCTGACAGTTAGAGTAGATATTTTGAAGCACGTTTTAACTCAGCGTCGAAAAAATATTTTGAGGCACGCCTAAATGATCGTGAGTGAAGTGGGAGTTTCCACTCTTGCTCTGGACTATGACTCCATTAGGATATYCATAAAGATAGGTTTTGATGTAGAAAAGTAGTCAGGGGGAACCCTAAGAACCCTCTGAGATAAATCGAGGATTTGTACGCCCAAATGAAGCTAGCTATAAGTTAGTAGGAGATTTCTAAGTTTTTAGTTTTTGGTTTGATTACAGTTGTAGCCATTTTTCASTTATGAATATAACAAAGGAAAATTGACCCAATTCTTGGTGTGGAAATTGTTTTGCAATTCTCTATTGTTGTGATTTCATGAATGAATGAATGAATTTCTTTATTAATATATGGAACTGTGAATGTTAGGATAAGTTTCAATTGTTTCTCTTATGTTGAAGTGGTGTAAGGTGTGCACACATAATTCAAGGAGTGCATTAATGGGATATATTTCGATTATGAAGCTCACAAGAGATAGCACAAAACTTTCCCTTTGCAAGGAGTGTGAAGATACTGGTGCAAGGCATGCACAATCGTCCGCAAGAATTTGAACCTTGCGTAAAGATCTGGTGGAAGGAGTGCACAGATCTGAGATTCGACTAAGTGTCGAAGGGACTTTTCAAGAAGTTGAAGAACTAGAAAAGGAGAATGTCAGGAGGGTGAGAGGAATTTCTCTTCGAGAAATCCTCCGGATCTGAGTTATCGAAATCCTTGAAATGAAAGGAGTGCGCGGTAAGTCAAAGTCTTCACAAGACCAAGTTCAATAGGAATAATGCTTTCCATAAGTTTTGGAAGAGATACAAGGAATGGACTCGTAGGAAGTATAAAGGTCGAAGCCTTTGAATCTTTCAAAAATATTCTAAATCTGAAGAAAGCGCAATCTTGGAGAGAAAGATTTGGACCGCCCGATCAACGTCCAGACAACGAGCAGTAAGTGCAGAGGAGAAAATATCGCAGTTGTTCGGTCTGAGCGCAAAGGAATCATAGTCGCCCGACCAAAGTGAAGTGCACTAACAATAAGATTGAAATTACATTGGAGGGAGGGGTTACGAAATCTTAATATCATCGGAGCCATCGATCGAAGGAAGATCGTGGACCATAGATCTAGTTTTTTCGGGAGTTCAAAACTTGGGAAATTGGAAGTAAGAGTTCTGGGAACTCGCAAAATATGAGTTCGTGATTAATTTGAGTCGTCGGATCAATGAGAGATCTAGATTGTTGATTCATTTTGGGGGAAGGAGATATCAAAAGTTTGGATATCGGGAGAAGGGAGGTGAGTGGTCCTCCAACTTTGCGAAACGTGAAACCATGATACGCGAAAAGGATATCAGGACTGTTGGATCGCGGGGATTGTGGACCATTGATCAAGTAAGAAAAACTCGCAATTTCGGGTTTCATGAGGACGAGAAACAAGGCTTCATGAAACGTGAAATCATGAAGCACTAGAAATATTGGCCCACGGTCATAGCGAAGGGTCACATTGTTGAAGGAGAATAGAGGGGCTAGCACGCGCTAGGCTCCTGTCAGGATTTCAGAGGTCGAGGGAGTCGAGGTGACTCACATAAAAATACCCAATACTCAAAATCGTGAAATGACTTTTGAGTTAGGTGAGGGGTCATAGTCATCGTATCAAGAAGGAAGGGGCTTAGCCAGGGAAGAGCCTACACGCAGTTGGTGTGGAAATTGGACAACGCTCAGGAGGGAACTCTTGGGTCTCATAGGACCTGCGCATTTGGAGAAAGGACCTGTGTAAGTGGGTTTGGGTCTAGTAGAGACCCAAAGAGTCGATCTAACTCAGTTTCTTGATCGATCCTAGATCGGGAGGTCGCGCAGCCCTTAGGAGAGAAGGGGGTTTGCATTGATTTTTTTTTTAATTTAAAAAAAAAAAAAAATTGTTTTTTGTTTTTGGTGATATATTTTTTTATTTAATGAAAAACAAATTATAATAAATAAAAATAAATAAAATTTCAACAAACTTTTACAAATCATTAATAATCATCATTTTAAATATACTTTCAAAAAAATAAAAACATAAGGTTAATTATGAAATATAACATAACATTAATGACATTATTTTCCATAACCTAATAAAAACTTATATTTAATTATGAAATATAACATACCTTTAATTTCCATAACCTAATAAAAAAATATATTTAATTATGAAATATAACAACATTAATTTCCATAACCTAATAATTAATAAATTAAAATTTCAATTTCAAATTATTCATCATAAATTTTATAGTATTTTTTTAATTTCATAAACTTAAGTTGATAATCCAAATCATAATTTGTTACATCCAATATAGAACACATATGACGCCCTCTACGGCATATGTGATATACATAAAGGTTACATGCCGCTCGGTTTCATAATTTGTTACTTCCAATATAGAATGCAAATGACACCCTCTACGACATATGCGATATACATAAAGGTTGCATGCCGCCCGGTTTCATCTACATATATGCAATAGCAAGTCAAGATGATTTTCACTTGCAATATATAACTTCAATGTAAAAGTAACATTAAAAAAGTGTTGGTGTATGTGTATGTGTATGTGTATGTGTATGTGTATGTGTATATGTGCAGGTTTTGCTTGTTGTGAATGTATGCATGTGTGAATGATTATGCCTCATTGACCATGGAATGTTTGTGTGTGTGTGTGGTTAGTCCCATGCCAATGATGGATCGTTTTTTAGGTCATATGAGCTCTCACCTTCATGTGGTTGACCTTGTTACTAGAGATTTTAATATCTCAAAACTAAGAATAACTTTTATTTTTATATTATTTTTATTTTATTGATTAAAAACAATATAATTTATTTTTACTGAAAATATAATTTATTTGTGAAGTTTATTTTATGTATTAATAATATTATTGGATATACAAATACAAATACAAAACTTATTAATATTGGATATACAAATACAAATAATAAATTTTATAATGATGTATTAAAACTTCACAACTAATATAAACAATGAAGACAACATACAAACACAACACTCAAAATAATACATTCATAAACATACATATACAAATACAATCAAAAGCATATTCATATATTCATAAACAACAAAACAAATACATACAAATATAGTCAAAATCATCAACACACAAACAATACATTTTAAGAGCATATTCATATACTCAGAAACAATGAAAACAATACATACAATTACAATCAAAATCATATTTATATATTCATAAACAATGAAAATGACACAAACAATACGTTTCATAAACATACAAGTACAATTACAATCATAAACATATTCATGTATTCACAAACACTATAACTATATATACAATCAAACCATCCAGATTTATATATTCACAAACTACACACACACACACACACACACACACACACACACACACACACATATATATATATATATTCTCAAAAGCATATTTATTAAAACAACACACAAATACAAATACACACAAATATAATCAAAAGCATATTCATATATTCACCAAAAATAAAAACCATACATACAATTACAATCAAAAACATATTTATATTCATAAACAATGAAAATAACACAAACAATACATTTCATAAACATACAAATACAATTATAAACATATTCATATATTCACAAAAATAAATAGATACAATCAAACACTTCTTATTATAATATTTTTATGTATTAATAATATCAATAATAATAACATTTATTTAATAATATTAATACAAAATTTAATAAAAACATTTATTTAATAATACAAATATATTAATATCAAACAAATATATTAATATCAAATCTAATAAAAACATTTATTAGATTAATGAAAATTAAAATTTTAAAAAAAATTAATTTAATAATATAATATTTTTATTATTTATCTATAACTTGTTTTTTGTTTTGTGAATGTGAAAAATTGTATGATAAAAACATCATGGTTGATCCGGTTAATAGAGATTTAATATTTCAAATCTTTTATTTTATAAAGGGATTTGGATTATGATATTAAATTATTTATTTTTATTATATATTAATAGAGATTTTATATTTCAAAGTTTTTGTTTTACAAAAGGATTTCAATTCTATTTTTAATGATATTAAATTATTTATTCTTACTATATTAATATAAAATTTAATAAAAATATATTTATTTGATTAAGAAGGTTGAAGATGAAAAACGTTTTTTCTTAGATTATCCAACATATTAGATCTTATTTTCAAAGTATATTTCACAATACCGATCTTCCTAACCTCTTAGCTTAACAAAAGTATGATAATCTTGGAAAGCTTCTCTTAATAATTTTACAGAAACAAAATTCTAAATAATCACAAGTAATCACCCTCTTTTTTATCTTAGTGAACTTTAATCATCATCATCATATATTAATTTTATAATACCATATTTTTTTTAAAACATTATTTTAAGAGTTTCTATGATTAATAGTTTTATAATACCATATTTTTTTTAAAAACATTATTTTAAAAGTTTCTATGGTTAACTTTACTAGTAGAGATTTTAATATCTCAAACTAAAAAAAAGCTTTTTCTTTTTCATAGTATTTTTATTTTATGAATTAAAAATGAATTTAATTCTATTTTTAATGATATCTCAATTATTTGTTCCAAAATATAATTCATATGTAAAGTTTATTTTTAAAATTTATAAAAATATTTATTTAACAATATAAATATATTAATATAAAATTTTATAAATAAACATATATATATATATATATATATATTTAATAATATAAATATATAAGTATAAAATTTAATAAAAACATATTTATTGTTTTAATGAAAACTAACATTTAATATATTAATATAAAATTTAATAAAAACATATTTATTGAATTAATGAAAAAAAAAATTATGATAATCTTGGAAAGCCTCTCTTTTACAGAAATAAAATATAGGTCAATTCGATCTTAGTGGATGTTAATCATCATCATATATTATTTTTATAATACCATATTTTTTTTAAAACATTATTTTAAGAGTTTCTATGGTTGATTTTGTTAGTAGATATTTTAATATCTCGAAGCTAAATAAAAATAAATTATAAAAGTAAATTATTTTTAAAATCCATCTCATAAATTAATTATAAAATTCAACATAATAATTTATTTAGTTTATTTAAAGTGGTTATATATATGTGTTTAGTTTTTATGTGTGTATGTTTGTTTTGCACACTTTCAGTAGCTATGAATGTATATGATTAATTGAGTATGATGATGATGATGATTAACCTCCACTAAAACCTAATTGGTCTATCGGACCTTAAGAGGGTAAGTGATTACTTGTTGGTAGTGTGATCTCTTTTGTTTTTATTTTAAATCGATAGGTGCACTGTATATGATTGTTAGATATACAGTGTGTGGGTGCAATGCACACATAAATAGTTATGTATTACTGATTAGATACAGTGTGTTTAATGCACACAACAATATAGGTCTATATTATTGCTGGATTTACAGTGTGTTGTACAAGCAGATGTGAATCTCTTTTACTGATCAGACATACATTATGTTTTATACACAGAAATGTAGATCTCCATTACTGATGGGATAAACGGTATGTGTTGTACTCAGAATGTAGTTTTTTTTAATTTCTGATTGGATATATTAAACTGCCAGGTCGATTTGGTTCATAGAGTTTCAATGACTTGCGTTTTATTTATTTGTTGGGCATCCTCATTCGTGGCATACGTTGTATTTTATTGTTGGGCGTCTCCATTGTGTTCTGGGCGTTGGGGCATGGTAATTCATAACATTTTACTTATTAAAATTAACTTAGGGTTTTAGTAATAATCGCTTGATACGCCAGGATTTATTGGAGCTAATTACTTTGGATTTAAAAGCAGTTAGATGTGATGGCGTGTATTAAAAGTTATTAAAAAATTTAGCATTTACTATAACCACGAAATTACCTCCCGTCAGACTGTGCCTTGCCATAAGGTCAGCGTTGGGAATCGGATTTAAGCCCTGTGTGTCTACTGTGTACCTGACAGCATATTCATTTGCGTCAATTCCTTCACCTGCACTAATTCCAAAACAGAAGTGACCGACATGGATATAAAGATAGAGAAAAATTTATATATGCATTGAATGAAAATAGTTTAATCGTTTAAGCTTTAATCTATTCCAGAAGGCTACGCATTGAACGAAGTGGAGGTTATGCTTTAATAGTAGGCGTTCAATGAGTTATAAGGGTTATGTATTTGGAAGAATTATTGTTTTTYTTTTTCGTAGGGTCAGGTCCTTATTGTTTACATTTGCATTGCATTTAATTGTAACTACAAGGTTATTTAATTAATTGTTATTAAATGGTCAATTTAATTGTTATTGCAATGTTAGTTAGTTGCAGTTTTAATTATTAAATTGCTATTTATTTGRTGGTGAAGCGRTCCTTATTGTTTAATTTCGCAATGCATTAAATTGTGATTTCAATGTTATTTAATTAGTTGTTATTAAATGGTCATTTAATTGTTATTGCAATGTTAGTTAGTTGCAATGTTAATTATTAAATTGCTATTTAGTTGGTGGTGAAGCAGTCCTTATGGTGTAATTTGCAATGTATTAATTGTAACTGTAATGTTAGTTAAATAATGGTTATTAAATGGTCATTTAATTGTTATTGCAATATTAGTTAGTGCAAGGTTAATTATGTAATTGCTATTAGTTGGTGGTGAAGCATGAAATGCATTGTTATTCAACGACAATGCTAGGATAACGTTAGATGGAAGGATGTTGTTAAACTATTGAAATTGTTACTGAAAAAGTTACTGTTATTAATAGTATAATTTGACATGGTCATGTTATGGAGATGTGATGGTAGTTTCATTATGATTCAGTAAACTGGGATTTTTCAAATAAATTAATGTACATTGTTAAGACTGGGATGGTACTCGTCGCTTAATGGAAAACAAATGGAGCAATTGATCTATGATTGATGTCTTTGAGTCTCAATAGTGGTTGGTCGATATTAAAGTCCTCTTGACTTGCGTCTCCCGTAGAGGTCATGGTTGTCCTTGATTTTGTAGTACTTGGAGTTTTTTCATTGCGTGGTCTTCTTGGTCTATTTTGGTAGTGTGGTCAATATTTTGAAAATGAGATCTAATATGGGTATAGGCTGGACAATCTAAGAGAAAGTGATTTTCATCTTCAACCTTCTTAGTGTCACAAAGGTGACACACTCTTTCATCCCATGGCATTTTAGGAATTGACCAATGCCTAGTTTCACTATGGAGCTCGTGAGAATTTGTTCTTATCTTAGCAATGCTTATTTTTTTCTTTACACTTGGAAAAACAGATAGATAATTTTGATCTTCTAGATTAGGGCTGATTACATCTTTATAATACCTTAATTTTATTTTTTCCTCTAACTCTTTATCACACCACATTTTTTCCTTAAATTTTGATTTGACATTTTTTTAATAGTATCTTTATTCTGCAAAATGGTTTCTTCCATGATTCCCCAATAGTTTAGCCAAGAACAGGCATCTTTATGCCATCCTAGCTTGAGTCGATGGTGGTTATGACTTGATTTGGAAGCAATTTTAGGTAGCCTCTTGTCTTCCATGTTGTTTAACTTGTTCTTATACATTAGGTATCTAGTCATAGTCATGCTCTTAATGGGAGAGAGGCTTGTTTCTATGAGGAGGATGGGATATGGCTTATTTTGTTAAAAACAATTTAATAAATTAGTTTTATTTTTAAAATCTATTTCATAAATTAATTATAAAATTCATCATAATAATTTATTTATTTTATTTATTGAAAGTGGTTATATGTATGTGTTTACTTGTTATTTGTGTATGTTTTTTTGCACGCTTTTAGTAGCTATGAATGTATATGCTTCATTGATTATGGATTGCTTGGGAATTTATAAGTTGTTCCATTTACTATAGAATGCTTGGTAATGTATATGTGACTTATTTGTCTCATTGGTGAAACATTTGGAGGATTTTTTTTTTATTTATTTTTATTTTTTCAAGTTATTTTTTAATAAAAATGAATTATAATAAAAACACATATTTTAACTAATTTTTTAGATATGAGGAATAATTATCATCCATTTATTGTATGTTAAAAAACAATTTTATATAAAATGCTTGGGAATGTATATGTGAATGATTTGTTTTATTGGTCAAATGATGAAAAGATATATATATATATATATATATATATATATGTGTGTGTGTGTGTGTGTGTTTGTTTGTTTTATCACATTAATTAGAAAGATAAAAAAGTATATCACACATTAATTAAAAAAATTATATATATATATATATATATATATATATATATATATATATAAGATGAAAAAATAAATATAAATAAATTTATATAAATAATTTCTAGTGTTTGAATGCAAGAGATAAATATATTTTTGTTAATTTATAGGTCACATAAAGATGATTATTTTCCTAATGGAAATTACATATATTATTTTATTTAAATTAAAATTTAAAACTTAAATGAATAAAATGTTATTTAATCGATAGAAAAAGAAAATTTTAATAATTATAATGCTTTATTAATAAATATATTTAAAATAAGGAAGTGGTTGATGGAAACATATAAATAGAAATAAATAAATAAATAAAATTGAGTGTTGGTACACAAACAAGGGATTCTCCTAGTTTAATTAAAAATAAAAAAAAACTCCTCCTTAAACAATTTAAGTAAAACTCAAAAAATCTCATAGAAACATTGAAAAAATGAAAAACAAAAAATAATAGTTTCAAAAATAATATATACCATTTTTGTTAGTGTGTTTTTAGAAAAATAAAAATTATAATGATAAAAATGCATTCAAATTCCAAAAATAGAGAAATTGTTGATGGAAGATATAAATAGAATTTAAATATATTTGTGTTTAGTGTTTTAGTACAACAACTATCCAAGAACACTATAATATATAATGTGTAAAACTAAAAAAAATGTCATAAAAACATTATAATATAATATAGTTTCAAAATTCCCCGGATGGGGTGACACGTGGTAAAGGTGAGGCACGTGGAGGCAAGGTGGGAGACGCCATTTATAATGGCTCTCACCACACACTCAGCCATTTATGAAGCGCACTACCTTCGTCGGCCTCCGTTCTCTGATGGGGCCTCACACAAGTGATTACAGGCCGATTATCCAGAGCATTAAGCTCTTGGCTTTAATGGCTGCAACTACAATTTATGCCTTCGCTCGCCTTATCAGAAATCTTAGTGTGCGTTCGAAGCCTGCCGAGCAGCGGGGTAGTAGAAGTGTTCTCAGTGCTTTGGCATTGATCCTTGCTCTTACCAGGCCGAGGGTGAGAGGGAAGCCCCGCAGGGGAGACGACTGGTATGCAGCTTACTCCAGAAGGAAGAGACACAGGAAATTTAAGTGGGTTGTGATCATGGCCAAGAAGAGACGATGTCGGGTGAACACGGTAGCAAGATCACCCCCCAGAACCTTTGTAGAAGAAGACCTAGACATGGATCTCCCACCAGACTTTTCAGAGAGAAGGATGTTTATTGTTCCAGAAAATTGGAACCCCTCGACATGTATTATTGAATTAGAAGCACTGCCCCGCTCAAAATACACCTCGGGTCCCTGTGCAACACACAACGAAGATCCCACCAATTGTTTGGTCGAGGAGGAACCACCAAAAGATACCACAGAATTGCAACCAAACAAGGAGTCGTCGGGACGTCAGGAAATGGACGACAAGCCGTAGACGCTGCCCTCGCCACCTCTCCTGCACCCGGAGCATCTGTAGTTGATATTTGAAGTTCGAAGCCTGGTCGATGATCAAATCTTCAGAGCAGTCTGCGTTAGCCAATGCTTGGACATGCTCTATGTGGCCTATTCCAGTGCCACTCCTCGGCGACAATGCCCAACCTATGCTCAGCCGTATGTCATCCCAACCAACGGTGGAAAAGCGACGGACGCTCACGAGGACTCCGGGGAATAGGTTTTTCTGTCTTGCATGATTTCCAAATTTTTTTCTGTAGTCGTTTACCAGAGTTGTAGCTCTTTAGTTGATAGCATGGTTAGCATTAGAACAGACCTCACCAGAATGCTGTTAATTATGGATGTATACCCTGGTTTCCTACGGGCAGGGTGGCGCAATGAACTCTTTGATTTTGCATGCTACTGTGGGCAGGCCAGCTGTCTTGGTTTCCTACATAGGTAGGACAGTTGGCACATGCGTTTCATGTGTACTCTTTTTCTAAAGTTATAATATAATAGGTTTCACCTTTTACTTATATATATATATATATATATATATATATATATATATATATATATATATATAGTTTCAAAATTCAAATAAAATTTTGTTGATTAAAAAATTATATGTACATTTCATTTTTGTTATGTTTTAAACAAAATAAAAATAAAAATTAAGATATACTTCATTATTAACATTACAAAATTTATATTCATTGTTTGGTTGTGAGCTGAATAAAAAAACTCAAAATTTTTTATAGAAACATTGAAAAAATAAAAAACAAAAAACGTTTTTTTGTACACAAAGAATGGATTTTCCTTAAACAATTTAAGTAAAAATTTAAAAAATATCTTAATTTAAATAAAACTCAAAAAGTCTCATAGAAACATTGAAAAAATAAAAATAAAAATAAAAATAAAATTCTTTGAAAAAATGTGTACATACCATATGTGTTATTATGTTTTTAGCAAAATAAAAATTATAATGATAAAAATGCATTCAAATTCCAAAAATAGTGAAATTTGAAGATATAAATAGAATTTAAATATATTTTTGTTTGTTTAGTGTTTTAGGACAATGATCCAAGAATATTATAATGTGTAAAACTAAAAATATGTCATAAGAACATTACAATATAATATAGTTTCAAAAATAAAATTTTGTTGATTGAAAAATTATTTGCACATTTCATTTTTGTTATGTTTTAAACAAAATAAAAATTAAAATATATTTCATTATGAACATTACAACATTTAAAAACATTACAATATAATATAGYTTTACATTTAAAAACATTACAATATAATATAGTTTCAAAAACAAAATTTTGTTGATTGAAAAATTATTTGCACATTTCATTTTTGTTATGTTTTAAATAAAATAAAAATTAAGATATATTTCATTACTAACATTACAACATTTAAGATATATTTCATTACTAACATTACAACATCTATATTATAAATGTTTGGTTGTGAGCTAAATAAACAAAATACAAAATATTGAATAAAGAGTTAGAAACCCAAAAATATCATAAAAACGTTGCAATACAATAATATAATGTAGATTAAAAAATTTAATAAAGTTTTTTCATTGAAAAAAGTATTTGTACATTCCACTTTTGTTATACTCAAAATTAAAATTAAAATATATTTCATTATTAACATTACAACATTTATAAAACATGACAAAAGGATGGAAAAAAAAAATTTACTCAAAAAAGTTCTTTAACTTTAACCCAAACCCAACTAGTAGGGAAACTCGGAAGCTAGGGTTTGGAGCAACTACAAGTTAGGGTTTGACAGTTGCAGTCACAGTAGAGAACAAAATGGTTACTGAAGGGGGCAGCAATGGAACCCCCTCATACAAGCAAGTAGTGGTGGATAGGGGGGGAGGCCCATGCAACGTAGGTTTCAAGGAAACAGTGACAAACACCTCGGGATCAGGATTGGAAAAGAATCAGGAAAGCAACCAGTAAAAAAGGGATCACATGGGGGAAGAAGCCCAAGAAACCCAGAATGATGTGCAAGATCTAGTGAACCCCAATGGGGTAGAAGGGCGCAACCCGTGTAAACCTAAAACATCACTGATACCTAAGGTGATACTAGAAGATCCACAAACTCAACTCTTCCGAGACCAGATAAAGATGCATGCACTAATTTTCAATTTCATGGGTTTGTGGCCCACAGAAACAACTTTTTGCAACTGGCTAAAATATCATTCGAAGCCAAGTGGGGAAGTGGAACTCCACCTGGGTTCGAAAGGCTTCTTCACAACAATATTCATGAACTTGGAGGACAGGGATAAAGTCTTTGAGGGGGGGCATACTTCCACATCTCAACAGGACTATACATGTGGTCATGAAAGGAAAACTTCTTCCCAGAGAAAGAAACCTGCAAAAATGTACCCATCTGGATGAGGCTTTACTCCTTGCCACTAGACAATTGGCTTCCATCCACATTCAAAGAAATCAGGAACAAAATTGGAAAATATGTGAAGACATCGAAAGCAACCCTAAAAGAGAGATATACATCCTATGCAAGGATCTGCATAGAGATGGATGTTTCGGGGGCACTCCCAGAAGCCATAAGCCTAGAATTCAGGGATGAGGAATGGATACAAAGAATCAACTACAACTATATCCCATCCATAAGGTTCCATGAACATGGACACCTCATCAGAGAATGTCCACTCAATAAAAATCAAGAAGTGAAAAACACCAAAATACAACAAGATGTGGACGAGTTTATAAAGACAAACCACAAAAACAGAGCAAACAAGAAACCAAGTAAAGCCTCAACATGAAGCAATCTGGAAGCCAGGAATAGAACAAAATGGTGGGACAAGACCAACAAAGGGGAAGAAGGAGGAAAGGAAAAGGAAAAATCTAAAGAAGCTAGGGAACAAGAAATAAATGAGAAAAAAGATAGTCCAAGCAATAAGATGGAACAGGGGGGTAGAACAACTCTTATGGATGGAGAAACAAGAGATTCCAACACCCCCATGCAGGAGGCAGACGAAGATGCAGAAATGACACCAAGTGAGGTAGGTACGAAAGATCCTGATCTCAGAGATATTGTGGAAAGGGAAAGAATAGATCTCCCGAACATACTGGAGTAATGGAAAAGGCAAGGCGTAGACATGTACCAGCAAAGAAACTAGATCATATACGATACCTCTTCCTCCTAAGGGAGGAAGCAAAATATAAAGGACTCAAGTGCACACACGTAGATATAGAACACCTAGGAATCAAAGTAGGTGAGGAACAACCACAACTCTCACCCAAGAAGATGAGAAGGAAGAAAGGCAAGAAATCAAACAACGTATCCCTATAAGAACTAGGATCTCTACTGATAAACTCAGGTAAGATCAAAAATCTCTTTCCCAACTCCCCCCCACATGTTTAAATGAAGATTATAACATGGAATATAAGAGGCCTAAACAACCCATGAAAGAAAATAATCCTTAAAAATATACTGAGGAAGGAACAACCAGACCTTTGTTTCATCCAAGAGACAGAATGCATTGTAGACAGAATGGAAACAATCAACAAAAAACAATGGAGAAAGTACAAGATGTTGGTTGTTGAAGGACAATAGATGGCAGGCGGTATTCTCACTTTGTGGAACTCACAAGTGATGAATCTACTAGTAGACGAAGCCACTAGACACACACTTTCGGTTAACATGCAAATCATAGGTAACATAGAGGTGATTCTATGCACTAATGTGTATGGACCCCATATGTTGGAGGAAAAGAGAAGAATTCTCCTAGACCTAGAAAACCTAAAATCTCGTTCCAACAACCTCCACTGGATCCTAGCAGGAGACTTCAACATCATCACAACACTTGCAAAGAAAAAAGGAGGCACTAGGATATTGGATAGAGATGTGGAAGACTTTTCATATTTCATTGACACGGTGGAGATGGTGGAAATCAGAACCAGTAATGGCCGGTTCACCTCGAACAACAAACAGATAAATCAACATCAGGTAGCAACAAGGCTAGAAATATTCTAGGTGTTGGATTCCATCATTCTACAGGGATTAACTTTAGACTACAACATACTTCCTTGGGGGGGTTCGGACGACTGGTCAGTCCAATTGGAAGCAAAATTCCAAACCACACCGAAGAATAGAACTTTTGGATCAAACATCCCACCTTCAAGAAGAACATCAATCAATGGTGGTGGGAGGAACAACCGGAGAAAGAGACAAGGATGTTCAAACTATATAAGAAACTCAAGTACATCAAACATAAACTCTAGGAGTGGAACAAGGAAATCTTTGGAAACATAAACCAAGAAAAAAAAATATATTGAAGACAGAATGAGGAAATGTGCATAAACAAGGGCTATATAGAGGATCAGAAAAGGGAAGAGATCCAAATGACCCAGGAATGGGAAGCAATATTCCAGCAGCAAGAGACTCTATAGCGCCAAAAGTCCAGAATGAGGTGGCTAAAGGAAGGAGAGTGGAATACTAAGTTTTTTCATAGAACAACCATTGCTAGAAGAACCCACAACAAAATCTTGAAAATTTAGGATCAGGATGGATCGAGAGAGAATCCCACAAGGAGATTGAAAATATACTGGTAAATCACTTCCATGGGATAGCTCAGGAACCCAACCAAGGCCGAACGAAGGTCATACAAAGGATAACTCGGCACATCCCCAGGCTAGTTACCAAGGAACGAAATATCAATCTAAACAAACCCATCGCTAAGGAGGAAATTGACCAAGTGGTCCAAGAGATGCCCAACGAAAAGGCCCCAAGTCAAAATGGTTTCACAGTGGAATTCTCCAAAGCCTGCTAGGAAGTTGTCAAACATGACTTTTATGGGGTGGTGGAAGACTTCAGACATTTGGCCTCCATTCTGAAAGCGCTAAATGCCACAATAATTACTCTAATCCCCAAAGAAAATGAAACAAGAACCCCAGACCACTATAGACCCATAGCTTTATGAAATTTGGTTTACAAGATAATCTCCAAAGTCATAGCCAATAGATTGAAACCTATCCTACCCACATTGATTTCACAGGAATATACAGGTTTCGTAGAAGGGCGACAAATTCTGGACAACATCATCCATGCCCATGAGCTGATACACACACTGAAAATACAGAGGAGAGGGGGGATGATAATCCAACTTGACCTAGCAAAGTCTTATGACAAAATTAGTTGGCACTATATGGTCAAGACTCTGGAAGCCTTCGGCTTCACACAACTCTGGATCAACTGGATTGTTAGCCTAGTCTCAACGACAAGTTACTCACTCTTAATCAATGTATCCCTAGCCAAACCCTTATGGCCTTCAAGAGGCATCAGACAAGGAGACCTTCTATCACCCTTCATGTTCATTCTGATGATGGAAGGAATCAGTAGAAGCATAAAAAGTGCAACTACAACAGGAGAAATAACATGCATCAAACCTTTCGAAAACTGCCCTACCTCCATGCACCAACAATTCGTTGATGACACCTTACTCCATGGAACACCCATGGTCAATGAATAAAAATCCTATAAAAGAATCTTAGAAGAGTTTGAGGAAGCCTCGGGAGCGGAGAATAGTCACTACAAATCCATGATATATTTCTTCAATACCAACCCTGTAATTCAAAGAAACTTGGCAAACATTTTGGGGTTTGAACGCAAAATGTTCCCAACAAAATACTTGGGAATCCCCCTAACGAACAGAACATGCAAAATGTAAACATGGGAAGGAGTGATTAACAAACTATAGGACAGGGTGAAAAACTTGACTTACAGATCCCTCAACCCAGCAGGGAGAATATCCTAACCAAAGTGGTTATGCAAGCAATTTCGACCTATATGATGTCAGTGTTTCCCACTCCCAAAGGAATACTAAAAAAAATAAGAGCCATCCAAAGGGACTTCCTATGGCGAGGAGTGGAAAATAAGAAAAAATGGGCCTTAGTGGCCTAGGAGAAGGTTTTCAAACCAAAATGCAAAAGAGGCCTGGGGTTAAAAGACCCACAAGTAACCAACAAAGCCTACGAGATGAAACTTTGGTGGAGATTGGTCAAAGAAAAATCATTACTGTGGGCAAACCTCTGGAAGGCCAAGTATGCCCCAGACATCAAAAACCAAGATTGAATTCATTTTATGGGCACAAGGGAGGGATCAAAAATATGGAATCTAGCCTGGCTTAACAAAACCTAGATCCATAAACACGTCTTCTGGGAAGTGAGGAATTGTAAAACAACTAGATTATGGGAGGACGCATGGCAACAGGAACCTAGAATGGAAAATTCAGACAGGGAGGAACTCTAACAAGAAATGATCGAGCAAGGCAAAATCAAAATCCATCACTATTGGAAACAAGAAAATGATTGCGATAGATGGAGGATCTGGGACAAACTCAATCCACAAAATAGAGATTGGATCTCAACAATAATGAAAGAGGTGGAGGAGGAATTGGGGAAAACGAAAATTGTAGTCTCAGAAGAAGAGGACAAATTAATATGGGGTGGGAATAATGGTGGGGAATTTAACTTAAAAGAAGCTCAAAATTACATCGTGGACCAGAACGAAGAAGATCTGGCGCAACAGTGGGGAAATATTTGGGGCAGCCCCCAGTGGCCAAAAATCAAAATGTTGAAATGGATAGTACTTCACAACCAAATTCTAACCTGGGAAAACCTAAGGAAAAGGGGTTTCATAGGCCCATCACAATGCCATCTTTGTCAACATAAGGAAGAAATAATGAATCAGCTCCTCGATGAATGTAATTACACAACAGAGATCTGGGATTGGGCAGCATGCATCTTTCTCCAATCCAATAGGACCCGAGGTAACATCAACGCAACCATCAACAACTAGAATGAGAGTTACAACAAAAAAGAAATGGTGAACCTATGCTGGAATCTCATGTTGGGGATGATCATATGGGTAATATGGAAAGAAATGATGCAGGAGCATCTCCCACATCAAGCGAGCCAGCGTGGAGACAATCGAACAGATGGAAGAGCGCCAACACAAATTTTGAAAATCACATTGGAAGTTGTTGCGCAATCTTAAATGAGTCATTAAGAGAAGGGGCACTTGTAAAATGTAAACGAAACTTGAGCGGATTGCTCTCGTCCTTAGTAGATGGAGGCATTTATAGTAGTTAATGCAGGTAGATAGAATTTAATTTCTAGATTAGACAGTTTTAGAGCACAGGAGGGAAACGAGATATAGACACCCTCATTATGCATTGAAAGTTAGTTAGAAGCATTGGAGCATAGAAGAGAAGCAGAGAGTTGTGTAAGAACACCCATGTACAGATATTTGAATTAATAGAAAGAGTTTGATTCAGATTCATGGTTTTGTGTTTGTTCTCTGTGTATTGATGTTGAATGATATGCTCATGAATGTTTTCTTCCTGTTATACATTTTCTTTATATGTTGTATATATGATTTCATGTCTAAGTTTGAAGTCTGAAAGGACAATGGAATGAGTTTAATTTGTATCTCTATCTGAGTAAGAATTCATGCAAGGAGTGCAGTTGAAGTGTCTGCAAGGAGTGTGTCGACAAGAATTTAGGGTTGCGTCTCTGAAGCTCAAATAGTTTTACTTTTGTTCTCATTATCTCAAAAGAGAAATTGGGCACAGGAGTCGTGCAAAGAGTGTGCAAGCCGAAGGAATATCCAGGGTTGCGAACCTGAGAGAACTGTTCAGAGACTGCTGCTGCAGGTGTGCGCAAGGTCGAAAGAATTCAACACTTAGGAAGTGCTTGAAAGTTTGCCACAAGGAGTGTGTGCAAGAGTCTTTTCTAAGACTCAGATTTATAAGAAAGATCAGGAAGGATAACACTTCAGATTTGTTGAAGGACAACGCAGGGAAGCTGTGACTGGAAGTTTGTAAGAAGCATCGTAAGTTGGAACCGCAAGAGGATGAGTTTCGCGGGGAAATAATTAGTCATTTCGCAGATTTCATCAAGGAAGAACGGACAATTGAAGTTCTCTGAGGAGAACTCGCGACATCTCGTGAGTCGTTAGATCTCACAGAGGTGCAAGGGAGATATATCAGAGTATTCTTAAGAGGTTCAAAGCTCAGGAGGGGCAGGACCATAGATACGAGTCACAAGGACTGTCGGATCTGCTTGTGAACCTCATATCGGGGTTTTGTGGGTTGGAACTCCATAAACATAGCAACAAGAATCACGAAATCATGAAACACGATATCCCGACGGGTACAATATTAGTGTGGGGCCACATTTGTTAGTGAGGTGGACAGGTGGCACGCTATTTTGGGGTTTCGCAGTGAGAAGTCCTGAAACATACGCATCAGAATTCACAATATTGTGAACTCCGAAATGCTGATGGAGTGAAGGCGTTGAAAAGTCAAACTCGCGCGTGAGTCGGAGTTTCAGCATATCAGGATTCGGGAGTCGGAGAAGCAAGGTGTTTGACATCATGAGGGGTGAAATCGTGATAGCAAAAACCCCGATAGGAAAAAGTCAGCGTTGACCAGTTGTCGGGTTTCAGGGATTCGAGAGACCTACACCCAACCATTGGATTCACGAAGTCGTGAATTTTGATCCCCCGATTGTAAAAAGGGGATCCCACGAGGATTGTTGTGGGTGCAGATTCCCGACAGGGAATTAGAAAGGAACAGTTAGTGTTCTTCAGGCCAAAAGGAAGGAAAGATCCTGTGAGCGCATGGACCTTTCGACCTGCGGGTGTGGGAAGCATGCGTGTGCATCAAGTGGTATCAGAGCGCAAAAGGATTCTTTGCTTTCTATAGAAGAGAAAGAGAATTCACCATGCCTCCAAGGAGAAGGGATATGCAATCACCCAATCCACTAGAGGATAGGGAAATGCCGAGAAGAAGAGGCAGGAAGATGATAGATCCAGTTATGGAGAGACAAATGTGTGATCTACGAGCTAGACTCGAAGACATGGAGACAACACAAATATCCACAGTCAGTGCAAGGGATCTGAGTGATTCCGAAAGCGAAGCTGAGGCAGAACGTGAAGAAGAAGTTGCAGCTGAAGATGCATCAAATGAATGTTTGATCAGAGCTATTTTCAGGATGGGTGCAAGAGAAAAGATGGACATTCTATTTTACGAGGGAAACTTGTATGCAGAGGAGCTTCTAGACTGGATTAGAGCTCTAGACACATACTTTGACTATGAAGATGTCGAGGAAGACAAGAAAGTCAAGCATATTGTCACAAGGTTGAAGGGACATGCAACATTGTGGTGGGAAGAGATACAAGCTGACAGATGCTGCAAGGGTAAGTAGAAGATCAAAAGCTAGGATTGAATGATCATGAAGATGAAGGCAAAATTCATCCCCATGGATTATCAAATTACTCTATTCAGGAGGATGCAGAACCTGAGACAGAAGATGATGAAAGTGAAAGAATACACTTAGGAATTCTATAAACTAAACATCAGGGCAGGTCATCGGGAGAGCGATGATGAGAAGGTTTCTAGATATATGAATGGCCTGAGATATGATATCCAGGATGAGATGAGCATGGTAACCATCCGAATGGTGGAAGATGCTTATCAGATGGCTCTGAAAGAAGAAGAGAATTTGAGCCGAAAGTAGAATCAGAGGGGCCGAGGTAGAAGTCATCCCGTAGGCAAATCAGTTGCCCAAGACAAATATCAGAAGCCAAAGGAGGAATGGAATAAACATCAGACTTGGATTGAGAGAGGTGGAACCTCACAGAGAGGACAACATACTGAGCAGAGAGGAGATTATGCTGACAACAATACTTTTCCTCATATTAGAGGTAGAGGAAGAGGAAGAGGTGGAGTAATCACATGCTTTACATGCGGGGAGAATGGGCACAAGTCTTACGAGTGTCTAGATAAAAAGAATGACATTGGAGAAGCTCACATCGCCGAAGCACAGAGGTGAKACGTTGAAGCAGAAGACGTTGAAGGCGAAAGATCACTGATGATGCGAAAAGTCCTTTTGACACCAGAGAAGGAGGTGGAGAGTTCAGTCCAAAGGACCAGACTTTTCAGGACTACTTACAAGACCAAGGATAGGGTGTGAAAGGTCATTGTAGATAGTGGTAGCATGGATAATCTTGTTTCTACAGAGATGGTAGAGAAGCTGGAGCTGGAGACGACTGATCATCCAAGCCCATACAAGGTTTCATGGCTACAGAAAAGACACCAGGTAACTGTCACTAAACAATGTTTAGTTGAATTCAAGATAGGAGGATATAATGATAAGATATTATGTGATGTCATTCCTATGGATGTTTGTCATCTATTGCTGGGTAGACCATGGAAATATGATAGGAATGTGATTCATGATGGGTGAATGAACACATACACCCTAGAGAAGAATGGGAGGACACACATGTTGCTTCCAATCAAGGATAAGGAGGTGAAGCCGGAAGTAAGCAACACTGTACTTATCATGAGTGGGAAGGAACTCCTTATCGAGGTTAAGAAGAAGGAGGATCCACATTTCATTGTGGTTAGAAAGCCGAGGATTGTTCTGACTAGCACAAGAATGGATGATTTACCAGAAGAAGTTCATGAACTGCTGGAAGAGTTCACTGACATAATAGTGGACGAATTACCTCGTTCGTTGCCACCGATTAGAAGTGTGAGTCATCATGTTGATCTCATACCAGGAGCCAGTTTTCCAAACAAATCTGTGTACATATTGACGCCACGAGAGAATGAAGAGGTTAAAAGGCAAGTCTAGGAGTTATTGGACAAAGGTTTGGTCAGGGAAAGCTTGAGTCCATGTGTTTTTCAAACAATACTCAGTCCGAAGAAAGATGGAGGCTGAAGGATGTGTACTGACTCGAGGGTGATTAATAAGATAACCATCAGGTACATATTTCCATTGCCGAGGATGGATGATCTGATGGATTGCTTGAGTGGAGCAAAGTACTTTTCAAAGATTGATTTGAAAAGCGGTTATCATCAAATATGCATGAGAGAAGGTGATGAATGGAAGACAACATTCAAAACCAACGAGGGGTTGTATGAATGGCTTGTTATGTCATTTGGCTTAACAAATGCACCGAGTACCTTCATGAGGTTGATGAACGAAGTCTTGAAAGAGTTCATCGGGAAATTTGTCATTGTGTATTTGGATGACATACTGGTTTACAGTAAAACAGTGGCAGAGCATCTGAAGCATTTGGCTATAGTAATGCAGAAACTACAGCACGAGAAGTTGTTGATAAACATGAAGAAGTCCTCATTCATGAAGATAGATCTCATTTACTTGGGATTTGTTATTTCAGAAAATGAGTTGATAATGGATCCAGATAAAGTGGAAGTGATTAAGAATTGGCCATCACCGAAGAATATCTTTGAGATGAGAAGTTTTCACGGATTGGCTAGTTTCTACCGAAAGTTCATCAGGAATTTCAGTAGAATTAGCGCAGAGATGATGGATACAGTGAAGAAAAGACACAAGTATTTTCACTAGACTAAAGATGATGAAAGGAGTTTCAATCTGTTGAAGAGGAAGATTACGGAACGACCAGTTTTGGTGTTGCCAGATTTCCGAAAAACATTTCAAGTGAAATGCGATGCAAGTGGATTTGCAATAGGGGCAGTCTTAAGTCAAGAAGATAGGATGACAACATACTTCAATGAGAAGCTGAATGAAGTGAAATTGAAGTAATCCACTTATGATAAGAAGTTTTATGCTATCATCCAGGCATTAAAGAAATGGAGACATTACTTGATCCCGAAAGAGTTTGTCTTATACAGTGACAATCATGCACTGCAGTTTGTGAATCAACATGAGAAGTTGAATTAGAAACATGTCAAATGGGTTGAGTATATGAAGAATTTCACTTTTGTGATAAAACATATTTCTGGTACTGCTAACAAAGTGGTTGATGCTTTGAGCAGGAAGTGTTTGTTGTTGCAGGAGTTCAGAGTCAAAACATTGGGTTTTGATGATCTCAGGGACATGTACGTTGATGATCCGGATTTTAAGGAAGCGTATGAAGCAGCTGAGAATCCAATTCTCAGAGACAGAAGCCAATGGATGGAGTATATAATCCAGGAAGGATTATTGTTCAAAGGAAATAAACTGTGTATTCCGAAATGCTCCATGAGGGAGAATTTGCTGAAGGAGAAACACAGTGGAGGATTGGCAGGGCACTTTGGTCACGAAAAGACGTTCGCAAAGTTTAATGAGTCATATTTTTGACCAGGAATGTGAGCGGATGTCAAGATATCTGTAGACAGGTGCAAAATTTTCCAGCATTCGAAGGGAAGGAAGCCAAAATGCAGGGTTTTATCAACCATTGACCATACCAAAGAGGTCGTGGGATGTGATTAGCATGGATTTTGTATTGGGTTTGACAAGAACGAAAAGAGGTGTTGATTCAATCTTTTTGGTGGTGGATAGATTTTCCAAAAGTGCACACTTCATTCCATGTTATAAGACCAGTGACGCAACACACATTGCGAACCTGTTTTTCAAAGAGGTCATTCGACTTCATGGGTCGCCAAGAAGCATAGTTTCGGATCGAGATACGAAATTCATAGGGAATTTTTGGAGGACCT
>JASDQU010101053.1:23605-39697 GCA_032191745.1 Picea mariana | reverse complement strand
GAGTGGGAAGGAACTTCTCACAGAGATGGAGAAGAACGAAGATCCACAATTCTTTGTTGTCAGGAAACCGAGAATTGTCCTGACAAGCAAAAGAGTGGACGACTTGCCAGATGAGATTCAGGAACTGCTGGGAGAGTTCACTGACATCATCGTGGATGAACTACCTCATTCGTTGCCTCCGGTGAGAAGTGTGAGTCATCACATTGACCTCATACCTGGAGCCAATTTGCTAAACAAGGCAGCATACAGGTTGACACCTCAGGAGAACGAGGAAGTCAAAAGGCAGGCACAGTATCTGCTGGACAAAGGACTGGTCAGGGAGAGCCTTAGTCTGTGTGTTGTTCCGACAGTACTAAGTCCGAAGAAGGATGGAGGATGGAGGATGTGTACAGACTCCAGGGTGATAAATAAGATCACCATCAGGTACAGATTTCCACTGCCAAGAATGGATGACTTGATGGATTGCCTGAGTGGGGCAAATTACTTTTCCAAGATAGATCTCAAGAGCAGATATCACCAGATCCGGATGAGAGACGGAGATGAGTGGAAGACAACATTCAAAACAAACGAAGGTTTGTACGAATGGCTGTTCATGCCGTTTGGGTTGACAAACGCGCCGAGCACATTCATGAGGCTGATGAATGAAGTCCTAATGGAATTCATTGGCAAATTTTTGGTCGTGTATCTAGACGACATACTGATTTTCAGCAAGACAAAGGCTGAGCACTTGAATTATTTGGGAATTATAATGAGAAGATTGCAGCAGGAAAAGTTGTTAATCAATTTGAAGAAGTGCTCATTCATGCAGAATGAACTCATTTATTTGGGTTTTGTAATTTCAACGAATGAGCTGAAGATGGATCCTGAGAAGGTGGAAGTAATCAGGGATTGGCCATCGCCGAGGAATGTTTTCGAGGTGAGGATTTTTCATGGATTGGCTAGTTTCTACAGAAAATTCATTCGAAATTTCAGTGGAATTAGTGCCGCGATGATGGAAACCATGAAGAAGCGGCATAAAGTTTTCCATTGGATAGCAGAGCTGAGAGAAGTTTCAATCTGTTGAAGCGAAAGATAACAGAGCAACCAATTCTGGTGTTGCCTGATTTTCGGAAAACCTTCCAGGTAAAGTGTGATGCCAGTGGATATGCTGTTGGAGGGGTCTTGAGTCAGGATGACAGACCTGTTGCATATTACAGTGAGAAGCTGGATGATGCAAAGCTGAAATACTCCACGTACGATAAAGAATTCTATGCCATCATACAGGCATTGAAGAAGTGGAGGCATTATTTGATACCCAAGGAGTTCGTATTGTACAGTGACAATCACGCATTGCAGTTCATAAGTCAGCGGGATAAGATGAATCAAAAGCATGTGAAGTGGGTGGAATATATGCAGAATTTCACATTTGTGATCAAGCACATTTCGGGGACTGCTAACAAAGTGTTGACGCTTTCAGCAGAAAATGTTTATTGCTGCAGGAATTCAGGGTCAAAACCTTGGGTTTTGAAAACCTGAAAGATATGTATGCAGGTGATGTAGACTTTGCAGAAGCCTATGAAGCGGTTGAGAACCTAGTTCTCAGGGATCAGAGTCCATGGCTGGAGTGCATAATCCAGGAAGGATTGTTGTTCAAGGGAAACCAATTGTGCATACCGAATTGCTCCATGAGGGAGAATTTGGTGAGAGAAAAGCACAGTGGAGGATTAGCAGGTCACTTTGGACATGATAAGACATTCACCAATCTGAGTGAATCGTATTATTGGCCAGGTATGTGAGAATATGTAAAGAGGTTTGTTGACAGGTGCAGGATATGTCAACATGCAAAGGGCCGAAAGCAGAACACAGGGTTCTATTAGCCATTGTCCATACCTGAGAGGCCATGGGAGGCAATCAGTATGGATTTTGTGTTGGGGTTGCCGAGAACATAGAGGGGAGTTGATTCCATTTTTGTGGTGGTAGACAGGTTCTCGAAGATGGCACATTTTATTCCATGTCAGAAGACCAGTGATGCAACCCACATCGCAAATTTTTTTTTCAAAGAGATCGTTAGATTGCATGGGTTGCCGAGAAGCATAGTCTCAAACAGGGATACTAAATTCATAGGTCATTTTTGGAGGACGCTATGGAAGAAGCTAGGAACTAATTTGGCTTTTAGTTCTTCTTATCACCCCTAGACATATGGGCAGACAGAAGTAGTCAACAGAAGCTTAGGAGATTTATTGAGAATCTTGGTGACAGAGCACCACAGCAGTTGGGACCAGATATTACCACAGGCTGAGTTCACGTACAACGATTCGGTGAATCGGAGTATAGGTAAGAGCCCATTTCAAATTTTGTATGGGACACAGCCAAGGGGAGTTTCTGATCTCAGGGAGTCAGAACAGGCTGAAACTAGCAGCGCGAGGGCTGAAGAGTTCACGGAGGCGATGCAGGAACTTCACAGTCAGATGAAGCAGCAGCTGCAGAAGGCGAATCAGGAGTATAAGCGCAGAGCAGATCGGAGAAAGAGGCAGCTTCAGTTTGAAGTTGGGGATATGGTTCTGGCGCACTTGAGGAAGGAAAGGTTCCCAAGGGGAACATACAATAAGATCAAGATGAAGAAGATCGGATCGTGCAGAGTCCTTAAGAAATTTGGAGAAAATGCATACGAGCTTGAGTTTCCAGAGGGCATCGGGATATCTCCGATTTTTAACATTTCATATTTATACCCATACAAGGCTGGAGAAATGGATACTAAAGATAAGGGACCAGTAGTCCAATGGAAGAAACAACTACCAACAACAAAAAAGCCACAGATGGAGTGCATACTGGACAAACGAATCGGCCGAAAGACCAGGCGAAAACAGTATTTTGAATACCTGGTAAAATGGAAGAATCACCCAGTGGAGGATGCCAGCTGGGAGACAAAAGCAGTGATCCAAAAGCATGGGAAAACTATGCAAGAGCTCATGGATAGGAGCCCATGAAGATTTTCAAGCTGAGGAGTATGATGCAGGAGCATCACTCACTCATCAAGCGAGCCAGCACGTGGAGCAGAAAAGACAGCTGGACAGCGCCATCACAAAATTTTGAAACACCTTGATATGTTGCGCCAAACATTAATGCGTTGATGTAATGAAGCGCACTTGTATTGTATTATAGATAGGAAGGCATTTATTAGCTTTAATGCTGTTAGATAGGAATTTATTGTAGATTTGATAGTTGTAGAATTCGAGAGGGCAAACGGAATATAGGCACCCTCCTTTGTATCATTGTATTATTATCAAGAATTCATTCATTCAGGAGAAAGAAGAGAAGAGCAGAGCAGAGAACTTGTGGAGATCCCTCATGTACATATTGGATTAATAGAAAGAGCTTTGATTCAATTTCATGACTGGTGTTGTTTTCTCTGTGTATGTTGCTTATATGCTTGTGAATGTTTTCTTCCGTTGTATGCATTTGCTTTTGAATATGCTGTGCATGTGATTTCAGAGGTTCACTGAAGTCTGTGAGACGAGAATGAGTTTCAATTGTTTCTCTGTTTGAGCCAAGAGATTCCTGCATAGAGTGCAATTGAATTCATCCGCATAGAGTGCGTTGATGAGGCTCAACAGTTAAACTCTCATTCTCAACTGCCCAGAAGTCGAATTGGGTTACTCGTGTCATGTAGGAGAAGTGCAGGCTGAGCTTGGAGTCTCAGCAGTTGTCTGAGCAGAAGGCTAACGATTTCTGTGGCTGCGAGTGCACAAAGTCCAGGTGACTTCAACAGCTTGAGAGTGTTGGAAGTAGAGTACCAAAAACATGCACGAAAGGTCTCTGAAGGAATCAGAGGGACCAAGCTCAGGAGGGATAGTTCCGTTGTGAACGTCATCGAAACAGACCCAGGTGAGATTCAAACTAAGAGGAGCCTTGGAGCAGGAGAAATTCCCAAGGGGGAGAATTGACGGATAAGGTTCACCGGAGGAACTCGCGAAATCCCACCGGTCGTTGGCTCGTAGAGGAGTTGCACGGAAGTTAACTATAGGCGCAGGAAGGACCAAAGCCATCGGGGTTCGGCATTCGGCGATTAACGAGGTGAGGCTCTGACTCATCGAAATCACGAGTCATGATTTCTCGAGTTACTCGAGGCCATTGATCTCCATAGGACAGGTGGCATGTGATCCCATCATATCAGGGATCGACATTCGGAGTTTTCGATATCACGAAACTCTTGCATCGTGGATCTGCGATCCATGAAATCCCGAAGAGGACATGCCAGTGTGGGACCTCTGAGGATAGTGGAGTACAGATGTTGATGTACTGAAGTTCAAAGGTGGAAGGTGAGGTCCACACGTGCGTCAGAAATCGGCACATCGGGCATCGGGGATTGTAACTTCAAGTTGTTGACATTTCGGGCAGCGTTTTCCCGATAAGCGAAGGGAAGGTTGCAGAAGGAGTTGCTGTAGGTAGAAAAACTCCCGAGGGGAGTTGGAAGAGCGCTATTGACTCTTCAAGCCGTGATTGAAGAAGGTTCTGGTGAGAGGCGGGTTGGACCATGAGGGTCGCGACATTGCACCATTCTGCCTCGGCCCCTCTGACTCTGTTTTGGGCTCAGCTTCTCCTCATCTTTCAGAGCCATCTGATAAGCATCCTCTACCATACTCAACTCATCCTGAATGTCATATCTCATACCATTCATATATCTAGCAACCTTCTCATCATCGCTCTCCCGATGACCTTCTCTGATGTTCAGTCGATAGAATTCCTCAGTGTATTCTTTCACTGTCATCATCTTCTGTCTCAGGTTCTACATCCTCCTAAACAGAGTAATTTGATAGTCTCTTGGGATGAAATTCTCCTTCATCTTCGCAATCATTCGATCCCAACTCTTGATTTTCTGCTTGCCCTTGCAGCGTCTGTCATCTTGTAACTCGTCCCACCATAAAGTTGCATGTCCTTTCAAGCACGTAATAGCATGCTTGACCTTCTTGTCTTCTTCAACATCTTCATAGTCGAAGTATGTATCCATAGCTCTAATCCAATCTAATAGCTCCTCTGCATCCAGATTTACCTCATAGACTGGAATGTCCATCTTGGCTTTTGCACCCATCTATGCGATAGCTTTAATTAGGCGTTCATTTGCTGCGTCTTCAGCTGCAACTTCTTCGTCGCGTTTAGCTTCAACTTCATCCTCTGAATCGCTAAAATCTCCCGCACTAATTGTGCATCTTTGAGCGGTCTCCATGTCTTTGAGTCTTGCTCGGAGATCTCTCATCTCTCTCTCCATTTCTAGATTTGCTACCTGCCTGCCTCTTCTTCTCACCTCCCTATCCTCTAGATCGGGTGACTTTCTTTCTCTCCTGGGTGGCATGGCAAATTATTCTTCTCTGCTACAGAAAACAAAGAGCCTTTTCCCACTCTGATACCAAACCTGACGCAGCCGCACTCCTCGGAGCACGCCCGCTCTCACAGGATCTTCTTCTCTCTTCGGCCCAAAGAACACCAAGGTTCTTCTACTTCCCTATCGGGAAATCTGCACCCCACAGATTCTCTTCTACGCAATCCCCCTTTCTTTACTTATCGGAGGATCGGAACTCACAGTTTCACAAGTTCACTGTCGATCACTGTGCTCTCGAATCCCCGAGACCCGATGGCCAGTCAACACTGACTTTTCCCCGTTGAAACTTCCCTTATCGTGATTTCGCTACTCACGATATTGAGCACTATGATTTGCCGACTCCCGATACCTGACGTGACGAAACTCCGACACACACGTGCGAGTTGACCTTTCCACCTTCCGTCACTTCTATCGGGATTTCAGAATTTGTGAGATCGTGAATCCTGATGTCAATGGATTCGGGACTTTCATTTTCCCGATCCCCGATATGATATGCCACCTGTCCTCCACTAACTCCAGCTGTGGCCCCACACAACTCTTCCGTCAGGATATCGCGTTTTGTGATTTCAAGCGGCAAGATTTCTCTGTTCTCGAAAACCTCGATTCTCCGAACCCCGACTCCCTCAAATCTTCTGACACGCGTCCTCAATAATGAACAGTTCTGGACTCGTTGGGATATCGCGGATCGTGATATTGAAATTCTTGTTGCAACAAATTGCAGCTTCGACTCGTGAATCCCCGATACACGATATCACGTGTAGATCTGACGGTCCTTGTGACTCAGATCGACAGTTATGCCCTTCCTGAGCTTTAAACCTTCAGACACTCTCGCCATAACCTCCTTGCACCTCCACAAGATACAACGGTCCTTGGAACTTCGTGAAATCTCCCCAGAGGATTTTGACCGTCCATTCTTCTTTATGTAATCCACGAAATGAAGAAGTGTCTCCCCACGAGACTCGTTCACCTGCTCGCCAACCTGCGACGCTTCCCTCAGACTTCCAATAGCAGCTTCCCTACTCTTATCCTTCAGTGAATTCGAAGGCCTACTCCTTCTGATCTTTTCCACGAATTCAGTCTTCTTGGGAACCTTTTGCATGCACTCCTTGCGGCAACCCTTTCAACCTCCACTGAGTGTTGAAGTCTCTCGACTCTACGCACTCCTACAGCAGTAGTCTTTTAACACTTCACTCAGGTTCGCAACCCTCAGACTTTTATCTGGCGTGCACACTCCTTGCACGACACTGTACCTAACTGCTCCTTCGAGGAAATGAGGACAAAAGCTAACTCTAATTGAACCCTTATGTCAATGCACTCTTTGCGGACACTTCAACTGCACTCCTTGCAGGAATTCTCTGGCTCAATTAGAGAAACAATTGAAACTCATTCTCTCACCCTCACAGACTTCATTTCATACAGGAAATCACATACATAGCATATAAAAGCAAATGCATGACAAGAAGTAAACATTCATGAGCGCAACATCAATACACAGAGAATCAAACACAAAACCATGAAATTGAATCAATCTTCTTCTATTAATTCAATTGTTAGTACATGGGTGTTCTTCATACAGTTCTCTGTAGGCTCTTCTGCTTCTTCTCTCCTATGCTTAGGCTTATGTTACAATGATACAATGAGGGTGTCTATATCTGTTTTTCCTCTTGGACTCTAAAGCTATCGAATCAAAGATTAAATTCCTATCTACCAGCATTAACTATATTAAATGCCGACTATCTACCTAAGGACGAGAGCTTAAAGGCTCAAGGTCCATTACAATATACAAGTGTGCCTTATCTTAAATGACTCATTTAAGATCTGCACAACAGTTCCAAAGCATTTTCAAAAATTTTGTGCTGGCTTGTCCAGTTGTCCTCCGCTTCCGCGCTGGCTCGCTTAATGTGCTAGCGATGCTCCTGCATCACATTGTTTGTGAATATATGAATATTCTCTTGATTGTATTTGTATTTTTATATGTATGCCTATGAATGTATTCTTTTTTGAATATATAATTATGCTTTTGATTGTAATTGTATGTATTGATTTCATTGTTTGTGAATACATGAATATGCTCTTGACTGTATTTGTGTGATGTTTTTTATTGTATTTGTATGTATTGCTTTCATTTTTTGTGAATACACGAATATGCGTTTGATTATATTTGTATATGTATGCCTGTGAATGTATTATTTTGTGAATATATGAATATGTTTTTTATTGTAATTGTATGTATTGATTTCATTGTTTGTGAATACATGAATATGATTTTGATTGTATTTGTATGTATTGATTTAATTGTTTATGAATACATGAATATGATTTTGATTGTATTTGTATATGTATGCCTGTGAATGTATTATTTTGTGAAGATATGAATATGCTTTTGATTGTAATTGTATGTATTGATTTCATTGTTTGTGAATATATGAATATGCTCTTATTGTATTTGTGTGTATTTGTATTTGTATGCCTATGAATGTATTATTTTGTGAATATATAATTTTGCTTTTGATTGTAATTGCATGTATTGATTTCATTGTTTGTGAATATATGAATATGCTTTTGATTGTATTTGTGTGTTTGTATTTGTATGTATTTCTTTCATTGTTTGTGAATACATGAATATGCTTTTGATTGTATTTGTATATGTATGCCTGTGAATGTATTATTTTGTGAATATATGAACATGTTTCTTATTGAAATTGTATGTATTGATTTCATTGTTTGTGAATATATGAATATGCTCTTGACTGTATTTGTGTGTATTTGTGTTTGTATGTCTATAAAATGTATTGTTTGTGTAAATATATAATTATTCTTTTTATTGTAATTGTATGTATTGATTTCATTGTTTGTGAATATATGAATATGTTCTTCACTGTATTTGTGTGTAATTTTATTTGTATGTCTATGAAATGTATTGTTTTTGTGATTCTTTTGATTGTATTTGTATGTATTGCTTTCATTGTTTGTGAATACATGAATATGCTTTTGATTGTATTTGTATATGTATGCCTGTGCATGTATTATTTTGTGAATATATGAATATGGTTTGATCGTATATACATGTATAGTGTTTATGAATACATGAATATGTTTTTTATTGTATTTGTACTTGTGCTTTTGATTATAATTGTATGTATTGATTTCATTGTTTGTGATTGTATTTGTGTGTATTTGTATTTGTATTTGTATGTCTATGAAATGTATTGTTTGTGTGTTGTTTTAATAAATATGTTTTTGATTGTATATTTATGTATTGCTTTCATTTTTTGTGAATATATATGAATATGTTTTTTATTGTATTTGTATTTGTATATGGATGTCTATGATTGTATTATTTTGAGTGTTGTATTTGTATGTTGTTTTCATTGTTTATGAATGTTGTATTTGTTTTTATCTTTTATATATTCTATAAGTTGTAATTATTTGTGAATGGAGTATTTTTCTTATATGTTATATATATTATTGTTTGTATACATGTTTGTAAGTTGTGTATATTTATATTTGATTTTCTTTTAAAGATTTTATATATTTATATATATATTTTTAATTTTATGTTTGAATTTTTTTTAAGATTTTTTTTTAATTTTGTTTTTTTTGTATTTGGTGATATATATTTTTTACTTAAAGAAAAACAAATTATAATAAAATTTCAACAAATTTTTACAAATCATTAATAATCATCATTTTAAATGTACTTTCAAAAAATAAAAACAAAAACATAAATTTAATTATGAAATATAACATAACATTAATTTCCATAACATAACATTATTTTTCATAACCGAATAAAAACTTATATTTAATTATGAAATATAACATACCTTTAATTCCCATAACCTAATAAAAATGTATATTTAATGGTGAAATATAACATAACATTAATTTCCATAACCGAATAATTGATAAATTAAAATTTCAATTTCAAATTATTCATCATAAATTTTATAATATTTTTTTAATTTCATAAACTTAAGTTGATAATATATAACTTAAATGTAAAAGTAACATTAAAAAAGTGTTGGTGTAATTAATGTGTATGTGTGCATGTTTTGTTTGTTGTGAATGTATTAATGTGTGAATGATTATGCTTCATTGGCCATGGAATGTTTGTGTGCGCGTCTGTGGTTAGTCCCATGCCAATGATGGATCATTTTTGAGGTCATATGAGCTCTAATCTTCACGTGGTTGACCTTGTTAGTAGATATTTTAATATCTCAAGGCTAAGAAGAGCCTTTATTTTTATATTATTTTTATTTTATTGATTAAATACAATATAATTTATTTTTACTGAAAATATAATTTATTTGTGAAGTTTATTTTATGTATTAATAATATTATTGGATATACAAATACAAATACAAAACTTATTAATATTGGATATACAAATACAAATAATATGTTTTATTATAATGTATTAAAACTTCATGATGCAGGAGCATCTCCCACATCAAGCGAGCTAGCGCGAAAGTGGAGGACAGTTGGACGAGCACCAACACAAATTTTGAAAATGCCTTGGAAGTTGTTGTGCAATCTTAAATATGCCATTAAGATGAAGTGCACTTGTGTATTGTAATCGGACCTTGAGCCTTTAGCTCTCGTCCTTAGTAGGTAGGAGGCATTTATAACAGTTAATGCAGGTAGATAGAATTTAATTCTAGATTAGACAGTTTTATAGCGCAAGAGGGAAATGGGATATAGACACCCTCATTGTGCATTTGTAACATTAGTAAAGGAAGAAGAGTGAGAGCATGCAGAGAGTTGTGTAAGAACACCCATGTATAGATATTGGGATTAATAGGAAAAGATTGATTCAAATTTATGGTTTCGTGTTTGTTCTCTGTGTATTGATGCTGAATGATATGCTTATGAATGTTTTCTTCTTCTTGTACATTTTCTTTATATGTTGTGTATATGATTTCATATTTAGAGTTTGAAGTCTGAAAAGGAGAAAGAATGAGTTTCAATTGTTTCTCTATCTGAGCAAGGAGTGCAGTTGAAGTGTCCGCAAGGAGTGCATTGACAGGGGAGGCTCAGGTAGTTTAGCTTTTGTTCTCATTCACCCAAAAGTGCAGTTGGGCACAGGGGCCATGCAAGGAGTGCGCAGGTCGAGTGAAGTTCAGAGTTGCGAACCTGAGTAAGAGTTGAAGGACTACTGCAGGTATGCGCAGAGTCAAAAGGAGTTCAACACTTGAAAGTGTCTGAAGGTTGCCACAAGGAGTGCGTGTAAGGGTCTTTTATGAAATCTCAAGAGGTATAGAACCTTCGAGTCATCACCAAGGGGAAGCACAGTAAGTTTGTGCCATGGAGTGTTCAAACAAGCGTCACAGGTTTACGTGCAGGTGAATGAGTTTCGTGGAGGGGAACACTTAGTTATTTCATAGATTTCACCAAAGAAAGATGGATGTTTGGTATCCTCTGAAGAGAATTCGTGACATCCCAGGAGCTGTGAGATCTCATAAAGGTGCAAGGAGGTTACAGCGTGAGTGTGGAAAGGTTCAAAGCTCAGGAGGGGCAGAGCCGTCGATCCGAGCCACAAGGGTCGTTGGATCTATACATATATTGTGTATCGAGGTTTTGTGGGTTGAACTCCGTCAACATAGAAACAGGAATCATGATATTGTGATACACAATATCCCGATAGTCAGGGGGCAGTGTGGGGCCACAGGAATCGACGAGTGGACAGGTGGCACGAGTTTCAGAATTTCACGGGGTGAAGTCCCAAAACATTGACATCAGGATTCGCGATATTGCGAAATATGAAATCTCGACTAGGTGACAAGGTGTGGAAAAGTCAACTCGCGTGTGGGTCGGGTAATTGGCATATCGGGACTCGAGAGTCGGAGTACCGAGTTGCTCGATATCACGAGTGGCGAAATCGTGATAAGAAAAGTTTTGAATTAGAGGGGAAGGTCAGCGTTGACTGTCATTGGGTCTCGGGGACTCGAGGGTACAATGCTCGACCACTGACCTCGTGAAATCACAAAGTTCGATCCTCCGAGTGCAGAGAGGGGATCGTGTGAGAGTTCTGTGGGTGCAGATTTCCCGATAGGGAAATAGAAGAGCATTAGAGTTCTTCGGGCTGAGGAAGAAGGGAAGATCTTGTGAGCGGATATTCTTGCGAGAGCACGTCTGTGTCACTTCACAAATAATATAAACAATGAAGACAACATACAAATACAACACTCAAAATAATACATTCATAGACATAAATATACAAATAAAATCAAAAGCATATTCATATATTCATAAAAAACAAAAGCAATACATACAAATATAGTCAAAAACATCAACACAAACAATAAATTTTAAGAGCATATTCAAATACTCACAAACAATGAAAACAATACATACAATTACGATCAAAACCATATTTATATATTCATAAACAATGAAAATGAAACAAACAATACATTTCATAAACATACAAGTAAAAATACAATAAAAAACATATTCATATATTTACAAAAATAAATATATAAAATCAAACACTTATTATTATAATATTTTTATGTATTAATAATATCAATAATAATGGAAGAATGTTGTGTCCGGTGCTTTGAGGCCACCTTTGCAGCTAGGGGGAAACCCTAGCCACCTTTCCTTCTGTAGCTCGGGCCCTTGGCCGCAGTTGTTCTCTTCCATGGTGATGACTTCCACCTGTAGCAGGCCCGACTTCAGCCCTCACAGTGGCTATGCTCATCCTGCCACGGTTACTCAGCCTTGGGCACCCCCTTCTCTCAATCCTTTGGGTAGTGCCTCAGTTTCATATAATGAGGTTGTTAAATCTCATCTTTCATCTCATTCCTCCCCCTTTGCTCTGTGCTCGGACCAAGAAGCCCCAACGATTTCTCTTCTCATGGGTTAGGAAGTTGAATATGAGGAAGTTTATTTTTGGGAAAATTCATTAATCTATCTGTTGAATGGGCTTTGGTCGTGGCTCATGGATCTCAATGGTTGGATCATGATGCAAACGGCCACCCGCACGTCCACTTCCACCAGGACCTTCTCTTCCTTAGGCCCGAAGAGCTAGAATGCTCTTCGAAATCCCTTTCGGGACTTCTACACCCACAGGATGTTCTTTTATGATCTTTCGGCTTCCTTATCGGTAAATCGTATCTCACGTGATCGCGAGTCCTGCACTCGGGTCTAACAATCCCTGAAACCCGATGAAATATCCACTTTACGCTTTCTTTGCTTCTATCGGGAATTATCTCGTTGCGAAATTGGCCTTTTCGAGGTAGTGAATTACTCACCTCAAGGATTCCCGATCCCCGATCCGCGATGGCACTCAGCTTCGCTCCTTAGCCCCCTCTGGATAACTCCTTTTGCAGATGAATTATAACCCATGAGACCACGATCCTCCTTCCCTATCGAAAATTCATACTTCACAGAAATGAAAAGCGTAGAACCTATGTTCACGGGATCTCAGATCCTCCAATCCCCGATGCCATCTGTCCCCCTTTATTTCACTCTGTGGCCCACGCACAAATCAATGATTGTCGAGATATCGCCTCTCACGACCTCGCAAATTTTGTCTTAAATCTTTGCGGCTTCAGCTCGTGAACCTCCAAGCTCATGATATGTCGATGCCACCTGTCGTCATCTCCCTACAAGGGCTGACCTCCCGACACCTGTCTTCCACTGAATGAGGTGGCTGTGGGACCCGTCGTGTTTCATGAAATCACGATTTCTCCTGCTGCGATTCCATTGTATGCGAGAACCTTGAAACGTCGAATCCCGACTCCCCAAGATCTCGTGCCACGTATCCCTGCTATGATCAACAACCCTGATCCTCTCGGGATTTCATGGATTGTGATTCCTTTCCACTAGAATTCCACGACCACGGAAACCTCGATATCCCAAACTCCGAACCTCCGAGATCTTCCTCTGTTCCTTGGGATTAAACCCGGCGCAACTCTCTTGAGATCTGACGGCTGTCGGGACTTCACCAACCTTCCCTGTGAATCATGACCATCAATTCCTCTTGTCTCAAGAATTTCTCTGGAAGACTAAAGCTCCTTTCTTAGAACTTTATCCTCAAACGCTTGCACTTGCATCTCCTACTCGAACTTTTCTCAACCAAGCCTCCTGGGCTCTTTTCCAACAATACCACGAAGGAACTATCCCTCCTGAGCTTATCCACTCTGATTCTTCAGAGAACCTGTGCGCATCCCTTGCGCTTTATATTCAACCACCTCGAGTGTTGAATACTTCAGACTCTGTGCAATTCCTGCAGCAGCAGTCTTTAGCTTCCTTTTCTCAGATTAATAACTGAGATCTCTGATTCTGCCTGCACATTCCTTGCACGGCTTCAACAACAACCCAAATTAAATTCTGGGAAAATAAGAACAAAAGTTAGACTACCGAGCCTTCATCAACGCACTCTTTGCGGATGAATTCGACTGCACCCCTTGCAGGAATCTCCTGGCTCAGATAGAGAAACAATTGAAACTTATTCTCTTTCCTCTCAGACTTCAGTTAAACCCTGAAATCACATGCACATCATATACAAAGAAAATGCATAACCAGAAAGCAAACATTCATGAGCCCATAAACCATATACACAGAGAACAACACCAGTCATGAATTTGAATAAGAATTCCATTCTATTAATTCAACATCTGTACATGGGTGTTCTTCACAAGTTCTCTGCTTGCTCTTCTCTTCTGAATGCTTCTCTGCTAATGCTACAATGATACAATGAGGGTGTCTATATCTGTTTTCCCTCTCGAACTCTAAACTGTCTAATATAGACTTAAACATCTATCTACCTGCATTAAATCTATTAAATGCCTCTTATCTACTTCAGACAAGAGCGTATGGCTCGAGGTCTGATACAAAATATAAAAGGCGCTCCTTCATAAAGGATTCATTTAAGACTTGCGCTACAATCCCAAAGCACTTTTCAAAAATTTGGGGTTGCTTATCCAGCTGATCTCCACTTGATGTGTTGGCTCGCTTGCTGAGTTGGCGATGCTCCTGCATCAAATCACATCCCATTGGAAGCCTCTCATTAAGGAAGATTTATTCATCCACTCCTACCTGAAAGGTTTCTTCATTGATGAGTTTGATCTTGCAGCAGATCGAGATCTAATCCTTGACTCTTGCCCTTGGTTTTGGGGAAACTCAAGTTTTTGCATGATGGCCTGGACTTCTTGCTTCAATCCTTTCACTGTTGTTATTTCTTTTTCTCCAGTTTGGGTCAGAGTTCTGAATCTTCCCTTGCATTTTTGGGGTGAAACTTCTCTTAGATATGTTGTATCATCTTTAGAAAAGTTTCATTTCACAAGTAAAGAAACTAGAATTCATAGCATCACCTCATATGCCAAAATTTGTGTCGAAATGGATTTTAGCAAAGGGTTTCTAGAAGAAATTATTTTGGGCTACAAAAACTAGTCCTGGACCCAAAAGCTAGACTATGAAAGAATCTCTCTAAGATGAAGGTCTTGTTTTGAAACATGGCACACAACAGCTCAATGCACTAAGGGAAATAGGAAGGCGTGGAAGCAACAACGTAAATCAACCTGATGGGATCGCTCCAATGAAGAGCACCAACTAATTACTAAAAACAATTGAAAATATTCTCCAGGCCCAGATTCCTTGAGTCATGATTCTAAAGGCATGTCTACTTAGGAGACACCCCCAAATTGTTCAAATATTGTCCCTCAATCGAAGAGTAAACCTTCAAATCCTCTTGATACGGGAACATAAAGATTTAATGCTTCAGATACTCTTGATACGAGAATATAAAGTAAGGTTCTTCTCATCTCCCCACCTCCCTCAAGCTGGGAAAATGAGGCCAATAAAGATGAATCAACTCTGACAACTCCAAAGAAAACAAGTTCTCCAGAACAGGAAAATATGGGGAAAATTGATTCAACAACAACTTCAACATTTGTCAACGAAGTTTGGACAACAGTTGGGAAGAAGAAAAAGACATCACCAGTAACACAACCAAGGGTCACTCGAAGCCACGCTCACAAGTCAACTAAAATGACGAGCACTTCCCTAACAAGATAACTTAAGAAGATAAGCTTAGATCTCGCCAGTAGAATCAGTGAAAAATGTTGCTCCTTTGAGCTATGCTCCCCTTGTGTTGTTTCCTTAGGTTGTTGTTGTTCCCTTCTGTTGTTCCCTTGTAGATTAAGCAAGATTTTGTACCGATGTGATGTTGTATGGTTGTTTTGTACCGATGTGATGTTGTACGGTTGTAATAATAACATTTATTTAATAATATAAATATATTAATATATAATTTAATAAACACATTTATTTAATAATATAAATATATTAATATAAAATTTAATAAAAACATTTATTTGATTAATAAAAATTAAAATTAATTTTTTTTTTTTTTTAATAATATGATATTTTTATTATTTATTTATAACTTGTTTTGTGAATATGAAAAATTGTATGATAAAAACATTATTGTTGATCCCCTTAATAAAGATTTAATATTTCAAAGATTTTATTTTATAAAAGGATTTCAATTCTATTTTTAATGATATTTAATTATTTATGTCTACTATATATTAATATAAAATTTAATAAAAATATATTTATTTGATTAAGAAGGTTAAAGATGAAAAACACTTTCTTAGATTGTCCAACCTATATCCATATTAAATCTCATTTTCAAAGTATATGTCACACTACCAATCTTCCTAACCTCTTAACTCAACAAAAATATGGTAATCTTGGAAAGCTTCTCTTAATGCTTTTATAAA
>JASDQU010101053.1:3317-23283 GCA_032191745.1 Picea mariana | reverse complement strand
TATTTATTTAACAATATAAATATATTAATATTAAATTTAATAAAAAAATATTTGATAATAAAACAAATATATATATATAATTTAACAAAAACATATTTATTGTTTTAATGAAAACTAAAATTAAATATATAAATATAAAATTTAATAAAAACATATTTATCAAATTAATGAAAACGAAAAATAAAAAGGTAAAATTTATTTTTAAAATTTAAAAAATAATTAATTAATAATATTAATATATTAATATAAAATTTAATAAAAACACAATTAATGAAAAAAAAAATTTAAAAAATAATAATTGCTTAATAATATAATAATTTTTAAGTTATTTAATATTTTTATTATTTTTATTTTTTATTTTTTTTTCTTTCAGTAAAGACAAATATGTTTATATTAAAAAATATAACATTTCTTCTACAAAAGAAAAGAAATGACTTCCTTCTTACATGATAATAACTTTATGTTTTTTTAATTATTTTTTAATAAAAATAAACTATAATATTTTGTATTTGTATGTCTATCAATGTATGATAATGTAAAATTTATATCTATATATATTAGTTTTATGATATATATTTTTTTTAATATTACTTTATGTTTGTTTTTTTTTAATTATTTTTTAATAAAAATAAATTATAATATTTTGTATTTGTATGTTTTTTTGAATATATAATTATGTTTGTTATTGTGATTGTATGTATTGATTTCATTGTTTTTGAATATTTGTGTGTTTGTATTTGTGTATTTGTATGTATTGTTTTTATTGTTTATGAATACATGAATATGTTTTTGATTATATTTGTATATGTATGCTTGTGAATGTATTATTTTGTAAATATATGAATATGTTTTTTTATTGCAATTGTATGTATTGATTTCATTGTTTGTGAATATATGAATATGCTCTTGACTATATTTGTGTGTATTTGTATTTGTATTTGTATTTGTATGTCTATGAAATGTATTGTTTGTATGAATATATAATTATGCTTTTGATTGTAATTGTATGTATTGATTTCATTGTTTGTAAATATATGAATATGTTCTTAACTGTATTTGTGTGTATTTGTATTTTATTTTTATGAAATGTATTGTGTGTGTGATGTTTTTTATTGTATTTGTATGTATTGCTTTCATTGTTTGTGAATACATGAATATGCTTTTGATTGTATTTGTATATGCATATCTATGAATGTATTATTTTGTGAATATATGAATATGGTTTGATCGTATATACATGTATAGTGTTTATGAATACATGAATATGTTTTTTTATTGTATTTGTACTTATGTTTGTGATTGTAATTGTATGTATTGATTTCATTGTTTGTGATTGTATTTGTATTTTTATGTCTATGAAATGTATTGTTTGTATGTTGTTTTAATAAATATGTTTTTGATTTCTTTCATTGTTTGTGAATATATATGAATATACTTTTTATTGTATTTGTATATGTATGTCTATGAATGTATTATTTTGAGTATTGTATTTGTATATTGTTTTCATTGTTTATTTATTTTTTATTTTTTACCTTTTATATATTCTATAAGTTGTAATTATTTGTGAATATAGTATTTTTCTTATATTTTATATATTATTGTTTGTATATATGTTTATATATATATATATAATTTCAACAAATTTTTACAAATCATTAATAATCATTATTTTAAATGTAATTTAAAAAAATAAAAACAAAAAACATTAATTTAATTATGAAATATAACATAACATTAATTTCTATAAATTAATAAAAACATAAATTTAATTATGAAATATAACATAACATTATTTTCCATAACCTAATAAAAAATTATATTTAATTATAAAATATAATATATCTTTAATTTCCATAACTTAATAAAAATAATGTATATTTAATGGTGAAATTTAACATAACATTAATTTCCATAATCTAATAAAAATGTATATTTAATTATGAAATAAAACAGCATTAATTTTCATAATCTAATAAAAATGTATATTTAATTATGAAATATCACAACATTAATTTCCATAGCCTAATAATTAATAAATTAAAATTTTAATTTCAAATTATTCATCATAAATTTTATAATATTTTTTTGATTTCATAAACTTAAGCTGATAATATATAACTTAAATGTAAAAGTAACATTAAAAAAGTGTTGGTGTAATGTGTATGTGTGCAGGCTTTGCTTGTTGTGAATGTATGCATGTGTGAATGATTATGCCTCATTGGCCATGGAATGTTTGTGTGTGTCTGTGGTTAGTCCCATGAATGGATCGTTTTTGAGGTCATATGAGCTCTTACCTTCACGTGGTTGACCTTGTTAGTAGAGATTTTAATATCTCAAAGCTAAGAAGAGCTTTTATTTTTATATTATTTTTATTTTATTGATTAAAAACAATATAATTTATTTTTACTGAAAATATGATTTATTTGTGAAGTTTATTTAATGTATTAATAATATTATTGGATATACAAATATAAATACAACACTTATTAATATTGGATATACAAATATAAATACAACACTTATTAATATTGGATATACAAATACAAATAATATATTTTATAATAATGTATTAAAACTTCACAAATAATATAAATAATGAAGACAACATACCAATACAACACTCAAAATAATACATTCATAGGCATACATATACAAATACAATCAAAAGCATATTCATATATTCATAAAAAACAAAAGCAATACATACAAATATAGTCAAAAACATCAACACACAAACAATACATTTTAAGAGCATATTCATATACTCACAAACAATAATGAAAACAATACATACAATTATGATCAAAATCATATTTATATATTCATAAACAATGAAAATGAAAAAAACAATACATTTCATAAACATACAACTACAAATACAATAAAAAACATATTCATATATTCACAAAAATAAATATATACAATCAAACACTTATTATTATAATATTTTTATGTATTAATAATATCAATAATAATGGGAGAATGTTGTGTCTGGTGCTTTGTGGCCACCTCTGCATCTAGGGGGAAACCCTAACCACCTTTCCTAAAGTAGCTTGGCCCCTTGGCCACAGTTGTTCTCTTCCATGGCGACAACTTCCACCCACAATGGCCCCAACTTCAACCCTCACAGTGGCTATGCTCATCCTGGTGTGGTTACTCAGCCTTGTGTGCCCCCTTCTCATGGTCCTTTGGGTAGCGCCTCAATTTCATAAAGTGAGGCTATTAAATCTCATCTTCCAGCTCGTTCCTCCCCCTTTGCTTCGTGCTCGGTCCAAGAAGCCCCAATGATTTCTCTTCTCATGGGTCAGGAACCTGAAGATGAGGAAGTTTATTTTTGGGAAAATTCCTTAATCTGTTGGTTCAATGGGCTTTGGTTGAGGCTTATGGATCTCAATGGTTGGATCACATCCCATTGGAAGCCTCTCATTAAGGAAAATTTGTTCATCCAAACCTACTCGAAAGGTTTATTCATTGTTGAGTTCAATATTGCAGCAGATCGAGATCTGATCCTTGACTCTTGCCCTTGGTTTTGGGGAAACTCGGGTTTTTGCATGATGGTCTGGACTCCTTGTTTCAATCCTCTCACTATTGTTCTTTCTTCTACTCCATTTTGGGTCAAAGTTCTGAATCTTCCCTTGCATTTTTAGGGTGAAACTTCTCTTAGAGATATTGGATCAACTTTAGGAAAGTTTCTGATGCAAATGCGCCAGCCAGGCACACCTGCACCCACCAGGATCTTCTTCTTCACTGGCCTGAAGAGCTAAAATCCTCTTCAAATCCCTTATCAGGACTTTCCAATACCCACAGAACTCACCTTATGATCTCCCTTTACCTCATCGGGAAATTGGACCTCGTTGTATCACAAGTCCTGAAAACACAGGTTCGGGTCTCACAAAGCCCCGAAACCCAATGAGTAATTACCAAGGCTTTCCTTGCTCTTGTCGAAATTTTACCCGTCGGGAAATCGACACTTACGAGGTTGTAAGTCACTCACCTCACGAATCCCTGATTCTCGATCTCCGATGATACTTGGCGTTAACTCAGGGCGAAACTCAACCTTTCGACACCTGTCCTCCACTTAAATGCCTTGACTATGGGACCGTCGCGTTTCGGGATTTCACGACTTCTCCAGTCGTGAGTTTATCGCCACTGAAAATCCTGAATTGTCGATCCCCGATGCACGTGTGAACTCGTTCCTCCACATCACCGCTTCCTTCTCCGCTCTATCGGGTATCACGAAATCACGATTTCTAATGCAACTGTTCCGTTATATACGGAAACCCTGAAATTCCAAACCTTAGCTCTCCAGGATCGCACGCCACGTGTCCCTGCTGTGATCAATGAATCTGATCCTCTCGGGAAATTGCTAATCGCGATTCATGCACAAGACTCTTAACTCCGGAATTCTCGATTCTCCGATGAGCCGAGCTCCACTGACAACCCGGATCCTCGACACATGTCTCGCTGATATCAACGGCTGAGATCCTTCCCTGGGATTTCGAGAACCAAAAGGTCCCAATTCTTTGCCTTAACCAAAACCCGATGACCTTGATACCCCGATGATTCCTCTGGGGCTCCTTATCTGCTCGTTGGGGCTTAAACCCGGTGCAACTTCCCAAAATCTAATGGCTGATGGGATTTCACTGTTTCCCTTGGCGAATCCTGACCGTTGATTCCTCCTCTTTGGAGTTTTCTTTAGAATGGCTAAATGTTCATTCCCCGAACTTGCTCTCCAACACCTGTGCTTGCAACTTTTGCCTAAGCTCTCTTCGGCATGAATCTCCTGTGCTACCCTGTAATGATTATCACGAAGGTGTTATACCTCCTGAGCTTTTCAACTTTAGTTCCACAGAGGAACCTGTGCGCACTCCTTGCGCTTAATATTCAACAACTTCCCAAGTGTTGAATACTTCAGACTCTGCACGCCCCTGCAGCAGCAATAATTAAATTCCTTTGCTCAGATTAACAACTGAGACTTCTTTCCTAGCCTGCGCACTCCTTGTATGGCTTCTCCAATCCAAGTCCCTCTCTGGGTGAATGAGGACAAAAGTTAAACTACTGAGCCTTCATCAACGCACTCCTTGCAGATGAATTCAACTGTACACCATGCAGGAATCTCCTGGCTCAAATAGAGAAACAATTGAAACTCATTCTCTTTCAGACTTCAGTTTAAACCCTGAAATCACATGCACAACATATACAAAGAAACTGCATAAAAGTAAAACAAACATTCCATGAGCTCATAAGCAATATGCACAGAGAAACAACACCAACCATGAATTTGAATCAGAACTTCATTCTATTAATTCAACACTGTACATGGGTGTTCTTCATACAATTCTCTGCATACTCTTCTCTTCTCCTGAATGCTTGGTTGATAATGTTACCATGATACAATGAGGGCGTCTATATCCGTTTTCCCTCTCGAACTCTAAAACTGTCTAATCTGGAAATAAAATCCTATCTACCTGCATTAAATCTATTAAATGCCTCCTATCTACTTCAGACAAGAGCATATGGCTCGAGGTCTGATACAATATACAAAAGGTACTTTCATAAATGCATCATTTATACATTGGCGCATCATCTTGAATGAAAATTCAAAAAGTTTCGGCTGCCTTTGTCCAGCTGTTCATTGTCTTCCATGCTGGCTCGCTTGTCATGGGCGATGCTCTTGCATCATACTCCTCGGCTTGAAAACTTTCATGGGATCCTGTCCATGAGCTCCTGCACAGTCTGTCCATGCTTTTGAATCACTGCTTTGGTCTCCCAGTTGGCATCTTCCACTGGGTGATTCTTCCATTTCACCAGATACTCGAAGTATTGCTTCTGTCTGGTCTTTTTGCTCACTCTTTTGTCAGGTATACGCTCCATTTGTGGCTTTCCTGCAATCGACATATGTTTCTGCCACTGGATTTCTGGCTGTTCATCACTTCCAGCTCCTGCTTCCTCAGCCTTATATGGATATAAGTCTGAAACATTGAATGTCGGAGATATTCCGATGCCATCCGGTAACTCAATCTCATAAGCATTCTCTTTGAATTTCTTCAGGACTCTGCATGGCCCAATTTTCTTCATTTTTAACTTGTTGTATGTTCCCCTTGGGAACCTTTCCTTCCTGAGATGTGCCAGAACTAGATCCCCAACCTCAAATTGAAGTTGTCTCCGATGATGATCCGCTCTGCGCTTATATTCCTGGTTTGACTCCAGCAATCGCTTCTTCACCCTACTGTGAAGTGCTTCCATCGTCTCTACGAATTCTTCATCATTTGCACTCTTAGTCATTATCTTCTCTGAATCCCTCAGTTCAGATACTCCTCTGGGCTGCCTGCCATATACAATTTCAAATGGAATTTTGCATGTGCTCATGTTCACTGAATCGTTATAAGCAAACTTCGCCTGTGGCAACACGTTGTTCCAGCTGCTATGGTGCTTTGTCACCAAGATTCTTAATAAATCTCCCAGACTTCTATTGACCACCTCTATTTTCCCATCCGTTTAAGGATGATAGGCAGAACTAAACATCAAATTAGTTCCCATGTTTTTCCAGAGTGTCCTCCAGAAATATCCAATGAATTTTGTATCCCTGTCTGATACTATGCTTCTGGGTAAACCATGAAGTCTAACAATCTCCTTGAAGAATAAATTTGCGATATGAGTCGCATCGTTGGTCTTCTGGCATGGAATAAAATGTGCCATTTTGGAGAACCTGTCGACCACCACAAAGATTGAATCATGTCCTCTTTGCATCCTAGGTAATCCCAACACAAAATCCATTCTGATTTCATCCCATGGTCTTTCGGGTATGGGTAACGGTTGATAGAATCCCGCATTCTGCTTCCTGCCCTTTGAATGCTGGAAAATTTTGCACCTGTCAACAAACATCCTGACTTTTGTTCGCATTTTCGGCCAAAAATAGGCTTCACTTAGCTTTGCAAATGTCTTGTCGTGGCCAAAATGCCCTGCTAATCCACCATTGTGCTTTTCTTTTAACAGATTCTCCCTCATGGAGCAATTCGGAATGCATAACTGAGTTCCTCTGAATAGCAGTCCATTCGGGATCATGTAATCCATCCATGGGCTTCTGTCCCTAAGAACTGGATTCTCAGCTGCCTCATATGCCTCTGCAAAATCTGCATCACCTGCATACATGTCTTTAAGATTTTCAAAACCCAATGTCTTGACTCGGAACTCCTGCAGTAACAAACACTTCCTGCTCAAAGCATCAACCACTTTGTTAGCAGTACCTGAAATGTGTTTAATTACAAATGTAAAATTCTACATATACTCTACCCATTTAGCATGTTTCTGATTCAACTTCTCTTGTTGACTCACAAACTGTAATGCATGATTATCACTATACATAACAAATTCTTTCGGGATCAAGTAATGCCTCCACTTATTCAATGCCTGTATGACAGCATAAAATTATTTATCATATGTTGAGTACTTTACTTTTGCCTCATCCAGCTTCTCACTGAAATATGCAATTGGTTTGTCGTCCTGGCTCAAGACCGCTCCTATGGCAAAGCCACTTGCATCACATTTCACCTGGAACACCTTCATAAAATATGGCAACACCAAAACCGATTGTTCGGTGATCTTCCGCTTCAACAGATTGAAGCTCTTCTCTACCTCTTCAGTCCAATGAAATTTTTTATGTCTTTTCTTGATTGTGTCCATCATTTCTGTGCTAATTCCACTGAAATTCCTGATGAATTTTTGGTAGAAAATAGCCATTCCATGAAAACTTCTCACCTCGAAAATATTTCTCGGTGATGTCCAATTTTTAATTACCTCCACTTTACTTGGATCCATCTTCAATTCATTTTCCGATATGACAAATCCCAAGTAAATGAGCTCTGTCTTCATAAATGAAGATTTCCTCATGTTGATCAATAGCTTCTCTTGTTGTAGCTTCCTCATTACTGTAGCTAAATGCTTCAGATGCTCTTCTTTTGTTTTGCTGAAAATCAATATGTCATCCAGATAAACAATGACAAACTTACCGATGAGTTCCTTCAGCACTTCATTCATCAGCCTCATGAATGTACTCGGTGCATTCGTCAAACCAAATGGCATGACTAGCCATTCATACAACCCTTCATTGGTTTTGAAGGTTGTCTTCCACTCATCGCCTTCCCTCATGTGAATCTGATGGTATCCACTTTTCAAATCAACCTTTGAAAAAAATTTGGCTCCACTTAAACAGTCCATCAAGTCATCCATCTGTGGCAATGGAAACCTGTACCTGATGGTTATCTTGTTAATGGCTCTGGAATCAGTGCACATTCTCCAAACTCCATCTTTATTTGGACTTAGTATCGTTGGAATGACACACAGACTTAAACTTTCCCTGATCAGTCCTTTATCCAGCAGTTCTTGTACCTACCTTTTAACTTCTTCATTCTCCTCGGCGTCAACCTGTACGCGGCCTTATTTGGCAAACTGGCTCCTAGTATGAGGTATATATGATGACTCACACTCCTCATCGGCGGCAACGAATGAGGTAATTCATCTACCACAATGTCAGCAAACTCTTCCAACAGTTCCTGAATTTCTTCTGGCAAGTCATCCACTCTTGTGCTGGTCAAAACAACTTTTGGTTTCTTGATCACAAAGAATTGTGGATCTTCCTTCCTCTTTACTTCTGCCAGAAGTTCCTTCCCACTCATGAGAAGTATGGTATTTCTCGGCTTTGGTTTTACTTTTTTTTCTTTAATTGGAAGTAGCATATGTGTTCTTCCATTCTTCTCCAGAGTATATGTATTCATCTTTCCATCATGAACTACGTTTCTGTCATATTGCCATGGTCTGCCTAGCAATAAATGACATACATCCATAGGAATAACATCACAGAGTATTTTATCATTGTATCCTCTTATCTTGATGTCAACTAAGCACTGTTTAGTGACACTCACCTGATGTCCCTTCTGTAGCCATGAAACTTTATATGGACTCGGGTGATCAGTTGTCTCCAGCTCTAGTTTCTCCACCATCTCGGTTGAAACGAGATTATCGGTGCTTCCATTGTACACAATGACCTTGCATTTCCTGTCTTTGGTATTGCATGTGGTTCTAAAAAGTTGGCTTCTCTGAGTTGTGTCCTCCACCTCCTTCTCAGGTGTTAAGAGAACTTTACACATCATCAGCGACCTTCCGTCTTCTGCATCTTCTTCTTCAGCAGCTCACCTCTGTGCCTCGACGATGTGAGCTTCTCCTCCATCTTTTTTTCTATCTGGACAGTCAACTGCCTTGTGTCCATTCTTCCCACATGTGTAGCATGTGATGACTCCTCCTCTACCTCTTCCTCTACCTCTGGTACAAGGAAAAGTATTATTATCAGCGTATCCTCCACTCTATTTTGGCTGCTGCCTTAGTTTTTCAGTGTGCTGCCCTCGCTGTGAACTTCCACCTCTTTGTTTTCTTGTCTGAGGCTTTTTCCATTCATCCTTAAATTTCTGGAACTTGTCTTGGGAACCTGATTTACCTTTTGGTTGGCTCCTACCTCGGCCTCGTTGTCCAGGCTTACGACTTAGCTTTTCCTCAGCCTTCAACGCCATATGATACGCATCCTCCACCATTCTGATGGTTGTCATACTCATCTCATCCTGGATATCGTATCTCAATCCATTCATATACCTAGCAACTTTTTCATCATCACTCTCCCGATGACCTGCTCTGATATTGAGCTTGTAGAATTCCTCAGTATACTCCTTCACCATCATCAACTTCTGTCTCAGGTTTTGCATTCTCCTGAACAGTGTGATTTTATAATCCCTTGGGATGAACTTTGCCTTCATCTTTGCAATCATTCGATCCCAGCTTTTGATCTTTTGCTTACCTTTGGAACGTCTATATGCTTGAAGCTCGTCCCACCATAATGCCGCGTGTCCTTTCAATTTTGTGACAGCATGCCTAACCTTTTTATCCTCCTCGATGTCTTCATAATCGAAGTAGGTGTCAAGAGCTCTAATCCAATCCAATAGCTCTTCTACATCCAAACTCCCTTCATAAGTTGGAATGTCCATCTTTGTCTTCGAACTCATCCGTGCGATAGCTTTGATTAATCGCTCATTGGCTGCATCTTCGGTTGTAACTTCTCCTTGTTGTTCAGCTTCAGCTTCGCCTTCGGAGTCACTCAGATCTCCAGCACTTGTTGTGCGTCTCTGCGCTGCTTCCATATCTTCCAATCTCACTCTGAGATCACGTATCTACCTTTCCATATCCGGATTTCCTGTTGGTCTACCTCTTTGTCTCACCTCCCTGTCTTCTGGGTCTAGTAATTGCCTCTCCCTTCTGGGCGGCATGGCGAATATTCTTCTCTTGCTACAGAACGCAAAAGATATTCTCACTCTGATACCACTCTGATGTGCGTATCAGAGTGCTACTTTCTTCCTCTTAATCCCTCTGTCTGAAGTATACAAACATAGACTCACTCTAATACCACACTGACGCAAACACGCCATCCAGGCACACCTGCACCCACCAGCATATTCTTCTTCACTGGCCTGAAGAGCTAAAATTCTCTTCAAATCCCTTATCGAGACTTTCGAATACCCACAGAACTCACCTTATGATATCCCTTTGCCTCATCACGAAATCGGACCTCATTGTATCATGAGTCCTGAAAACACAAGTTCGGGTCTCACAAAGCCCTGAAACTCGATGAGTAATTACCAAGGATTTCCTTGCTCTTGTCGGAATTTTACCCATCGAGAAATCGACACTTATAAGGTTGTAAGTCACTCACCTCACGAATCCCCGATTCCCGATCTCCGATGATACTTGGCGTTAACTCAGGGCAAAACTCAACCTTCCAACACCTGTCCTCCACTTAACTGCCTTGACTATGGGACCATCGCGTTTCGAGATTTCGTGACTTCTCTGGTCGTGAGTTTCTCGCCACTGAAAATCCTGAATTGTCGATCCCCGATGCACGTGTGAACTCGTTCCTCCATGTCACCGCTTCCTTATCCACTTTATCAGGTATCGTGAAATAACGATTTCTAATGCAATTGTTCCGTTATATACGGAAACCCCGAAATGCCGAACCTTGGCTCTCCGGGATCTCGTGCCACATGTCCCTACTATGATCAATGACTCTGATCCTCTCAGGAAATCGCTAATAGCGATTCATGCACAAGACTCTTGACTCCGGAATTCCCGATTCATGCACAAGACTCTTGGCTCCTCGACACGTGTCTCGCTGAGATCAACGACTGAGATCCTTCCCTGGGATTTCGAGAACCACAAGGTCCCGATTCTTTGCCTTAACCAAAACCCGATGACCTTGATACCCCGATGATTCCTCCGGGGCTCCTTATCTTCTCGCTGGGGCTTAAACCTGGCACAACTTCCTGAAATCTAACGGCTGACGGGATTTCACTGTTTCCCTTGGCGAATCCTGACCATTGATTCCTCCTCTTTGGAGTTTTCTTGAGAATGGCTAAGTGTTCATTCCCTGAACTTTCTCTCCAACACCTGCGCTTGCAACTCTTGCCTAAGCTCTCTTCGGCACGAATCTCTTGTCCTACCCTATAATGATTATCATGAAGGTGTTATACCTCCTGAGCTTTTCAACTTTAGTTACACAGAGGAACCTGTGCGCACTCCTTGCGCTTAATATTCAACAACTTCCCAAGTGTTGAATACTTCAGACTCTGTGCGCCCCTGCAGCAGCAGTCTTTAAATTCCTTTGCTCAGATTAACAACTGAGACTTCTTTCCCAGCCTGCGCACTCCTTGCACAGCTTCTCCAATCCAAGTCCCTCTCTGGGTGAATGAGGACAAAAGTTAAACTACTGAGCCTTAATCAACGCACTCCTTGCAGATGAATTCAACTACACACCATGCAGGAATCTCTTGGCTCAAATAGAGAAACAATTGAAACTCATTCTCTTTGAGACTTCAGTTTAAACCTTGAAATCACATGCACATCATATACAAAGCAAATGCATAAAAGTAAAACAAACATTCCATGAGCTCATAAGCAATATGCACAGAGAAACAACACCAACCATGAATTTGAATCAGAACTTCATTCTATTAATTCAACACTGTACATGGGTGTTCTTCATACAATTCTCTGCATACTCTTCTCTTCTCCTGAATGCTTGTTTGATAATGTTACCATGATACAATGAGAGTGTCTATATCCGTTTTCCCTCTCGAACTCTAAAACTGTCTAATCTGGAAATAAAATCCTATCTACCCGCATTAAATCTATTAAATGCCTCATATCTACTTCAGACAAGAGCGTATGGCTCGAGGTCTGATACAATATATAAAAGGCGCTTTCATAAATGCATCATTTATACATTGGTGCATCATCTTGAATGAAAATTCAAAAAGTTTCAGCTGGCCTTGTCCATCTGTTCATTGTCTTCCATGTTGGCTCGCTTGTCATGGGCGATGCTCCTGCATCAGTTTCATTTCACAAGTAAAGAAACTAGAATTCATAGCATCACCTCATATGCCAAAATTTGTGTCGAAATGGATAATATCAAAGGGTTTCCAGAAAAAATTATTTTGGGCTGCAAAAACTAGTCCTGGACCCAAAAGATAGACTATGAAAGAATCTCCCTAAGATGCAGGTATTGTTTTGAAACATAGCACATAACATCTCAATGCACTAAGGGAAATATGAAGGTGGGGAAGCAACAACGTAAATGAACCTAGTGGGATGGCTCCAATGAAGAGCACCAACTAATCACTACAAACAATCAAAAATCTTCTCCAAGCCCATATTCTTTGAGACATGATTCCAAAGGCATGTCTACTCAAGTGACACCCCCAAATCATTCATATATTGTCCCTCAATCAAAGAGTAAACCTTCAGCTCCTCTTGATCCAGAAACAAAAAGATTTAATGCTTCAGACACTCTTGATACGAGAATAGAAAGCAAGGTTCTCCTCATCTCCCCACCTCCCTCAAGCTGGTTAGATGAGGTCAATAAGGATGAATCATGTCTGACAACTCCAAAGAAAACAAGTTCTCCAAATCAGGAAAATACGAGGAAAATTGATTCATCAACAGCTTTACCACCTGCCAAAGAAGTTTGGAAAACAATTGGGAAGAAGAAAAAGACATCACCAGTAACACAACCGAGGGTCACTCGAAGCCAGGCTCGCAAGTCAACTAAAATGACGATCACTTCCCCAACAAGACAACTTAATAAGATAAGCTTAGATATCGCTAGTAGAATTAGTGGAAAATGTTGCTCCCTTGAGTTATGTTCCCCTTGTGTTGTTTCCTTGGGTTGTTGTCGTTCCCTTGGAGTTTTCCCCATGGATTGTTCCCTTGTATATTAAGTGAGATGTTGTACCTATGTGATGTTGTACGGTTGTTTTGGCCTTGGCCCAACTGGCTTAAATTCTCTAATAAAATTACATGTTTCAGTTAAAAAAAAATTTAATATCAAATAGTAATAACATTTATTTAATAATATAAATATATTAATATATAATTTAACAAACACATTTATTTAATAATATAAATATATTAATATAAAATTTAATAAAAACATTTATTTGATTAATAAAAATAAAAAAAATTATTTTTATTTAATAATATGATATTTTTATTATTTATTTATAACTTGTTTTATGAATGTGAAAAATTGTATGATAAAAACATTATTGTTGATCCATTAATAGAGATTTAATATTTCAAATATTAAATTTTATAAAAAGATTTCAATTCTATTTTTAATGATATTAAATTATTTATGCTTACTATATATTAATATAAAATTTAATAAAAATATATTTATTTGATTAAGAAGGTTGAAGATGAAAAACACTCTCTTAGATTGTCCAACCTATATCCATATTAGATCTCATTTTCAAAGTATATGTCACACTACCAATCTTCCTAACCTCTTAACTCAACAAAAGTATGGTAATCTTGGAAAGCTTCTCTTAATGCTTTTACAAAAACAAAATCTCTTTTTGATCTTAGTGGACGTTAATCATCATTATATATTAGTTTTATAATACCATATTAAAAAGAAAAAAAAACATTATTTTAAGAGTTTCTATGATCAACTTTACTAGTAAAAATTTTAATATCTCAAAACTAAAAATAACTTTTATTTTTATATTATTTTTATTTCGTTGATTAAAAATTATTTTAATTCTATTTTTAATGATATCCCAATTATTTGTTAAAAATATAATTCATATGTAAAGTTTATTTTAAAAGAATATTTATTTAACAATATAAATATATTAATATTAAATTTAATAAAAAACATATTTAAAAAAAATATTTAATAATAAAACAAATGTACATAAAATTTAATAAAAAACATATTTATTGTTTTAATGAAAACTAAAATTAAATATATAAATACAAAAATTAATAAAAACATATTTATTGAATTAATGAAAACGGTAAAATTTGTTTTTAAAATTTAAAAAATAATTAATTAATAATATAAATTTATTAATATAAAATTTAATAAAAACATATTTATTAAATTAATGAAAAAAAAATAATAATTACTTTAATAATATAATAAATTTTAAGGTATTTAATATTTTATTATTTATTATTTATATTTTTTTCTTTCGGTAAAGAAAAATATACTTATATTAGAAAATATAACATTTTTTCTACAAAAGAAATGACTTCCTTCTTACATTATTGTTGTCAAATTTATATATATATATATATATATATATATTAGTTTTATGATATATATATTTTTTAATATTACTTTATGTTTTTTGTTTTTTTTTAATTTAAATTATTTTTTTATAAAAATAAATTATAATATTTTGTATTTGTATATCTACGAATGTATGATTTTGTGAATATATAATTATGTTTTTTTGTAATTGTATGTATTGATTTCACTGTTTATGAATATATGAATATGCTCTTGATTGTATTTGTATGTATTGCTTTCATTGTTTGTGAATACATGAATATGTTTTTGATTGTATTTGTATATGTATGCTTGTGAATGTATTATTTTGTTAATATATGAATATGTGTAACGAACCTCCCATTCGTCATGACATCAAGCCTCTTCTATCAAGTGCAATTTTTTTTTTTGTTTGTGTGTGGGTGTGTGTAGGAAGGTAAACATGACATTATACTCAACAACGCAACACGAAGATGAACCAACGTATGCAACTCACACGACAACCACATAACAACCAATCGTAAAAGCACATCAAGCACCTGGAAGCAATGTACGACAATCAATCGACGAAGAATAAGAATGACTACCCGCCCATCCTACCCTACAAAGGTTAGGACCTCCAGGACACATAAGCAACACTCAAGCCCAGGTTCCCATCGATTTTGACCATTGAAGGTCTCAGGGTTGGCGACTGTTCTGAGGAACAAGGAGGTGTCTACATCCCACTAACACAATCAGGACCAAAACCAAATATGCTAAATCAACAACATCAATGACGATCGTTGCGCGATAATGTTCTATGAATCAATCACACATCACATAAATTCCATGATGCAAGAGAATTTGATTACTAAATCCATCATAAAATGACATAAGTTCGTGCACAATGTAATCAACTTTGTTTTAATTCAAAGTGCAATGGTATTCATTTACTTTACTTCAAGGCGCAGGATTAATCATTCATTAAATTCAACTGTAGCTAACATTTTTAGTGGCAGATGAAGTAACTACACCCATGACCATCCATACATATCGTGATGCAAAATAAATATCAATTAATTCATGGAGCAAGGTAGTCAATTACATGATCAGTCCCACCCCCTATAATTTCATGGTGCATAAATTCTATTATAAGTATACAATTCACTCATACTTCAACATCTCTTAATGGCACAAGAGTAACCCACTTGTTTTAAGAGCACTAAGAGAATAATTACATAATCAACCATGCTTCTCATTTATTCAAGATGCAATACAACTATCAAATCAATTCAAGGCACAAACGAATTAAGAGCTACATAACCATGACTCCAACAATTCTCCATTCATTTTTCCATATTTGATGATATTCTTAATATGGTGCACAATTTGATCTATGACAAAATTTGAGGTAGATATACATATAAATCTAGACCAGTTTCTAAACATACAGATTCTTTCTTTTTATTTATTTTATTTATTTTTGTCTTGGCATAAGTTTCAATTATAAATTAGCAGAGGTGTTGTATTTATACTAAATTTGATCACCTTATTTATTAAAATAAATAAAAACAAAAAGGTAGCTTGTTTGTTTTATGAAGAGACGCCTGGAACTGGGATAAAACTTTTAAAAGAAAATAAGGTCAGGATTAAACCTTTCCTGCCATTTATCTGAAAATTACATCTCTTAACACTAAGAGGGAATAAGTGGATGTCTTCTAATTAACAATTGTCATTAAGACTCCACATGCAAGATTACAATATTTTTAAATTGTAAAACAATAAAAATTGATATATATAAAAAAAATGTAAAACAAATTCAACTAAAGCAAAACTTTTAAAACGATTTAATATTGTTAATCAATTTAACTGTTATAGTATTGTTATAATCACAAAAATGTGGGTACGCTAGCTAATTTAATTACAGTTATAGTCACAACATCCATTATTAAAGCATTAAACAGACATAAAAATAGCCACGCCAGGAATTTCAGAAAACAAAAAGGAAACCGCATTGCCATTTACTACTTCCATTCTGACATCTCTACCATAACAATCGCTTCCACTCTACGGTAAATAAATGTGCTATTCAGAAAGTTAAAAACAAAGATAATGCCACAATCCGCTCCAATCCATTCACAAATTATCATTTAAAATTCTCTGCCAGAATAGGTAGAATGTGGGTTGGCATCCCAGTCGCATTAAAGGTGGGGAAAGGTAGAGAGGCAGCGGCCCAATCGTTGGGGCGACTGCAAGGGCGTGAGGGTAAAGAGGGTAAGTCACAAAAAATTCACAGGTGGAAAGATTTGGAGCTGGTGCACGTTGGCCAAGAAAAAAAAATTGGGATAATAACTCCAGGATGAAAACAATACACAGTCCAACAGAGAATCACATTAAAAAGATTAAAAGGCAGGCAAAGGTGGGTTTGGGCTCATTTGGCCACAGGAAGATGGAGAAAACCTCCAAGAATAAAAAAAACAATACGCTGCCAGCAATGAATCGCAATTCAAGGATTATCAAAACACAGTCGCGGTTTGGTATCCTGGTTCAACCTAACACTGACTAAAATTCATAACAACAGAATCACTCGAATAATGCTCAAAGAGCCTTTTCACTTATATTAAGCGGATAACACAACTATTAAGTCAGCCGACGGATAACACCAATTATTTTCTAACCACTTAGTGTTTGTGAATAATTCATAATCATTGCAACGCACAGACAACCAATATATGTGTCTGATGTAGGAGCATCTCCCACATCAAGCGAGCCAGCGCGGAAGCAAGGGACAGCTGGACAAGTGCCAGCGCAAATTTTGAAAATCACCTTGAAATTGTTGCGCAATCTTAAATGAATCCATTAAGAAGAAGCGCACTTGTATAATGTAAATGGACCTTAAGCCTTTAGCTCTCGTCCTTAGTAGGTGAAATGCATTTAAAGTAGTTAATGCAGGTAGATAGAATTTAATTCTAGATTAGAAAGTTTTAGAGCGCAAGAGGGAAACAGGATATAGACACCCTCATTGTGCATTTGTAACATTATTGAATGGAAGATTGGAGCAAGAGCATGCAGAGAGTTGTGTAAGAACACCCATGTACAGATATTTGGATTAATAGGAAGAGGTTGATTCAAATTCATGGTTTTGTGTTGTTCTCTGTGTATTGATGCTGAATGATATGCTCATAAATGTTTGCTTCCTATTATACATTTGCTTTATGTGTTGTGTATATAATTTCATGTTTTGAGTTTGAAGTTTGAGAGGAAGTAGGAATGAGTTTCAATTGTTTCTCTATCTGAACAAGAGTTCCTGCAAGGAGTGTAGTCGAAAGTGTCCGCAAGGAGTGCGTTGACAAAAGGTTCAGATAGGGTAGCTTTTGTTCTCATTTCAACAGAAGTGCAGACAGGCACAGGATCCGTGCAAGGAGTGTGCAGGCTAGAAGAAGAAGTCTCAGGGTTGTAGACATAAGTGAAGCATTGAAAGACTGCTGCTGCAGGCATGCACGGAGTCAAAATATTTCAGCACTTGGAAGTGTTTGAAGGTTGCCGCAAGGAGTGCGTGCAAAGGGTTTTCTTAAAGACATAGAGTCGTGGAAAATCCCAAAAGGAAGAAAACCTTCGAAGGAGTTGAAGGAAGGAAGGGCCAAGTACCTGGAAGGTTGTAAGAGGCATCGTAAGTTCATGCCATAGGTAGACAAGTTTATGGAGGAACACTTGGTCATTCGCAGGAATCGCCAAGGAGGAACGGATGATCGATATTCTCCGAGGAGGATTCACAAAGTCCCGCGAACCGTCAGATCTAGCAGAGGAGAAGGGGAGATATGATAAGTATTCATGAGAGGTTCAAAGCTCAGGAGGGTCAGGGTTGTTGATCCGAGCCATAAGGGTCGTAGGATCTACACGTGGAATCCCATATCGAAGTTTCATGGGTGGAAATCCCGTGAACATTGCAACGGGAATCGCGAAATCACGAAACGCGATATCGTGACGACCAAGAGAACAGTGTGGGGCCACAAGACTCAACGAGGTGGACATATGACGCGATATTTGAGGGTTTCGCGGTGAGAAGTCCCAAAACAATTGCATCAGGATTCACGATATTGCGAAATCTGAAATCCCGACAGAGGTGACCGGGTGTTGAAAATTCAAACTCGTGCGTGCGTCGGAGTTTCGGCATATCGGGATTTGGGGGTCGGTAAAAAAATTTGCTCGACATCGCAAGTGTCGAAATCACTATAAGGGAAATCCCGACAAGGTTAAGGAAAGGTCAGCATTGACTGGTTTCGGGTTTCGGGGATTCGAGAACCGAACGCTCGACCACTGACCTCGCGAGGTCACGAAGTCTGATCTCCCGATTGTAAAGAGGGGGATCCCATGAGGATTGTTGTGGGTGTAGATTTCACGATAGGGAAATAGAAGAGCGTTAGAGTTCTTCGAGTCGTGAAGAAGGAAAGATCCTATGCTGACGAGGGCCTTTCAACCTACAGGTTGAGCCGTCGGCATCATCGTCTCTCTCCAGAATCGTTTCAGTAGCTGCAACTTCGATTTTCTTGAATGAAGAAAGAGACATAGTGGTTGTACATTGTGTTGTGGTAATAATAATAAGAACTTACTGCAGGTAAAAGAAATTGTTGTGAAAATGGCTTACCGATTGTTCAATCTGTAACAGACTGATCGTTTAGGAAGCGCGATTCTATCACTTCTTATTGATGAGGCACTAACCTTTATCTTCATGATCCAATGTATTCATGGATGCTCTACTGTGACCTAAATCTTGTGGGCAATATCTCCAAGGTAATTCTTGAGCTAAATATGTGCATTCAACATACACTAAGGGTGACTCCAATTAAAACTATAAGGCACCAAGGGTTGCGCAACAGTAAAAAGATCCCAAGAAAATTTAACACCACAAGAGACAGGTACAACAGTCAAAATTCTAACAGTCACAACTATCACAGAACTACAAAAATAAGAGGAAGCATGTAGACAAACGGAAATAAGAACCAACATTAAAATGTCCAGCAAGAAGTAAATCGACGTAAAAAAAAAATCGAGAAAGTAATGCCGAGTCAAGAAAACTCTGTCATCATTCAAAACTTGCAGGGTTAGTTCGATGCATCGAGGTGCAAGACCAAAATCAACCAAAGACAACAATAGAGTAGGTGGTTAACGGGTTCATCCTTCGCTCATCATCCTCGCACAGGAAAGCAGGGCGTTGAGATTGTTGGATCATGTTGTCATTGATGCCAATGGTTTGATTGATTGATGTCATTGATTGATGTCAAGTGATTGATTGATGTCAAAGGATTGATTGATTGATGATTGATGTAATATAAT
>JASDQU010101052.1:540071-551962 GCA_032191745.1 Picea mariana | reverse complement strand
GAAAATATGTGCCTAGATCCTGCGCATCCTTGCAGTGATCTAGGAACAAGTTCAAGAGGTATGGTGCCCAACTCACTGTGGTGCCCTCTACACACTGAGCTACAATTGTGACAACTCCAGCTGGAACTTCCTCCTTGCGACATTTTCTTAGCAGCTTGCAAGATAAGATTTTCACGCCCAATTGTGTTGCAACAACGTTGATCCTCTTGATAATGATCCCTCTTGTCCCCCTGTCGATGCCATACTTCTTCTTAATCTCTTCTGCTATCACTTTCTCCCTGGATTTGTCATCCAAACAATGCACATGATCCATGCCCCAGAATGGAAATCTTGTTATGTTGGCCATAATCTCTACGTCTATGGAGACTAGCTTGTCCAACTAGATATCCCCTCCATGTGTGACTGCTAACAACTATTTGATGCATGCGGTTGCATGCTGACCTCTGCCAAAATGTGGTAGGTCCAACAGACCTAAAATTCCTGTCTTCTCCAACCCTTTTCCCATTGGAGTGGCTGACCAATCGGTTCCCCAAACGGATTTGTGCCCATCATCTCCATGTATACTCTCTTTGCAAGTTCCATAAACTTGTCTTCATCTAATACTTCGTGATATGAGTATTTGAGCCTCCCTATATGACCCAACAGGTCTGGTCCTACCTTTACCCCATCTGGTATCCATGGTAGAACAATTTCTGCGGCTGGTTTCTTGCGAGGTGACCTGGGTATATGTATCTTATCTTTCTTTGATGGTGGTGGATGGCTCGAAGTTCCAGCGACTTCTAGTTGTTCCTCAATATACCATTCTGGCCGACCCGTGAAATATTCTACTGTTTCTTCTAGTGGGTGGTATGATATGGTCGTTTGAGACTCGTCTAGCTCGATTGCTGCTTCCAGATTCAAATCCATTTCATTGAATTTTGGAGCTGCTTCGATGTTCTCTGGTTGCACCTTCTTCAAGGTTTTTGTGTCTTGGTTTAGCTGCTCCTGTACCTCTACCGGTATATCTATAATTGTGCCCTCTGGTGTGGGTTGCTGGATTTCTTCCACTATTGGTGTAGGGTTCACTGGTGCTATGTCTGGAGATGGGATTTCGTCGACATTGACGATCTCTGACGACTGCTATTCACCTTCTTCCACCTGTACACGTGATCTGGTCTGAACTCTAGTTTTTCTGGTAGTCTGGCTCGCTTCTTCTGGCTTGGGCGGTGCCATGGTGGTGAATGTCAAATGTTAGCTGAACTCAAATGGTCTCTATGATCTCTGTGAACTCACTTTATTCTCTTTAGCCTCTATCCCTCTCTGTCTATTTTCTTTTCACGAATAGACTGTTTGCTCCCACATTTGTGTGTTGTATGGGCTTTCCATGAAGCTTGTCGAGGATGCTTCCTTCATTATGGGTTTAATGCACCTTAATTACGGGTTCAATGCACCTCTGATGGTTTCATACTTTTGATTACTCTACCTTTCCATCTGCAGTTGGCGTGATTAATGTGGCGTCCCACCGGTCCTTGTCGTCCTTTAATTCGGCCTAGTGCTGTCATGTCGTTATGATTTTGTCGACTTTCCTTTTCCCACTTGTTTCCCTTTGTATGTGACCATTTTCCTTCTCCTTGCCGAGTTTGTGTTCCTAAGTGTGCGTGCTCTTTCTTTCTCTGGTGCACTGTGCCCCTTCTGGTTCTTTTTCAATATACTGCTTTTTTTTTTTTTTTATTGCGTGGTGGGTGGTCAACTGTCCTTGTACATCTTCATCCAACTCCCATTCATCATCCCTCTGAGTTCTATGCCTAATAAATCTTTCAACTGTACATCTTCTCCATCTGTGACAGATTTTACTTCGTACGGTCCTAGCCAATGCATTCTTATCTTTCTTAGGTGTTGAAACGATTTACTGTCATACATCAGTACGAGATCTCCTTCCTTGAAATTTTTCTTCTTTACGTGTCTATCATGCCAAGCTTTGTCCCATGATTTCTGAATTTGTTAGTGGTATCCTACTAAGATCTAGTCTTCTTCCATGGTCATTAACTGATTTAGTCCCTCCTATACTTTGCCTCGTTCTGTCATTTGTGTAATTTATGCTACACGCAAGCTTGGTACTAAAAATTCTAATGGCACCACTGCTTCTTCGCCATAAACCAGTTTAAATGACGTGTACCCTGTCAACTTTTTGCACATAGTCCCGTAGGCCTATAATACTGCTAGTACTTTGAGGTCCCAGTCGTCCCTGTTACAGATCTTTGTCAACGCATTCTCCAGGATTTTGTTAAATGCTTCCACTGTGCCATTTTCCTGTGGATGATATGGTGTGCTCTTCTGATGATGGACTTCAAACTCTTTAGTCATAGCGATGATGGTGCTGTTTATGAAGTGTGTGCCTTGGTTGCTCATCAAAATTGTTGGACACCCAAATCGAGTGATGACTTGTTCAAATAAAAAGTGCGTTGTTGTTTTTGCGCTGCAATCCTTTACTGGTGCAGCTTTTTCCCATCTGGTTAGGTACTCTGTCATGGCGATAATGTACCTTGCTCCTATTCTTTTTGTTGGTGTGTTGATTGGTCCCACAAAGTCTATTTCCCACTTATCGAATGCCTGTAATGTTACTTGTGGTCGTAATGGCATCTCGTCCCTTCTATTGGGTTTGCCTACCCTTTGAAAAACATCGCATTTTTGACAGTACTCCTTCGAGTCTTTGTGAATCGTTGGCCACCATAGTCATGCGTGCAATACCTTTTGCATGGTAGATTTACCTGCGTAATTACCTCCTGCTATTCCCTTGTGAGATTCTACTAAAACTCTTGGTATTTCGTGCTCTAACACGTACCTTTGCAAGATGATATATGCACCCATTTTGTATAAGTGTCCTGTAATCAGTTGATAGTCGGCAATGCGGACTACCAAAATTTTCTTCTGTGCGGTGCTATATTCCTGTGGCGTAGTACCTGTGGTGTAGTACTGAATGATATCTGCGAAGTATTCATCATCGATCTGTACTGAAAATAACCTTGCATCTAGAAATTTTTCTTCTAAATTCGTAGGTTCTTCTCCATTTGTGACTCTTGATAGGTGGTCAGGTCCTGCATTTAATTTTCCTGGCTTGACTATTACTTCAAAGTCAAATTCTTGAAACAGTAGTAACCATCGACATATTCTCCCCCCCAACACTGGCTTGTTGACTAGGTATTTCAGGGACGAGTGATCTGTGAACATCCTAAAGTGTTTCCCCAATAAGTAATGTCTGAACTTTTGCAGTGCATAGACCATAGCTAGGCCTTCCATTTCCATAATGTTATAGTTTTGCTCTGAGCCTGATATCTTCCTTCTTGCAAATGCTATCGGGTGATCCAAGTCTCTCTCTCCTGGCTATGCCAAGATATCTCCAAGTGCTATAGTTGATGCATCTACATGGACGTGGAATGTCTTCTCCAAATCTGGAAAGACTAATATCGGTGCGATGACCATCTTTTCCTTTAGGGTATCCAGACCGTGTTGACATTGTTCGTTCCACTAAAACTTTGTGTTATTTCTTAGAATCTTTTCCATAGGTGGAGTAATTTGCACGTACCCCTTGATAAACTTACGGTAATATCCTGTGTGTCCCATCGTCGCTCTGAGATGATAAACTGTTTTTGGTGGTGGTAAGTTAACAATTACTGCGATCTTTGCGGGATCTACGCGTAAACCTTGTTTGCATACTATATGGCCTAATAGTATCCCAAACGGTGTTCCAAATATGCATTTATTTATGTTCAACGATATTTGACACTGTCTACATCTTTCCAAAATTAGTCGTAAGACTTCTACATGGTCTTTCAACAAATTGTAGACTGTCTAATCATCCAGGTATACTTCGAGAAACTAGTGGATGAATTCCTTAAACACAACAATGACTACTCTGGAAAATATAGCTGGTGAATTCTTCAGTACAAATGACATGACTGTGTACTGATAAGATCCCCATTCTTTCATGAACGTGGTCTTGTATCTGTCTTCTTGTTCTATCTTGATCTGATGGTAGCCTGAGAATCCATTAGTGAATGAGTAGGCTTCATGTTCACCTACTTTTTCTAACACTTCGTTCATGAAAGGTGTAGGGAATGGGTCGTGTAAGCATGCATCATTCAAATTCCTCAAGTTGAGACATATCCTTATTCCTCCTTATTTCTTGTCTTGTAATACCATCGGGATTATCCATTCTGATTCTTTGACCAGTTCTATGATGTTGGCTTCGAGCATCCTATTGATCTCAGCTTTGACTTTCTGCTTAAATATTGGGTTCAGTCTATATGGTCACTGTCTAAGCGATCTTGCTTCAGGTCTGAGTGGTATCTTCATTTCTCCTAACTCTTTGGCTATGCCCTTCATATCTGTAAATGTTGTTGGATACAGGTCACTGTACTCATGCAGCAACTCTGTTATGCTTTCTACTGTCTGCTCATCCCACTAGTCTCCAATGCTGGCCATCTTGGGATTCTCGATTGTCCCAATGTTGAATTTCTTTACTTTGATCAGTGCGGAAATGGATTTTGATTATATAGGTGGTCCTTCCACATCTCTTTCTCCTTCCGCATATTCAATTTGAATATCGCGCGGATAGTCTTCATCCAGTGCTTCCTCTTGCAAATGGTAACATGAAAATAGTGCCTTGATTGTCTGTTTGTTTCGTTGTTGTTCTTTTGTGATCAATTCTGCTTCTGGTTCTTTGATGAATATCACTCCTCTTATCTGTTTAAGCATGACATCTATGTTGGGGTTCTCATTCTCGGATGAGAAAGTGACTGTAAAATTCTGTTGCAATGTCGTCCAGGCCGTAGTTCCTTTGCACAATTTCTGGTATGTATACCAGTTCGCTGGTATGCCCTCTAGAGTGTGTATAAAATGATGAGGTCATTCCTTTGGGGGTGTCATTTTCCACAACATTCTACACTTCTCCAAGTGTTCCACTAGTACCCTTTGTCCATCATACTTCTGTTTCTTGTTGTTTTTTTATTCTACATCGAACCTTATGCACAGTAACCGTTTACATTGGTACCAATCTGTGATTGTCTCTTTGTGTGCGCCCCACCATCGTGCAGGTGTGGCCTTAAGTGCTAGGTCAAGTGCTAACAGTCTCTGATTCTATAACACTGTGTCTTCATACTACATCAAGAATGTTTCCAAATCGTTTATCCCATGGAAACTGAGTGGTTCCCTTATTTCTGTGCCTACCCATCTTACTGCGTGGTCTAGTCATGCACATCTTCTCATGGAAACTTCGTGTAGCCTTTGTTGCCAGTTATCTAAATTGGTATCTGAGTCTGTTGCACATGAAGTAATGATCCGCCAATTGAGTACCTCGTCTGCAGTTGGGTTTACGTAATCCTTATCATGTGCAGTTGTTCTGTACAACTGCCCGATTTCCTCTAAGTCTAGGAAAGTAGGATCTACAAACCTCTCCCCTTCTGATGGGTCTAATGGCGCGTTGACCCTGTATTCTCCTGAATCAAATGTCATTTTCCTAGTATTCAAGTTGATTATGGCTTGGTTGTCAAACTCCCAATCCAGACCAAGAAATGTTGGGTATGGTGTTGTGCCATCCACGATTTCAATGACTTCAAAATATGATTTAGTGCGCACTCCATCTAGGTCTACTGTCACTCCTTTGAGTTTACCAATTAGTAGAACTCTGTGTTGGTTTTCCAGTTTCAATTGAACAGGTGAATAGCTTAATGTGGGATCTCCCATGCATTTCCATGTCTTCTTTGGTAATACATTAACTTCAAATCCTAGTTCTAGTATGATATCACCCATGTTGAAATCCCCGATGTTGGCATTCAGTCTGAACTCCCTACTGGCTCTTCTCCTTGTATGTAGGTGATTGACAATTTTTGGTTCTAGTTTTTATTCCGTCTCGATGCTACATCTTTCTAGTATGTTTTGCAATATTTCCACATATGATGGATCATTTAATACTTTTACACATGATTGCAAAAATCCTTTTATTGTACTTACTTGTCCCTTGGGTTGCATCTCGTTGGTATGATCCAATGATGGAGGCATCTCATATTCTGGTGCTTCCTTACTTTTTTGCACGATTGACGTCATTGCAATATCTTCCTTCTGAAATTCTTGTCAGGCTTGCTTAAATATCTCCTTTTCCTTCTGCGCGTCGAACTGCTTCCTTGGTTTGACATTCTTTTTCACCCATTGATTTTGTGCTTGCTCTTGTCAAACAGTGTCGTCGCCTGTTTTAGCTCCTCCACGAGTAACTATATTAATGTTCTGTCCTTCATCCCTTGCTTCGACTAAAATCCACTGAACATTCTGGTTGTTCTAGATCCTCTTTTCCTGGATCTTTACTAATAGTGTCAGACACTCCTCTGTGTCATGGTCTGATGCGCGACAGTACATACAAGTTGTTGGTGGAAGTGGACATCCCCTTGCGTAATGTCCCGGTTGTTGACAATTGTGACATACCACTGGTCCTCTACCTCATCCGAAACCTCCTCGGGCTCATCCTCCACCTCTGTATCCTGCTAGATCTCCTCTCGGTGCATTATACTGAGGCACCTGATTGTACTGTGTGGTATTGTACTGAGGTTGCGTTGTGTTTTACTGCAGTTGCGCGTTATTGTATGGTTGTTGCACAGTATTGTACTACTGCTGCGCAGTGTTGTATGAAGCTGGAACTTGATTAAATTGTGGTGCCACTTGCCCAGTCATCATTTCTGCCTACACTCTATATGCATTTGATGTCCTTTCTCACATCAACTCCATGGTTCTACAATTTTTGTCATCATGGCCCACTGACTTGCAAAAGGTGCAAAATGAACTCTTCGAGATTGTTTGGTATTTCTGCATCATCGTGCAGTGATAAGGGTCGTGACCCGATTTCTTGCAGATTTCACACCATAGTCCTCCTATTGGTAATGGATTTGGCATTCCTGCTGCCATATATTACGCGAATGTTGGACATTCGTTCTTGTGGTGTCCTTCTATCCTGCATGTAGTACACCAAACAACTTCTCATTTGTCCTTGTTCTTATTCTGGTTCAGCTGAAACTTTAGATTCTTCAAGTCCTCCTTCAGTTCTTTGATAGCTGGGTCCGTCTGCTAATACTGATTTTCTTCTAGTTGCAGGGCTGCCTGTAGAACCTCTGCCTACGTCTAGAACTTCTGTTGTTGCAAAGGGTATTTTAAGTGTGGGAGTACTGAGTTGACAAACAGGTGTCGATGCTGCATCTCGTTCATGAGATATTTTAACTTTCCCTTCAGTTGCTTGAATCTCTGATCAATATCCCATATAGACTCTCCTGGTTTCTATCTTATTTTGATCATCTCGTTCATGTACTGATCCTCTGAACTTGGCTTCTGGAACTCATTTATCAGTAAATTCTTAATGTTTGCCAGTGTCCTTGTCATCCCAGGGGCACTATTTGCGTATAAACTCATGTACCAGTCTAGTGCACAGTCTCTTAGCGTAATAGCTAGCTGTGCAAGTTTGGTATCTTCATCAGTGATTTGCTTTGCTTCCCATATCTTTTCACAAATGAACAAGTGCTTCTTAGGGTCTTCTGCTGCTCCTCCTCAAAATTTGGGTAACCTAATGGTGGGATCGTGTCCTGCCATTTTGAATGCTAAACTACTACCTCCGCGCGATGTAGATACCTGACTAGTGTTGCTTGAACTGGATCCTCAAGTTGTTTTTCCTTGTGTAGATGTATTTCTTGCTGTCTGAATTCTTCTGAACTTTGGTTGTCTAAACGGTGGTGTTCCCTTTGGTGTATTAGTCACACATGGGTTTATGGGTTCCACACTGACATTAATATGGATAGGATTGTTGCCTTCTCTTCTCTCTCTTGGACGTCTCGTCTTCCTCTCATATGTTGCGCTCAGGATTTCCTTAATATTCTCCACAGCTAGGAGATCCTCTACCTCTTCCTCATCACTCTCTAAGCCTTCCTTCGTGGCTACGAGTCTCTTCTTGGTATTCACCTTGTATGGGTCGGGTACTTTGCTACGCGTCTTTCCAGCTGTCACCATGATCTGCTTGATCTAGTCGTCATCCATCATGATTGGGTCCAAGGGTTCCTCCTTCTTGCCCTTATCCTTTCCTCCTTCCATTTCTCCTCTTGCTGTCAGTGTTTCCCCCTTCCCCCATGCACGCAGGGAAGTTTAGTTTTCTAGCTCCATTGTCATTACACCTTTTTTATATAGCAGTATCTTAATCGAAGTATAGAGAAATCGAATTTACCTTCCTTGAGGTCCACGTAGAAACTCTTGCTTTGCTGTGCTGTATGACTTCACTGTGTCAACTGCAAACTCTGTTATGAAGCCTACCAGAATACTGTCAAGACAAAATTCTACTGCGCGGGTGAACTTGTTGTTCACCTGTTACAACTGTTCAATTTGTACTAGGGTCCACTCTATCTGTCGAATCCGGTTTGTTGCATGGTTATCTTTCAAACTTAGTATCCAGTCCTATAATAAATGCGGAAAATCGCAGAAAAAGACTTCATGCAAATCAATAAACACGTATTTCTCAAGATACTTGCGAGGTGTTACTCTAGGGTTTCTATTGTCATTCTGTGCAAAATCTAGCTCTTTTGTTCTTAACCATCTTTCGATCTCATCTTTTGTGGGATTCCACAGTCTCAACATTCCCTTCTAATGGCTCATTACTTTCTGCCCTAACCTTTTCTTGATCTGCCTTCGATAGGTCTTCAACTTATCTCATCTACTCAACCCTCTCTTGTTCCTACCAACGACAATGAAACCATTTGTTGGTTACAATTCCTCTATACTATCTGATTTTATTGACCCAGGGTTCATGTCTGTTCGGGTTTCCAACAAAGCCTCTAAAAATATCGGCCCTCCTAGTAAACCATAAGGCAACGCAACACACAGAATGCGCTGCGTAGTATCACTCGAGATAACTTTAATGGGTGGCTGTAAGACTCATGTGTTTACAACCTAGGATTGAGTGTGAGATATGAGAGATAAATATCGAACCATCATTACAATTGTAACTGCAATATACTGTCATTTACGTATACGTAGGAAATATAACAACTGTTTTATTAAGCATACCAAATAACTATTAAAAAAATGATTAAGATATGCATGCATTCATCACATAACATAGATGTTACCGTGGTTCACCCCCTGTTGGGCTACGTCCACAAAGATTTGTCTCTCAACTCTTTTATTATAGTCGTTCTTTCACTACGCGCTGTGCGCTTACAACTCTTCCCCATCGGGAAAGATCTATATGAGGCAAACTAGATCGCACCAGGATCCCCAGCCTGCGATCTAACCCTCAAGATATACCCTCTTTTCTCTTCCTCAACTTAAGAAATTATACAAAATAGGTCATACAAAAAAATCTCATAACACATCAAATCATGCATTACTAAAGCGACTCTTTCTACTATAACAACAATAGTCAGAGCTTAGAACCTCTAACCCCCCTATGATACCTAAGTATTGATATTTATACATTTTCGACTCTTCATCCATTACAATACATTACCAAAACCCTAACCCTAACATCGTTAGGTATTCCCTCTCATGCACCTGTGCTATTCTTCCTTCTAGCTGTCTCTTTCCTCGTGCATGCTTTCTTTCCCAAAATTACCTTGCTTTTCCACCTCGGCCTACCTCCAATAGGAGACATACCTATAGATTTTTTGGTGCCAATTCTATTTTTCCATAAAGCATAATTTAAGTGTACATGCCAAGCCTTTTTGTTTTCTTTCAAAATCTTCTTAATTATTGTCATCAAAATCTTGTTAGATGATTCTGCCAGTCCATTTCCTTGAGGATAGTAGGCTGTAGAATGACCTAAAATAATATTGTATTTTTGACAAAAATTGATCATTGCAATTGATTTAAAAGTCTGAGCATTATCAATAACTATTTTCCTAGGACAACCAAATCTTGCTAGGATGTTTTCTTCCAAAAATTTTATCACTATTGAATCTGTAGTATTCTGAGTTGGAATGGATTCAACCCATTTTGTAAAATAATCAGTAGTGGTCAGAATCCATCCGTGTTGAGCACTCGATTGTGGATTAATTCCTCCAATGAAATATAAGCCCCATTGTTGGAAAGGAGCTTCAACTTTTACTGGAATTAAAAGTAAGGCATGCAGCTTTTGCTTACCAACAAACAATTGGCATGAATTACAAGCTTTGACCCTTGCATTTACATCGGTGAATAATTTTGGCCAGTAATATCCTACCCTTAAAATTTTGTATGTTGTTTCTCTCCAGGCATGATTTTCTCCGCATACTCCTTCATGAAACTCATCAATGACACCTTCTGTTTAAGATTTTATAAGGCAGCATAACAGGAAACCCAGAGGGTCTTTCCAGTATAATTTGCCATCAATAATGCAATACTTAATTGCATGTAGATTTAAAGTTCTTTCTTTAGAAGGAGTCATGTCATTTGGACATTGAAGAGTAAGGAGATATGTAACAATATCACTGTACCAATATGAGGAGGAAAACTTATCTTCGATCTGAATAATAAGTGCTTGATCATCAATATCCTCTATATCTAGAAGCAAATCGCAAGACTCGAAGTTATTTATTCCAAGAGCTTTGAAATTTGATTCGGATAACAACCTCGCTGGGCCTTGACCTTTTACTAGTTTGGTTGGTTTTACTTTTAAATCAAACTCTTGAATTTTATCCAACCATCTACCTCTTTGTCCATCGTTGTCTAGTTGAACCAAGATATCTTTAATTGCATTTGTTGGTACATAAGAAATTATTTTTGAGTGTAAGACATATGTTCGAAAATCCTTAAGAGCCTTCACCATCAGATAAGCTTGTTTTTCAAGAATGTCATATCTTATCTTTGCATCTCTAAGGATTTTGCTAAAAAACGCTATCGGTTGTTCGAATCCCTCTTCATTTTTCTGAAGGAGCATTGCTGCAACAATATGTTCAGATGCAAAGGAGAAGATTAATAATTCTTTTTTATAGTCAGGAATTACCAATACGGGTGCTTCTCCTATGGATTTCTTAACACGTTCGAAGGATAGTTTTGCTTCTTTAGTCCATTTTACTTCGCTGACCTTTTTTAGCATATCTGTAATCAATTTAATTATTTCATCAAAATTAGGAATAAATCTCTTCAAAAAATTGATTTTTCCTAAGAAAGATTGAATCTCTTTTCTATTTCTATGAATATTAATTATATCAATAGCTTCAACTCGTTTAGAATTAACCTTAATTCCGTCCTTTGAAAATATATGCCCTAAAAGTTTACCTTCTTGCATGGCATTTCTCTCTGGAAAGTTGCTCCTGCATCCATTAAACCAAAAGACATTTTATCATACATAAAAGTTTCCCATGGAGTAGTAAATGTAGTCTTTTCTCTATTATCTTCATGAACAACAATCTGATTGTATCCTGAGAAACCATCGATCATAGAAATTCTGTTATCCCCTACCACCTTCTCTAAAACATGATCCATTTTTGGGAGGGGGTAGTTATGTTTAAGAGAAGACAGATTTAGGTTCCTAAAATCAACATAGAGTCTTATTTCTCCATTCTTTTTCCTAACAGGGACCAAATTAGCCACCCATTCAGAGTATTTGAGAGGAACAATGATTTTTGCATCAAGGAGTTTTTTAACCTCCTTTTCTATTACTGGTAGAAAAATTTGGTTTATTTGTCTAATATTTTTCTTGAAAGGCTTAATACCATGTTTTAAGGGAATCTTATGCTCAATAATAGAAGTATCATAGGTTTTTAAATCTTCGTAAGACCATGCAAAAACATCTTTATACTGTTTAAGTAACTCAACATATTTACTATTCATTTGAGTCGGAAGATATTTAGATATTTTGACCATCTTGGGATTTTATTTTGTTCCTACGTTACAATATTCAACTTCTTCAG
>JASDQU010101052.1:454844-470703 GCA_032191745.1 Picea mariana | reverse complement strand
ATGATGAGTAGAGGCCCTTGCCTTCCTTTTATACTTTTTGGCTCACCTTTTCCCTCCAAAGTGACTTTCATTTTATTAATATTTAATTAATTAATTAAATCACTTTAATTAATTAATTAACCTTTTTACCTCTGAAAATCTCCTTATCTCTCCTTGTGGCTTCCCTGTCCACTGAAAGTCACTTCTAGCCATCCCATCCTGTAGTGTTGCTCCTCCCGATTCCAATGAGATATTACACTGAGAGGTCCCTCCAAGTAATGTGCCCAAAATTCCCTCTTCAGTGATTTTAATTAACTTATAGCTCAAAATAGTCAAAATCATGGAAATCATCGAAATGGAACGAAACCAAAGCCAACCTGTGCGGAATGGCTCATAATAATGGAATATGATGATAAATGCCAACTGGACCCCACAATGCCTCTCAAATACCCTTGTACTCGCTATAACATCCATCTGGCTACTCTAGTCATCATAAGTCTCTACCCTGTGATGATGTCCCAAAGTGGGGACATTACAGTCCTCCCTGCTAGAAAATTGCTTGTCCTCAAGCAATAGCCAAATCCACTCAACTAAAATTCTAGGATCCCATGTCCACCTGTGGGATACACAATAGAACCCCTCGAAAGATGAACAACAGTGCACTCCACCCCCTGGATCCCATATCAGGAAGTGAACTGCAATACTCTGTGAAGCATAGTCCTGAAAGATATCAACCCTATGAACCTCCTTCATATGACACATGGCCTCATATTGGAATGAGTCCATCCTCCAAATCTCTACCAAGATCCACATGGCCTCCATCAACTACACATGATGATGTCAGAATGAGGTACTGCAAGACCTCCGTGAGACACCCTCAAGCACTGTGCTCCCCTCAACATTGAAGCTAAATGGAAAGTTAGAATAAATTTCCCCTGCAATGGTCCACCCTCCCCTGTGAATCCATGAAATGCCCAATCCTGCAATCCCTGGGTCCCATGCTAACCTCTGTCGAAGATCACCATGCTGGCCCTGCACTATTCTAACCACGACTGTTTGTGCCTTGCATACATACTGGATCCTCCTCTCCTAGATCCTCAAGCTGAAATACCTGTGACCACCGAAGCTGCTGTCTAGAAACTGTATCTGTAAAGGCATCTCTATAGAAGAAGTACCTGTCCAAACATCTCCATGCCCTATCATGATGATCAAGCGGAAGTAAAGGTCTCGCCCCATAGGACAAGTACCTGCAGATCCACTCCAAACCAAACCAAGGTGGAGTGTGTGGCTCTCTGGTGCAACCTGGGTCAACATGAACATCGTGCTAACAAAACGGAGTCCTGGGTCCCATGGAAAATTTGGAAGTTTATCACTTCCAATCTCCTCTAACTGCTCCTGTGTGAGACTAATCACTGTCAAAATCTCTATGTGCTCATCTGCTATCCTCCTCATGCTGCTGTCAATGATAAACATGTCGAAAAAGGATAACAGACATATCTGCAACTAACTGTAGGACTGGAAGGCGTCACATGCTTTGGTCAATCCCAAGGATTCAGTCAGAAGCTCATCCATCGGTATCCATGATAGATTCTCCCCTGTGGTCATCACCGAATCCCAACCATCCAGTACAACTGGAAGTAACCCATCTGACTGCTGGTCAACCAACCTCTCTCTCTCATCTCTCATGCAACTACTGACTATGTGTTGCTGCAAATGAGTGACATCTGCATACTCCTCTAGGTGTGTCTCCTCCCTGCAAGGCACTATACCCCTCTGAATCTCATCATACATCTTGGCATGTCTCTGTGAGCTATCACTCATCATTGTATGGTCTGGCATACTCATGTCGTCTCCCGTAGACTCATGCCGCATCATAGATATGGGGTGTGCTGCTGGATCAACCTCTACATGGAGGTCAACCACTCCCAAGATAGAAATGGAAGTGTCCCCCACCAACTGGTGCTCCTCTGCTAGATCATCAACATCCTCTATCAACGTGACTGACTGGTACATCTGAGTGTCCACTAAGACAGATGAAGTGGATCTCTGATGGATCTCCTCAAGAGACTCATCTGATCTAGACTCCGATTCTTGAGGACCTGGTTGTGTGCCTCTCAAGAATCCTCGAGTGCTCTCCAACTCCTGAGTGATTCAATCTACCTCCAACTCTTGCTCCCTCATAGCCTCATGATACATCTCACTAACCCTCAGTAGATAATCCCTGTCTGTCAACAAATGTTGGTAGTCAGTCCTCATCACAGATACTCTCTCCCAGAGAGTGTGAAGATCATCCATGGAAAATCCTCCATCTGAGCTACCCTATGCCATTGATGTTGTCCAACAGTAATCTGCCATCACTGCATGCATGTCATCAATACGTCTAGTGGCTTCCCTGATCATAGCCTCACTAACTCTCAACGGTGCTGCTAAGTGGTGTGACTCCTGATCATGGTCATGCTGAGGTGCCACCTCATATCCCTCACTGCCACTGTCAGTCTTGCTAATGTCAACTCTAGAGTCCCCAAAGACACTCTCTGCATAAGATAACATGCCCAACTGCCCATTGTCTATGGTTCTACTGTGTCTGTCCATACGTAACTTCACATCATCCTCAACTGCTAGCTCCCTCTGAATCATACTGTATTCGGTGTGAGTAGTTGTATCCTCCTGTGCACTCAACCTGCTACTATCATCTGCGCCTGGATCCCATATAGATGTATCCAGATTCGTGCTATGGTCATCCTGACTGCTAAAGAGTGCATCCTCATCCCTGCAATATGATCCTGGAAATAAGTGCTCCATCCACTTGTCAGCCTCTGCAATCTGCTCAACCAATGGAGTCTCGAATAGCTGTGACTCTATCTCCTCTGGTCGACCTGTATGTGTGAGGTCAACTGTCAGTACGTCCTGTACCTCCTCCTGGATCTGTGGGTCTACATGTCCATGGTGCACATCCCTCACACTAGGCTCATCCATCATACCTGACGTGCCACTGATCTCCTCATGTGACATGGCTATCATGGGTGTCTGAACATGTGATAGATGTGTCATGGACCCCATAGGACACTCATCGTCTCTAGGTGCTAACACGTGTGAATCCTCACTAGTGTCACCACTCTGCTGGGGTGTAAGGTCATCAATGGTATGTGATATGTCTACTAAGACACTAGTTCCATCGTCCTATCCATCCAACTGCCTATCCACTACACAAGGGTCATCATCCTCCTCAAGCGTGCAAGAATCACTAGCCTCTGTGCAAGAGTCATCATCACTATCCTCTGAGGTAGAGTCACTATCACTAGCCCCTGTGCAAGAGTCACTATCATCATCCGATTGCTCTAATCAACATCTGTCACTCCATCCACACACACCCCATCATCACTGTCATGGTGCACCTCAATAGTGTGCTTCTTACCCTTACCCCTACACCTATGATCTGGTTCCCAATGCACCTTGCAACTGTAGCAAAGCTGCGTGCTCCTAATGGGTGTGGGGTTTCTAATGGGCGTGGGGTTACCCCAAAGGGCTGCTCTGATTTCCTCCCTCTTCTTGAGCCAACGTGCAATCTTCTTCTTGTTGCAACTAGGATTTTTATAGGATAGGAACCATTGGAATGTTATGATCCCTTTGAAATTATTGAGGGTTTCATATTCCCTCTCACACTTCTCAATCCTATTAACAATCTCCATTTCCTTCCAAAAATCCATTTATCCCTATGAAAGACCCCTCAGGTTTACAGAATTTAATCTCTGATACCATTGTAATGATCCGAAGCCATTATGCAAGGATCATCACTGTTTTGGTGTCTTTTTAAAACTTTTTCTGAGTGAGGTATTTCGTCAAACACTTTGTCGATCTACCTTTTAGATGTGTTTATATCTGTGTGTGCAGAAAATAACAGAAAGAGATAACTATGGAACATACCTCAACCATATGCAATAAGATAGACAAGCCAAAACATCTCAATTCTTCTTTATTCATAAAACAGAGAAACCTGCTACAATGAAGATGTCGATATGGAATGCTCAACAGATGGCCAAGAAGATAGACAATAGATAAGAGCTACTACAAAATGCTCCCGCTAATACAAAAGATGCCTCTAAGGGCTGAATAAGAAATGAAGATCAATACAAGCAGATCTGAATGCCAAACTCTCCAGCTGAAGAATGCCACGCTCCAATAGAAGGCTGAAACCCTCAATAACTCGTCCCTACTGCCAAAAGTGTCCAATCACCCTAATAAATATGCCAACTAATAGATCGGGTGATGGTGAGAACAACCCAGAAGACCGAATCTCCAAGATCCCTCTCAATCTCTGTAGATATGAAATCCCCCACTGAATGGTGCACCCCACTGGATGACTGAAACCCTAGATAATTCAGCCCTGCTAAAGGAGGCCTCCAAATGCTCTGAAACTCTCTAGAAATATAGATCGGGACACTGCAACTCACTAGGTAAAGTCTCAGGGTCAGATCTGAAGTGTAACCCCTCCAAATGGACTAGATACGGATCTCAAAAATGCCCTCCTTCTCTTCAATTCGCCCCACTACTCAAGAAATAATCTGAGCCATAAAACTATCTCAGAAAGCACTAGATCTAATGTCCAAGGCCCTGCAATGAAAACCCAAATGATAGAATCCTCAACGGCCCTGCCAATCTCCTACAACGAATCTCTCTCCAAAGATGGTGCGCCCCTCTTGCTGGAATCCCTCAACTGGTGCGCCCTCTCTCTATCTACACATGAAACTGATGTAGAATCCTTCTGCAACTGAGTAGATCTGGAACTAGAATGGTGTGGGAGAGTATTGCATCTCCGAGACCAAGCTTGGGACAAGATAGGTGGAATATTTCACCACCGAATCGTCCTCTAGGGTTTGTTATGTCAAAACCCTCAAAACCCCCAATATTGGGCTCACTAGCTAGAAGCCAGAAATCAAAATAAGATCATACATGAATGATGAGTAGAGGCCCTTGCCTTCCTTTTATACTTTTTGGCTCACCTTGTCCCTCCAAAGTGACTTTCATTTTATTAATATTTAATTAATTAATTAAATCACTTTAATTAATTAATTAACCTTTTTACCTCTGAAAATCTCCTTATCTCTCCTTGTGGCTTCCCTGGCCACTGAAAGTCACTTCTAGCCATCCCATCCTGTAGTGTTTCTCCTCCCAATTCCAATGAGCTATTACACTGAGAGGTTCCTCCAAGTAATGTGCCCAAAATTCCCTCTTCAGTGATTTTAATTAACTTATAGCTCAAAATAGTCAAAATCATGGAAATCGTTGGAATGGAACGAAACCAAATCCAACCTATGTAGAATGGCTCATAATGATGGAATATGATGATAAATTCCAACTGGACCCTACAATGCCTCTCAAATACCCCTGTACTCGCTATAACATCCATCTGGCTACTCTGGTCATCATAAGTCTCTGCCCTGTGATGATGTCCCAAAGTGGGGACATTACACAATCCAACCATTTTAATGCTAGATATAGATTCACTCTGACACAGTCCCCCATTCTTGGAAGTTTTGGGGTGATTAATATATCATTTGATTTATTGCAATGTCTAGAACAACATACCATTGTAATTGACTAAAGCCAATAACTTGGATCATGTCCCTTTTAACTAGATTTAGATACTAAGTTCCATATAAGTATAGCTTGCAATTGTTGTTGTCACCATGTTTGTGTGGGTTTGTTCTTTTGGTCACTTGTTTATTAAATATTTCCTTGAGCTAATCATATAGTTGAACCTGTGACAAGCACACAATTGTAATTATGTTCCCTATAGTTAAGTGCAACTTATAATCATTTATCATAAATAAGGAAATGATCTTTTTCTTAAATTTGGATTTGAGTCCTAGTTGATGCCATAATTTAGATTTATGTGATGTGTGGTGATTAATTGTAGCAATGGGAAGAAATTCTCATCATTCAATTGAGTTCAGTAATGAGGTGTGTATTGTCTTTGTCCAGACTATGAATAGGATATTTAAAATCCACTAGGATTTTGAGGAGATATCTTTCTTATCACAATTAATTTTCCACTACAAACCCCCTTCATGAAACCAACCTTCAATCGCTAGGTATTTTTAATTTCACCCATGGTTACATAGTCAAGTCCTCTCAAATCTGGACTCTCCCCTAAAGACATTGTCAGGCAATGAATTGACTAATCTGCGGTTGGTGACTCACCGGGGAAATCATCTTCTCCCTTCTCTACTTTTAGTACTATTTTTGTAGTGACATCAAGGGCTTCATCTTCTAACGAGGATGAGCATCCCTTTTTCATGTTACATATGAAATTTCCATTTTGTCATTTCTCTTTTTCAGTAGTTTAACTTATTTTGTTTTATAATTCAGCTTCTAGGAGATGCTACTATGATCCCACAATGGGTCACTACTCAATTGTACTTTTGAGTCCCATTGACCTCCCATTGACCTCCCATTGACCTCAACTATTAGACTCCTAATGCAAGATCATATAGCAACCTTTAAAGTACATATGTATGAATTAGGTTATATAGCAGCTTTTAAAGGCATTCTAGTGATGCTTATGATCACCCTTTAAAAGTTAGGTCATAAATCGCATTACAAATTATTTCCATGCCTTAAATGGATAGGAAACACCAATTTACAATTTGGCCAACTTTAAACCCTATTTTAGTGCCATCGTGGGAGACCCCCAAAATCTGTCCAACCATTCATTAATTTTTCGAATATTTTGGATTTTTAAACTTTTCCGATTGAAGTTCCGATGCACTGAAGGATAGGCATTTTTAGCCCATAATTTTTTACTCTAGACTGTTCAAAGCAACGTTAGGAAACTCTGATGAGGCTTTTCATGAATGATTTACCTTAAAAAGGTTAGAAATTTACATTTGTAACAAAAAAAGAAGAAATAAACCCCACCTTCCGATTGAATCATTTATGTTTCCATCATATCTTGTGGATCCGTAAATATTCGCAAAAGGCCAATTTAGGGGGTATTTGGTGCCCCATCTAGAGCATTAAGGTGATTCCCTTATGTTTATGGATAGATAAATTACTGATTTTAAATTTGATTTAAAAGGTTATGATTGAACATTTTATGAATGAACACATATTAAGGAATTTGATAAAAAAGTGATTATGAAGGGTTTTTTAAAATATAGCAAACTATCCAACCATACTAAAATGAAATAAAGTAAATTTTTAGTAAAAAAAAACGTCAAAAAATAAAATAGGGTTAAAAAATAGTATAGGTTATTTTGTTTGATTTCAAGTCAAGTTGTGCTATAAAGATTAACTTAAGGTTAATTAAGGAGATATTTTTAGGTGCCATCAATATTTTTCGAGTATATTTGACCATAAAAAGAGAACAAGGAAATGTCACCACTCTAAACTATTAGAATTTTCACGTAAGATATCTAGGCCTCTCTCCTACTATACTAAAAACTCACGTTCATTCTTAGGACTGTCTACCATTTGACTGTCCTAAGCTATTTTTGCATCCCCAACCTACCTAACGTTGACCTATTTTCATACTAGCTCACCCTAGGATATCTCCCCTTTCATGCATAGGCCATTATCTCCCTAACGTAAGGCCATTAACCCTCTCTCCTAAACATTTAGACACCCCATGGCTACCTACACAAACCCTTATTGTTGATTTTCCTAAAGTCTTAATTTAAGACCCTATTCCACTTTGACACACCCCTAAAAACAAACTCACATACCTCATAGTCACTCTACCTAAACCGCCTCCCAAACTCTCCACCCAAAATCATAGTAAAACCTTCAATTATGACTATGTGAACATAGTCATTCCCAGCCACATTTAATTTGTTTTTGACAGAGATAATTCATGGGGAACATAACCTACAATCTGCATACATAAGCAACATTAAAAATCTTAACTTGTGTGCATTTGGAGGGGTTACATATCATTTGCATTTGCATATTTAGGACAAGTAGGACTGATATATATTGAATTGAAGTCAAATAGACAGTCCCAACTTCTTATATGTAATGAAGTGAGAAGGATACTATTGGATTATTGGATTGACACATATGAAACGTTTTGTGGCTTTGAAATATTGATGTCTTGAAATTAGTTTGATCAAAGTCATAGATACTTCAAAGAAAATTATTGTGCTCTATTAGGCAATTGTGTATATCATTAAAATTTAGTCACTGATTGATCTTAATAATTCGAATACTTGCATTATTCTTGATATTGAAAGCATCATCCTCTAGGAATTGTATACGAACACAAAGACATGTGGCATTTGCACACTTGAGTGAATATCTTGTTGTCACATACATTTCCTTGAATCATTCATTGAATATCTTTTAGAAGAGTTTACATGAAAGAGTGTTTCATTATTTCATTGTATGTAATTTTTGTCATATCATGGTCTATGTGAAATCTGAGATATTTTCACTCTTTGTTGTTTTCAAAAATAAAGAATCTATGTACACAAGTGAAATACGGGCCCTCAGTAGGCAAAGTTTCCATTGGTGGGTTGTTTAACCTAATGAAACATGAAGGAAAACATGTAACATGCTGTGTTTTTATGGAAAAGTGGACACCAATCTATTTTGTATCTACTAACTTTAATGATATTTTCCTGGATGAAATTTAGAAAACGGTTGTTGAAATTGGTAAAATAAGTATGTTATTAACTCTTTCAATAATCTAGGTTCAACATTGATTTATCATGAAATAAAATTATTTTCCTTGCATGAAAAAATGTTATGGGGATATTGGCAAGTAGTAATCATAGTTCATAATTGTTTTTCAGCCTAATTGTATCTGAAAATTGTGAAATATTAAAATTGACTCCGGATAGATTATTTGTATAACTACCAAATGCACATATTTTAAGTTAATACATTTCATACGATTTATGTGTTTCTTGTTAATATGCACATTGTACATATCTATGCCTTTAATTGTTATTTCCATCTCAATGAGATATGTATTAAAATTGGTCATATGTTGGATGTGACTATCAACCTCCTAGGGCCTGTATCAGGCTTGGGAAGGATGACTATCTTCTTTACATGTCATTGTAGTCTTCAAGAATAGAACCACAGTCCTTAGATTGTTTCGCCCCACTTTGGTGTCTTAGAATTCTTAGGCTTTTATAGCCTTTAAATCAAGGTTTCAAGATCCTAATTTAATGGATCTGAAATACCAAAAATAAACATAATCAATTTGATCTTTTAGCATAAATGATCCAATCTTATCATCATAAGTCAAATTTGACAACCTGGAGAATTATTTGGCAGCTTGCTGGTGAAAATCACAGATTTTGAAATCTTTCTTTGATGGCTGGGCGATTTATGTCAAGAATAAACATGCCATTTGGCTTCATTCCCTTACCATATGCCTTCAAAAATTGATGAAGAGGATGATCTAGACTTTGATAATTATTATCTTTAATTTGAGATCATTCCCACATATTCTGGAAACGGAAAAACACGATCTGATAAAAAAGAAGACCGATCTTGACTCTTCAGAGCTTTCGGTGGCTTACTAGTCATGTATTTTGACTTTTAGCCACCGAAAGTCAGATCTTTTCGGCGGCTCATTACACTGTAAATTTCACATTTAGCCGTCGAAAGCTAAAATTAACCTTTGGCCTATTTTTAGAGGTGAAATCCTCATTTTATTAAATTTATGTGAATTTGAGCCTTTCTCAAAACCTCTAAAACTTTAAGATTTAAAAATAAAATTATTAGCTTTAATTTGAGATCATTCCCACAGATTTTGGAAACGGAAAAACATGATCTGGGCAGAAAGAAGATCGATCTGGACTCTTCAGAGCTTTCAGAGGCTTACTAGTCATGTATTTTGCCTTTTATCCACTGAAAGTTAGAGCTTTTCGATGGCTCATTAAACTGTAAATTTCACATTTAGCCGTCGAAAGTTAAAATTAACCTTTGGCCTATTTTTAGAGGTGAAATCCTCATTTAATTGAATTTATGTGAATTTGAGCCTTTCTCAAAACCTCTAAAACTTTAAGAATTAAAAATAATTCTTCTACCTAATGATCCTCTTATCATGTGATTTGGGAAATATTAGCAAGTGATTTTTTATTGCTAACAGAACCCCAACATTATTCCTGTGTGAATGGCATATTTTTTTTTTTAAAAACCCAACCTTAGTCGCTCTAGCGACGAACAAGTTCGTCGCTTGTATATCCATTTGGTCACTTGAATAAGTTTTCCAGGGTTGTCCTGGTCGCTCTTGCGACTAATATTAGTCGTTATACTAACAAATATTAGTCGTTAGGCCAACTAACATTAGTCTCTAGACCGACTAATTATGGTCGCTAGAGTGACCAAGGTTATGTTTTCCTTAGAGATGCTAGCAAGGCTTGCGACTAAAGTGGATCGTTAGACCGACTAACATTCATCGCTAGACTGACTAATTATGGTCACTAGAGTGACCAAGGTTATGATTTTCTTAGAGATGCTAGCAAGGCTTGCGACTAAAGTTGGTCACTAGACTGACTAATCTTGGTCGATGGACCGACGAATGGTAACTTTTCCCTATTGTGAATAGGCTTCTTTTCCCGATCGCTAGACCGACGAAGATCCATGTGTGGTCGCTAGACCGACGAATTGATTCCGACGAAAAAAAAATCATCTTGGTCGCAACAATGACCCTATTCCAACGAAACTTCGTCGCAAAAACGTTCAAATTTAATAGTGAGTCGATTCAGAAAAATGTTTGGTCATTCAAGAGAATTGATCGATAGGGGAAATAGGATGATGACATGTCATGCCATGTCAGCATTCACGTGAGCAGTTTCCATGTCGAAAAACATAAGTGGTTGATGATCGATGGTCAGGTCGATTGATTTAATATTTGTGCGCAAATCGGTTGTCAAGGAAGTGGGTCAATGGCTAACGGTCACGTCGACAGATCAATGAAAGTGTTGTGCATGTCCAAAGGAAAGTGTTGATGTTCGATGGTCAATAGAGTCAGATCAATGGTATTTTTTCTCCTGATTTGAGCTCAACGGTTCATATTTAAATGGTTGTTACATTAGTAAAATAGTCAATTTTATATGAAATTTTCTATATTTTTCAAAATTTTGAAGGTCATTAACTTGTGGGGCATTTTGTAGGCCCTAAAGAATGTTTTTAGCAAGTCAAAACCCACAAGAATAGAGTGTACAAAGGTACACTCTATCTTTGTATCTCAAATAAAATAAATTATAAAGAGCTATCCAATGAGCTAAACGATTCGCAAAATGAAGCTTGTATGAGAGAGTTACAACCAAAACAGTGAGGGTAAAATTTTGCAACCATTTTTACTTCCGGAGGGCATAACTCCATACTTAGAAGTTCATTTGGGGCACACGAGTAGTTGATGGAAATATTATGAATCATAAAAGATAGTTGTGGAGTCATATTTTGGTTGTGTGTACTTGAAAATGCATAGGAAGAGAAATAAGACACATGTAGCATGCAAGGGTAAATTGGGTAAAACAACCTAAAACTTGTTTGGACCATAGCTTTCAACTCGAAGCTCAGATTTGAGAAAACAAATAGTCGTTGGAAAGGTATTGAAGAGTAAAAGACAATTGTCCACCCAAATTTTTGAATTGGGCAATGAAAATTATTAGAAATTAATAAATAGATTTATGTAGAAAGTAAAAGGGTGCAAATTGCAGCATATAATTGTTGTAACTTTTCGCTTAGAATTCAATTTGAGGCATGTTACAATCGTTGGAAAGTTGTTTGAGAGAGGAAAACATCAATGGAATCAAAATTTGAATTGTTGCAATGTGTCCTTCATAAATTAATGAAGAAATAACATGTATTCTAATGGAAGGAATGTTTTATGTTATGCATGTTTCTAACAGTAATTATTGCATGCACATTTCTTGCAGAATTTGAGGTACAAAAAGAAACTTTGGTTTTTATATGAGGATTGGAGTTATGGAAGATGATTAGGCATCTTACAACCATGAGGAAGAGGTCATAGGTCTGCATGTCATCATGGGGAATGATGAGACAGAGTCAAATGGAAGAATATATAGGTAGGAGCTTGTCAGTATGAGAAGCCTGCATAAGGAAGTGTAGAGCTATAGAGTTTATAATGAAAGCATTAAGAAGGATTGGGTAGAGATACTTCAAAGCTTGAACATGTTGCATAATCAAGTTAATAAGGACTCTAGCACTAAGCAAGAAACTAGTGTTAGACAAGTGTCAACATCAAGATCCCATAGCAAAATGGATGATCATGGAAATGATAGGCAGTCAAGAAGCATGAGTAGGTGTCATCATTCTCCAAAGTAGTCCACTAGAAACACTCATGCAAGATCAGGGCTAGGGAGAAGCCCAAGTGTGTCTCTTATTCAGAGGAAAAGGAGAAGGCATGAGCCAGACGTCTTGCAAGGTGAACTCATGAAGATCAAGACACCTACTTTCAATGGTGAGCACAAGAAGGGAGAAGAGGCTGAGGCCTAGCTATTGGAAATGAAGAAATATTTACAGTTGCATGATTACCCCTCCCATGTAGAATCTAGAATTGAGACCTACCACTTGCAAGGAAAGGAAACCATTTGGTGGTATCATCTCAAGCAAGTCAAGAAAATTTATGAGAACATGATCTCGTGGAGGCAGTTCAAAGGATATTTCCAAGAGAAATGTTGTTATGAGCATTACTATAAAAGGAAGATGAAAAATTTATTTGAACTCAAGTTGGGAACCATGATAATGGACAAATATGAAAAGAGGTTCTTTGAATTGTTGAAGTATGTTGACTTCATCAAGGATGAGAAGGTCAAAATCCAAAGGTTACTAAGTGGGTTACCATCCTTCTATAGTAACAAGATTCAATATGACAACCCCAAAACCTTGGAAGAAACCATAAGAACAACAAGGCATTTTTATGAGCAAAGCAAAGGAAGGCCAATGTTCCAAAATGTTTGGAATGAAAAGATGAAAAAGAAAAAGGATCAAAGGAAGAAAGGTTTTAAGCCACCATTTTTCAGAAATAATTCCCAAACAAATCAGCAAGGTCAAGCATCCCAAAATGAGCACAAGACTGCAGATTCTTTTGGGAAAAGGCCAAGGAAACAACCTGTTCAGTGTTGGGGATGTGAGAGAAATCACTTATATAGGGACTGCCCTCATGAAGGAGAAATAATGCGGACTTTTCACAAAATTCAAGAGGTTGAAACAGTGGAAGACGTGGGAGGGAACATGCCAAGGATTTATGCAGCCTTGGACAACAAGAAAGTAGAATATCAATCCCCCAGGATTGAAGTGGAAGGTAAGATTGATAACCATCCCATAACAATTTTGATTGAATCTGGAGCTAGACATAGTTACATAAATGATAACATTGTTGAAAGATTTCACTTGCGAGAAAGTAAGCATAAGAAATCTTTCTTAGTTCAGTTAGCCACATGAGCTAAAAGAAAGATAAATGAGTTGGTTAAATATTGTCCAATAGACATGAATGAACTCAACACAAAGATGGATGTAAACATCGTACCATTGGGTTCATATGATTGTCTAATTGGCATGGACTAGTTGGAAAAACACCATGTTGTCCTAGACTATTACAACAAAACAAACACATTTCTTGATGAAGGAGGGAAGCAAGGCAATATCCAAGGCATCCTGAGAGTTGTAGTTGTTAGAGAAATTTCATCTATGCAGTTGAAGAAGGGTTTCAGAAAGGGGTGTCATATTTTTGCAACCCACATGGAAGAGGCAGCCAAAGACAAAGTGGCAAGCATTGAAGACCATCCAGTCTTGAGAGATTTTGAAGATGTTTTTAGATAAATTCCAGGATTTCCACCAAAGCAAGACATTGATTTCTCTATAGATTTGGTGTCAGGAGCTGCCCCAGTGTCCAAGACACCTTACAGAATGGGCACACCAAAATTGAAAGAGTTGCATATGTAACTTGAATAGATTTTAAAGAAGGGGTATATACGCCTAAGTGTGTCACCTTGGGAAACTCTGGTTCTTTTTGTAAAGAAGAAAGATGGAACCTTAAGGGTGTGCATTGATTTCAGACAGTTGAATAAGGTCACCATAAAGAACAAATATCATTTGCCAAGGATTGATGATTTGTTTGATTAGCTAAAAGGTGCAAGGTTATTTTCCAAGATTGACTTGAAATCAAGCAATCATTAAGTGAGGATTAAGGAAGAATACATTATCAAGACAAAATTTAGGACAAGATATGGGTATTATGAATTCACGGTAGTGCCATTTGGACTATCAAATGCCCCAGGAGTCTTTATGTGTTTGATGAATGGAGTGTTCAAGGATTACCTGGACAAGTTTGTAATTGTGTTCCTAGATGATATACTCACCTACTCTAAGTCAGAAGAGGAACATGAACAACATTTAAGAATGGTGTTGCAAGTTTTAAGAGAGCATAAGTTGTATGCTAAGCTAAGTAAGTGCATATTTTACCAAAAGAAGATTCACTACTTGGGGCATATAATTTCAGCGAAAGGGATAGAAGTTGATCATGAGAAGATAAAGGCCATTAGAGGTTGGCTAGTACTAAAGAATGTGACATAGGTTAGATCATTCATGGGTCTTGACAGTTATTACTGAAGATTCATAAAAGGATTCTCAAAGATTGCAAGTTCAATAATATAGTTACCAACTTAATGAGAACTCTACAGAGTTCTCATTTTTCGGGGGGGGGGGGGGGGGNGTGTTGTTAAGCCACTCCGTGTTGAAAAGTCACCGGTTCGAAACCTGCGGGGACAAAAAATCCAACCATGTTAAGGGTTGGTGTGGCTCAGGCCGGGTGCGATCCCCGGGTGATTTTGACGGATTAGATGCCCCTGAGTTGCGGTTTCTCAAGCCACAGGTTAATCCCGATGCCAACAGGTTCGACCACATTAACAAACAAAAAAAAAACAATTTAGGAATGTGGGTGGAAATAATAGACATGGGTAATCCCCCTTGGACCCCTCTCTTAGACATTCTCCTACACCCTCCCATCTCTTGTGGATTAATTTATCCCCCATCTTTGTCCATATCCCCCAGTAGTTGGCATCACTTATTATTATTAAAATTCAGAAATACAATTCGCATATACATTGCTTGGTTGTGGCCACGCATTATATCTACATTAAGAATTAATTAAAATAATGATTATAGTGGGGTTCTTACAGGGGTGGAATCTACATTGGATGCCTATTGTTGGGTGGAAAATCACTTGTTAACGACCAATTTCTTGGACCATATTTAGTAGGAAGGAAAGTAGCATATCACTAATGTTAATAAAATCTACAATTCGCTTCTTATTTTCAACTATGGTTAACATAGTTACCAACTTAATGAGAACTCTACAGAGTTCTGTTTTTTTTGGGGTCACATTTTTTTATCCCGTTTTTAAAAATGGTGCTACTGGCAGCATCACCCCTTCCTTTTTAGGTGGTTTTCTGATATTTTAAATTTTATGATCCATAATGTTTCCACATTATTTTTTTAAATGCTTGTTTTACCATCTATTATCAAATTCTTCTAATTTTTTTTCACCGGTGTTTTTAGTCATTTTTCCATGCTTCTTTCAACCTTAAAAATATTTTTTACCAATTAATTTTTTGAAATTAAGATTTTTCGTCTACTTAATTAATTTATGGTTCCATACTTTTTAAATATAGTGGAAAATATCATTTTTAACACATTTTTTTACCTTTACTTCAATACTTAGAAAATCATTGTAGTTAATTAACACTATTTTTAAATATTTATCCAAAAAATATAATTCAATTTTTTTTTATAAATTAAAAATTAAAAAAAACTAAGAAAAATAAAAGAATTGAAATTAAAAAAACAAATTTAGATAATAAAAAAAATTAGAGAAAAACATAAAAAAATAAAGAGGAAA
>JASDQU010101052.1:406692-417228 GCA_032191745.1 Picea mariana | reverse complement strand
TTTTTTGTGTCTGGAGGAATCAGCAACTAGTTGGGCACGTGCTCGCGTTACACGTGGCCGTGTTATCCAACCGCTACCACTATAACCTCTAGGTGTGCCCACGATGCCCCTTACGCGGCACACAAGGTAAGTCGGGGGGAATTGAACTCGAAACCTCATGGAACTTCATTTTCACGGCACTTGCCAATTGAGCTGCCCCCCGGGGGCAATTCTGATGAGTTAAAAGAAGGTGGAATTATCATTTACAAAGGTAAGGCGCATGTGTCGAATTCCAGTGAACAAAAAAATGCAATTATGAAGGAAATGAATAATGTGTCATATGTCGAGAACCTAGGTTATCAAAAGATAATTGCAATGGTAAGAAGCCAATATTTTTGGCCAGGAATGAAGAAGGAAGTGGCTAATTACATAGTCAGATGTCTAGAATGCCAAAAAGTGAAGACTAAACATGGGCATCCAACATGTTTGCTACAACAATTTACCATTCCGAAGTGGAAATGAGAAGTTCTCCCAGTTGATTTTATTACTAAGTTGCCCATAAAAGTGAAGCAAAATGATTCCATCATGGTGGTGGTGGATAAATTGACTAAGGCAACACATTTTATTACAACAAAAACTACACACAAGGCAGCAGATATTGCAAAAATATGTATGAAGTTGTTAGGCTACATGGAGTGCCTAAGGCAATAGTTTCAGATAGAGATCCAAAGTTTACATCAAATTTTTGGAAGGGTTTTTTCAAAGGCTTTGGAACAAATTTGAATCTTAGTACAACGCATCATCCAGAGTCAAATGGGAAAACAGAGAGGACCAACAAGATAATTGAGGACATTCTTAGAATGTATGTGATGGATCAACCATCAAAGTGGGAAGATTATATTAATTTAGTTGATTTTTCCTACAACAATAGGTATCATGCTTCATTGAAAATGAGTTCGTTTGAAGCATCATATGGCAGAGAATGTAACACACCAATGAGTTGGGATAATCCGGCAGACAAAGCAGTTGTTGGGCCAAAATTGTTAAAGGAAATGGAAAAGATAAAGCGGAATTTAAAGGCTGCCCAGGATAGGAAGAAAAGTTATGCAGACAAGAACCGAGTTTTCAGATATTTCAAAGTGGGAGAACATGTATTCTTAAAATTAAAGGCAAAGACAAGTTTGATAAGATTAGGCAGTTTCCCAAAGTTGGCATCGAGATATTGTGGACCTTTTGAAATATTAGAAAACATAGGACCAGTTGCATACATGTTAGCATTGCCTGCATCCATGAGAGTAAATAATATATTTCATGTATCATTATTAAATAAATATGTGTCTAACCCTAATCACATAATTGATTGAAATGTGATCCAGGTGGAGCATGAAGGGGGTTTCCATGTGGAACCAGTACGCATCATGGACCAGAAATTCAAAGTGCTCAGGAGCAAATCCATAGGGTTGGTAAAGTTTCAATGGACCTGTTATAGTCCTGAAGATGATACATGGGAACATGAAGAAAACATACTGGAGGAATACCCGCATTTTTTTGGAAATTTTGAAGAAAATGGAATGCAAGACCCCATTTTGAGCAGCTAGAGTTCCAAAACCACATCTCAGAGTCCTAGTCTAATGTGTCGGGGACCTTGATAAGAGAATGGCTCATTCATTCAGTTATCCTTGATAAACGAATGATACATCCCTTGGGTTATCCTTGATAAACGGATGGTACATCCCTTGGGTTATCCCTGAAAAATGAGCGGTTCATTCCTTGGGTCATTGAGTTGAGAGGAACGGGAGATTATGGTTGGAGTTGTTGTTGGAGTTGTTAAATTGTAGATTTCGTATTTCTAAGTATTGTGATGTAAATTTTCATATATGAATATCGGCATAGAGTGGACTGAGGATGACGCACAATTGTAGGGGAGGGGGGATGTAACATCCCCACTATAATCCCCAGTTTAATTAATTCTTATGTAGATATAATATGTGGCTACAACCAAGCGATGCAATATGCCAATTGTAATCTTATTTTTTAATAATAAAAATGTGATGCCAGTTGTTAAAGGGACATGGACAAGAGATGGGGGATGAATTAATCCACAAGAGAGGGGAGTGAATAGGATAATGGCCAAGAGGGATCCAAGGGGGGATTACCCATGTTTATTAATCCAACTCATTTTCCTAAATTTTCTATTTGTATATGAACCTTCCCATTTCTGATTGAGTGTTCTCAAAGCCAATAATTGAATATATGTAAGAGGGTGAGTGTGAGTGGTCACATCCCAAAGTTATTTGAATCATGGGGGTTGAGTACAATCAACTTGGGGAAGAGTGTGAATCAATAAACGCAAGCCAAAGAGAGGAAATGTGTATGGGTTGGGGGAGAGCAGTTTAAGACATTCAGTTTTGTGCATGAGGAGAAAGTAGAGAGAAATAAAGATAGGTTGGAGTTGGTGCAGCCATGGAGGGATAATTATATAGGAAGATGGAATCTATTGGAGCATAATTGGAGCTGGAAAATCAAGAGCTAGATTTTCAGGACTGAAGAGTGAAATCCTGAGTGAGTTGCAATAAACAACAAGTGGTTGTTTTGTTTTGTTGGTAGTTTTCCTAGCAGCAAGTTCCCTTGATTTCCCAACTTAGAGATTCATAGTTACATGTGTTAGAGAGACACTGATAAACAAATGGGATGCCCGAGGGACTGAGATCAACAAAGGGGTACACTCCTTGGGTTTGGCAGTTCAAGAGAAAGAGAGTTGGTGGAAAATTAGGATAGATGTAGGAAGCTATTAGTGGGTTGTTGGTTTTATGAGTTGTGAGTGGAATGTGAGAGACCACCCTCTTTTGTGTATTACTAGCCCCATATCGGGGGTGACTGGTTGTTGAGATTTGGAACAATTGGTCTATGGTTGGGTGGAATATATGTCCGAAGAAGATGGTTGCACAACTATTGTTTAAAGATAAGTGTTTTATCTTGTTGTTGTGTTATTTCATGATTTCTTTGTTGTGCATGAACTCTATGTATTTAGGAATGATTTATATGTTGTTGTTTCAATGATTAAGTTGCATTTCATGTTGATTATTAGCATGTTGTAGATGCATCTATTTTATGGTTTTAAACAGTAGATAAAATTGTTTTAATTCGTAGTTGAAAGCTACAAGAAATGAGTTAACTGTAAATGAATTAAATTAGTTAGCAGAAATTTCATTTTTATGAGTATTCTGCACCATAGTGTCACTCAGTTGGGCTGGGGGATGTTACACACAACTTGTTGATTTTCACCCTTATTTGGAGAGAAACATTGTATGGATGATAAGTCCATCAATTTTGCATTAAAAAACATTATTTTTGATATATAATAACATGTTACTTCCTCTTTCCAATGGCACTAGTCTCAATTTAATTATACCTCACAATATTCAAATATCCCCATTTTAGTAACCCTTATCAATTTTATCCAAGTTTCAAGGGTTAACATAAGCATTGACTTATGCAGACAATACCTAGGAACTTCTAGTGCTTATGATACTAAAATTTGGACCAAATATATTTTGGTCTATCCTCTTTTCAATATTCAATTCTCACTTGATTTAGAGTGCCCTATAAAAATTCTAGAGAAAACCTGATAGGGTGTTGTTGGAAGGTGCCAAAAGCAAGAATCATCCAAATCTTATGCACCAAATAATCAAATAAGAATAAGAAACACCCAATTCAATAATTTCACACTTAAATGAGGTGAATGGATGAATGAATAATAATCCTCTTATTGCAATATATCCAAATTCACATCACAAGACGATTATTCATATGAGTCTCCTTAATAAATATATAGGGGATAAAGAGGATTAGAAGGCTTATACAATAATAGACCTACCTAACTATAATTAATATGATGATATTTGGGATAATCACATGTTGAACATTTTGGAGTGGAAAATTCATTATTTAACTTACAAAGGCATGAATATTGGCCAAAGATGTCACTTAATGCTGCTAAATTCATACAAGCCTATGTATTTTTTTGTACGTTGATGCTTGCTAATAGAAATTTAGGACTGTATACTCCTTTATCTTAATAGATCTCACCATGGGAAGGTATTTCAATGGACTTCCTTAGAGGATTAATGAAGACCAAGTGTGGGTGTGATTATTTTTTGGTAGTGGTCGACCAATTCAACAAGATGGCACAATTATTTCCCTGTAAGAAGAATGTGACTAGAGAAGAATATGCTAAGTTGGTTTTCTAGAAGATATGATTACACTTTGAATTGGGTGAATCCATCATTTCAGTCAAAGATAACATATTTATGAGTCAAATTTTGAAATCATTATGGGATATAATGGATACTTGTGACATACCAACCACAAGTAAACTTTGTACAACATACCATCCACAGTTAGATGGGAAGACAGAGAGAGTTAACCAAGTGATTGAAGACATGTTAAGAATGTATGTGATGGATAAGCCGTCTAAGTGGGAAGATTATTTTCATTTGGTTGAGTTTGCCTACAATAATGGGTATCAAACTTCATTGAAGATGAGCCCATTTGAATCTATGTATCGTAGAAAATGTAATACTCGAGTGAGTTGGGACAACCCAACAAACATAGTAGTACTTGTGCCAGAATTCCTCAAGGAGATGGAAGAGTAGATGGTTAAAATTAAGCATAATTTGAAAGCAACACAAGATATGAAAAAGAGTTATGCAGATAAGAGCAAGAAAACTAGAGAATTTAAAGTTTATGTCTAAATTTAGCAATTTAGCAATTTCCTTCATGTAAATTTATGCAATATTAATTGCCTTATGAGTCATCTTGACTAAAATAAAATGAGCAACCTTTCTTAATTTATCCACCACTACTATTATTGAATCATGTTGCCTTGTTGTCCTAGGTAATTTAGTGATAAAACCAATGGTTACTACTTCCCATTTCCACTCTGGAATTGGAAATAGTTGTAGAAAACTTGTTGTGTGTCTATGCTCATCCTTCACTCATTGACATTCCATGCACCTAGAAATGTAATCAACAACATCCTTATTCATTCTTGGAAAAACTTATTGCCTTCTTATTCCTACAATTGTTTTCTAGTAACCGGGAGGTCCGACATATGGAACATTATGCATTTATTTTAACACAAAATTCCTTAGTTCTTCGTAATTAGGAACATATATTATTTTTTTGTGCATAAGTACTCCATCTTCTTTCATCTTATACTCTTTAAATTTATGTTATACATATTCCTGCTATAATCTTTCTTTCACATGTAGGTAATGTTGGTATGCAACAACAGCATCTAAGATTCTTCTTTATAAATATGATTGATGCATACTAATGGTTGTAGTATTCATTATATGTACCCTTCTTTTGAGTGCATCAACAACTTTATTTTCTTTTCCTTTGATATGTTTGATGTCAAAATCATACTCACTTAAAAATTATATCCATCTTGTTTGTTTGGCATTTAAAGTTGGTTGTTCAAACAAATATTCCAGAACACCATGGTATGTCCTTAATTCAAATTTATTTCCCATGAAATAATGCCTCCACATATTCAATGCATAAAATATGACAACAAGTTCCAAATCATGTATGATACAATTCCTCTCATGTTCTTTAAGATTTTTTGACTCATAACTAATGACATGTCCATTCTGAGTGAGGACTCCACCAAGTAATTATTTGCATGCATTTGTGCATGCAACAAAATTTTCATTTGGATCTACAATATCCAAAATAGGTGCACTAGTAGGTAACTCTTTTAATAAATAAAAACTTTCTTCACACTATATTGTCCATTAAAACTTAATTCCTTCTTTTGTAAAGAAGTGGTGGGATGAGCTATATAAGAGAATCCTTCTATAAATCTCCTATAGTATCTAGATAATATCCTCTCATGGCTTAAATCTTCTCTAAATATACAACTATACCTTCTACTAAAATGATGTGCCCTAAACAATGGATTTTCTCTTGGTAAAAAAAGCACTTGCTTAGCTTGGCATACATCTGATTATCCCTTAGTACTTGTAGTACCAATGTCAAATGATGTTCATAATATTCCTCTGACTTGGAAAAAATACGTATGTCATCCAAGAACACAATGTCAAACTTATCCAAATAGTTTATAAATATGTCATTCATTAAGCACATAAATAAATTTGGTGCATTGGTTGTTGGATTACTAAGAGGGGGGGTGAATTGGTAATGAGCAATTTATACCACTTGTTAATCATTTAAACCACAATGTATATTCTTTCAGCTTATTCAACAATGTTCATCAGTTCATCATCAATATATTGTTGAATTATAAATATTAACATCCATCAGAGCATAATGAACAATAATAAACACATCCACACAATACACAGTACACCAATATTTACGTGGAAACCCAATGTGGGAGAAAACCACAAAATACTTTTCTTATATGTCAAGAATTCAATTCAAGGAAGCACCAACTTCCAATTCTCTAGCTCCAACTGGAAGGAGGCTCCAACCCCATAGTTTCTCGGGCTCCAACCTGAAGGAAGCTCCAACTCTCTAATTATATGGCTCCAACTAGAAGGAGGATACAACCCCCTAGGTTTTCTGGCTACAATTGGAAGGTAGAAACAACCACCTAGTTCTCAGGATCCAACCTGAAGGAAGCTCCAACTCCCTGATTCTTCAGCGCTAACCGGAAGGAGTCTACATCCCCCTTTCTTTTCCTTGTCCTGCCACCCTGAAATATAAATACCAAATGTATACAACCTATCATTGTCACTGAATCAACCACTGTCACTGTCATTATGTCACTGTCAACATGTACTAACAATATAACACAACTTGTACCAACAAACTATACCAGCAACCTATACCAACAACCTATAACAACATGTACCATGCATCATCCTGTACCTCAACCTATATCATCAACAAGTGCATTAACCATGCACCAACTTGTACAAATAACCTGTTACAACAACCTATCACAACAACCTATCTCATCAATCTCATCAACCAAATCAGATCTACTCACCAAGATCAATCACCAAGAAAACTCTCAACCATATACATAATATCACCAAGATGTGCATCAACCAAGACTACTCACAAACATCAACAAGATGTACCAAAATCAAGATGTTCTTCTAAAAGTATATGAATACATATATGCCACATCATCCATAAACCATGTGCCAAAAATACTTCATAAATGTCTCCAACAAGATTACCAACAAGTGCCTCTAACAATGTACCAAGTATGTACCAATCATGCATCAACTATAGATCAAACCATGACTCATCAAGTTGTACCAACATCACCATACCATACACCTCATTTATGTTCCAACTCATCAACTATATGTCCCAACATGTAACTCAACCATATATCAAAGACACATACCAATATAACCAACAAAAGTCCTCTATCAATACATCATACTATCCATGATCCAAATACCATAAACCCTCACATCAAACCATGTGTGAAACCTTACTATTGTGTAGCCACAAATGTGTACCAATCATATACCAAGCTCACTAACAAAGGCCTCTCAAAAGCACTTCAAGATATGTTAATGTAACTTAACTAATTGCATCAACAATGTACTTCGACAGATCTGCCTCATAACCATTCACTATAGCAAGTACTATACATCAATAGTATCTATAGGAAGATGTCCAAACTCACAATACCATTCCTCATACAAGCCTATACCTCAATATATATCCAAATATGTGCTTATAACAAGGAACCATAACACTACTGAGAAAGTACTAACATGATCAACAATACCCTAACAAAAATGCCTCAATCCATACACTAGGGTTTGTACCATTCATCCAATTTATGCCTCAAGCATATGCTCAAAAACTAAACCATATACCATCATCAAAACCCTTCAAAAACACACATAAAATCATACATGTAGTTCTGTTATTGACCTGGAACATTAGATCTCAGATAACCATGGCTTACTTAGCTTCTACAGTCTGTTCCAACCCTTTTTCCAAAATTTATCAGTGCCTCGCTTGTTGCACACTAGTTGACCCATGAGGATGCCTCACTAGACACCTATAGGCTAACCCGTGAGGAACTTAGTAATTAGGGTTTTTCAGAAACTCTTTCCCTCTGCAGCTCTAAAAAATTTCCTTCAAACTTTTTTCACTTCCTTAGCTTCGCGCAACCTCAAATTTGTCAATTATTCCTGCAAATAACATTTCACAAAATAGATATTCAACTAAGTTCAATAGATTCTAATAGGATTCCCTTGCTCTCCTATTATACTTTCCAAGTTCCTTCCTCTAGAAGTTTCATTGTAACTGTTTTACCCCTTTCTCCATATTCTATGGCTAACCCACTTTCAACTACTTTACCCACTTGCAACCACTTTATCCATAAATAGTAAACTCACCACTTCTAGTTGCAACTAATTTATTTTTAATTATTTTCTTATTGCAACAACTTAAATCATGATTAACTCCTAGTTACAACTGCTTTGACTAGTAAACTTGTTCTATGAGATTCTAGAATAATTTGACTTATTTGACCTTCTGGGGGCTTCTAGATAACTCATGAGGGTTCTCCAACTTCACTAAGCCATATCTCCTCAACCGTGATGAACTACATGACGTACCACATATCACCGGAAATGGAACGACATGTATTGTCCATCTAGAATAGTCTTAACTACATATTCACTAATATTCATACATTTATACCTCAAACAAACTCGGGCCACTAACCCATATCTCTAAATCTATCGAAATGTGCTATCGAACATACTCAAGGGTTTAAATCAATCTCTAAGGGTTGACATCAATTCACAATATCATACTCCAAGGGTTGACATCAATGACAACCATCTATCCAAACCAAATGTACATCAAACTAAACAAACTATCCAACAATCTCCCCCTTTGGCATTGATGACAACACCAACATTGATGGAAACACTAAGTCATGACAACACTCATGCTCATACTTCACATGTTATCATTTCTCCTCGTCAATGTTTATATCTCTCCCCCTTTGACATCAATGTCAAACGGTATCTCTCCTTTGGGTTTCTCCCCATTACTGAACTTTCCTTAGGGTTTCTACCCCTGTCTACACTGTGCTTTGGAATGTTCCCCTATCTAAATTTTCCTTTGGGATGTTCCCCCTATCTAAATTGTCCTTGGGGTTGCTCCCCCTGTCTTCATGCCTCTGATAACTCTCTCTCTCTCCCTTTGGAAAAGGATTAAATCCCCTTGTCGATATGACACTATACGTGCTCTAACCAATCCTGGTTAAAATAATAGCTCCCCTTGTGGGTGTGTCTCCATGTTTGTATGCTACTAATATTCCTCGCTCTCTCTCTCTCTCTCTCTCTCTCTCTGATGACTTGTCTGCATGTTTTTGTGTACATTAGTATAGTTCTTCATGTACTTGCTTCCTTTTGGAATTATTTTCCATTAGTGCTTCATTGTGTAATAAACTGACATATAAAAAGAATTCAAGAATAAGAATTCAAATATTCATGTATCATAATCATCCAACATTATCTGAACCAATCTATGAATCCATTGTTAAGAATCAAATATCAATATAGCATAGAAAAACCTCAAAAAAAGTACTCTATGCCTTGAAAAAGAGATAATTTCATATAATAAGCCTCTTCAAGGGGGCAACCTCCTTTTACCCCACTTAAATGTTCAAGTACAAGATGATTCAAAATGAAAATGTCTCCTTGGTATATATAGGAGACTAGGAGGTATAATTGCAACTAATGGCCTAAAGCTGACATAAATAAAATAACATTACTAATATAATATGCCCCAATTAAGGGGTAATGAGCCAATATTAGGGCTTAACATGCCCCTCCCCTTGAGACAAGTGTTGTCTACAACGCTTGAGTAACTATGGATGTTTTTGTATAAAAGACTCATCTTCCCAAGTGGAATTTTCAGCCGGTAGTTTCTTCCATTTAATGAGATACTCTGAAATGGATCTATTCCTTAGCTGGCGAATTCTTGTGTCAGTGATGTCTTCAGGCTCCAATATGATTTTTCCTTCCTCGTCAAGTTCTGGCAATATATTTTGAACTGGGATCTTGTCGCCTATAACCTTCTTTAAGCATGAAACATGGAAAATTGGGTGTACTCGTGAAGATGCAGACAACTCCAATTTGTATGCCATAGTACCAATCTTTTGCAACACCTTATAAGGGCCATAGTACTTTGGTGATAATTTATTATCCTTCTTCACTTTCTTGAGGGACATTTGTTTGTATGGTTGTAGTCTTAAAAACACCCAATCCCCTACTTCAAAACTTCTTTCACTATGATGTTGATCTGTTTGTTGTTTCATGTGATTTTGTCCCATGGTCAGGTTGTCCTTTAAGATTTGTTGAACTTGTTGTTGATTCTCGATGTGATCTTCCACTGCTAGAACCTTAGATTTTTCTTTTAGAGAAGAAGTGATGGAAGGAGGGTGGTATCCATAAAGTGCCATAAATGGTGTCATTTTTGTTGCAGTATGAAAGGAAGTGTTATACCACCATTCTGCCAAGGGTAACCATTTGAACC
>JASDQU010101052.1:302496-362238 GCA_032191745.1 Picea mariana | reverse complement strand
GGGCATATTATATTAGTAATGTTATTTTATTTATGTCGGCTTTAGGCCATTAGTTGTAATTATACCTCCTAGTCTCCTATATATACCAAGGAGACATTTTAATTTTGAATCATCTTGTACTTGAACATTTAAGTGGGGTAAAAGGAGGTTGCCCCCTCAAAGAGGCTTATTATCTGAAATTATCTCTTTTTCAAGGCGTTGAGTACTTTTTCTGAGGTTTTTCTATGCTATATTGATATTTGGTTCTTAACAACCTGCATGCATGTCTATACATAATGTATTTCATGTGTCTTTGCTTAAAAAATATATACCTGATGCTAATCATGTTATTGATTGGAATGTGATTCAGGTGGAGCAAGAAAGCGCTTTTCAAGTGCATCTGGTACGCATTTTGGACCGGAAAATCAAACAGTTATGGAATCAATCCATAGGGATTGTAAAGGTTCAATGGACCCAGTACGATCCTGATGACACAACATGGGAGTATGAAGATGCTATGCGGGCACAATACCCTCATCTTTTTGAAAATTTTGAAAATCTTGTTGATATTATGTAAATAAGTTGCACTGAGGAAGGTGCAAAAATAAGGGGAGGGGATTGTAATACCCCAAGGATGAGCCCCTGTGAAATGTAATGATGTTTTTAGGTTGGTGAGACAAGTAATTATAAGCTGGTAGGATTATGTGTTGATTAGGCCAAGTTAAGGTCAGTGGGCCTGATTTTTGTATATGTAATTATGCATATTATTAATAAAATACATCAATGTGAGTAGACCAACCACGAAGAAAGAGTTATGGGAGACTAAGCTCCACTAGGTAGGGAAAGGAATGGGGCTGAGAGGCTCCACTGGGCAGGGAAAGGAATGGGGCTGAGAGGCTAGGAAAGAGGGGCTAATATTGAGGGCTTAACCCAAGGGAATATTATAATGTATTCCTGAAAAGTACTGAAGTTCTAGAAACTAAACCCAGTTATCGGAAGTTCCTTTGAGGAGAGGAACAAACTCCAGGTGGAGAGGAGCATGCTCTTGGAGAGACAAGTGTCACCCAGGATGCAGTAAGATTTATTTGGGAAGTTCCACCTTTGTTGTGGGTTCATGAACCATTATGGCGACCTTCTTGAGGAGTTCACTCTCACCATTGCATCTCTCTCACGATTCTGCAAGTTGACCATTCTCACCATCTTCCTTACTCACCCTCAACATTCTGACCAGTGTGGCCATTTAGTTTCTCATGAGTTCATCCTCAGAATGTTGGGCATCCCTTGTGTAGTCCATGCACGCACTGAACAAGCTAGAAACCACATTCATTTACACCCTTGTGAACCTCTATAATTTGTTGAGTCAGTCCTTTTTCCTTACCTGATTTTGGTTGTTGTGGATTGAAGAGGTGAGTTGTCAGACTTGTGGTTGACGAAGTAGGTTGTCAGGCCTATGAGAAACTCTCTTCATGTGAGAGAGTTCGTTGGGGAAGTGATTTCTCCTGGAGGGAGTCCAGCACCAGCTACAGAGCTCTAAGAATTCATGATCTGGCATGTTGTTGAAGCCCTGGAAGGGAAGTGGAGCAGTCGATGGACCATGGAAAAATGAAGGTGCATATTCTCTAGCTGGGACAGGCATGTGGGGAATGGGATTCTGTGAGCAGTGGGCATAAGTAGGCTCCTTGGAGAAAATCCTTCATGTTTCACAGTGCAATTTCCTATAGCCTCATCCTAGGTCTAGGACTCCTTTGCTTTGGGTGGAGTTTAGTCCCACCTCGGGGGTGACCCAATGCTAAGCGTGATGAGCAGTGTTGAAGCTAGGTTTGAAAATTTTCATCTTTAAAACTAAATTTTTTCTCTTTCGGGATTAAGTTTTTCATAAGGTATAATCCTCACTATCAGTCCAAAAGACCGGTACCAAAGTCCCGAAAAAGTTTTCATTTCTTCATTATAACTAAAGACAAGAAGCTCAAATGTTATTAAAGTCTAGACGCATGTCTGTAAAGTACTTTAAATCGCGATAATTTAAAACCCGAAAGGACTTAATGAACCATATTTTTAACCTTTCGGGATTCAGGGTTTACTCAGAACAATATCTCTTCAATACATTTTGAATCGTGAAATCTTGATTCCCGATTTCCCGAAAGAAGTGAAAGTCAGTCTTAATCCTAATTAATTAATTTAAAACTAATATCACCGCGATTTCGGGATTCAGGGTTTAGTGGTGACATACCTCATATAGTCGTGATCCCCGAAACCCCGAAATGCGAAGCCTCGACTCAATACAAAAGTTAAGACTTAAATATAATCTCATCGCGATTTCGGGATTCAAGGTTTAGTGGTGACATACCTCATTTAACTGTGATACCTGAAACGCAAAGCCCCGACTCAATATCGAATGATCTCCGAAACCCCGAAATGAGAAGTCGTGACTCAATACCGAATTTTAAAGAGAACTAACTTCATTTTAAAAATACATTAAATGGTAATTAAACTTCTTAAGTACTTTCTTTTCGGCCTCCGTCAAAAGAAGTTTTTTGAATGTTGATTTTAGAATTGCCGAAATATGGCCACATTAATAATGGATAGATCATGATTTCTACGACACAAATGCGTATCTCATAGATATTCTCCACGTTAAAGATATTAAATTCTTGACAGTTGCGTCAGTACTTTCACCATAAAATGAGTTAAAAGAAAACTAGAGGTCTGTGTTTTGAAACTTATTCTCACTTTTTCTATCAGAAATAGGATAATACAACCGAGATTTCACACCTCTCTTCTGTGACAAGTTTTCTTTCCAATACAGAGTCATGGCACCAAAGAAGGGACCCAAGAAGAGTGAAGATACAGCTGAGATTTCCAGCCCAGAGGGAGATGTCATATCAGACACCACACCACATGTTATCGACTCAATTAAATCATGGAGACAGATTTATGAAAATCTGGACTGCGAGATGCAAAATTCCCCTAGCGATTCTGAGAATCACCTTCAGGACATAGCAGAATCAGAGCTTCACAAAATTGCAACACTCCCATGGCTTATGTCATTCAATGACATGGTCAGTTGGGCTTTGGACAAGGTTGATATTCCGACGAGAAGCATTTTAAATGATCAAGGAGCCATTATCGGCTCATTTAGACCTGAACATATCCAGGTTATGTACAAACTCTCACCCAATCCTAATTTCATTTACAATGCCAAATTTATAGCTGAATTCCAGAGAAAGGAATGCACTGAGGCAGACCAAACTTACCCTGATTTAATCAAAGGTTGGTGGAGATGTCCATCAAAATTTAGGGCTGATACCCACGGAATTTATGTCATAGCCTCTTTGAATGAGTACATGGTTTATGTATCCATGATGTTGTACATACTCTTCGACAAAAATAATCTCTGTCATTTCCCCGCAGAATGGGTGCCCTTTTTAGAAGAAGCATCAGAAGGGTATAGTTTCAACTGGGACAAGATTTTATCTGATAATATAGCCAAAGAGATTTTGGATTATAGAGCTACAAGATCCCGAGGTCAACCAGTGGCCTTCTACATATCAGCGTACCTCATGGATGCAATTTGTTTTATGACTCCATTTCCCTTGATGAATTGGAGTTGGAACATAACCTGCCCTGAACCCATTCACGAATATCATTCTGAGTTGTGGGAAGAAAATGAAAAAAAATCATTTTATGAAATTTTCCATTTCATGGTGATACCCATGCATAAAATGTTTTTTGGTTGTGACCCTCCTTGCATTTCTCAAGCAGTTTCAAATAACCTCAAGCAAATGGCAGACTAGTTCATTGAAGAAATCTTCTCCTACATCAAGGTTTATGGGTTCTCAATCCCCCCTCACGCGCTTCCAAAATTCCTTCCAGCTAGACTAGTGTGTAGAGAAGTGGCACACCAAATAGTAAAAGGTGGTATTGGAATAGAGCTAAAGGCGTCTCAAAAGAAGTTCTGGCCAATCTTCCCTGTGCACATCGAGAAATTTTCATTAATAAATTTGGGGCATTCTAGGGTGGAAGCAGAAGCAATCGAAGAAATGAAACTGGTAAATATTGAGTACAAAAGGCATGACCTTTATCAATTAGTGAATAAACACTTGATACACTGCAATATGAAATCCTATGAACATGAAGAGTCCCCTTGGGACGACGTGTTCAAAGGGACCAAATCTTATAAAAAAGTGTTGGAAAGAGTACAGACACTGTCGTCCAACCTGCAAGTCATCTTTCCGACCTTTTAGAAGCATCGACGGAGTGGTCTGCCCAAAGTACTTCAAGGGGAAGAAATTACCCTCCCCCAGGAGCAAGAAAGTGTTCCACCAAGTTTGGAGCAAGAAAGTGTTCCACCAGGTTTTGAGAAAGAAAGCGTTCCACTAGGTTTCGAGCAGGAAGCACAAAAGAAGGGAAATCCCGAAAAGGCCCTACAAGATGTGGAAAGGCCTCCACCAAGAAAAAAGACCAAAGCACAAAAAAGGTCAGGGAGACCTCCCAAGTCCGGTAAGCCAACTCCCACTTCATCACCAAAGGTTGATGTCAACACGCCTAAGGCGATAGGAGGGAAAGGATCTATGGAGCTAGGGAGTCCCATAGCCTCCCTAACTCCCTTACAGTCCACTTTTGGACTGCCACAGACGGGAGCTCTTTTTGTTGATGACCTTACCTCCATTCCCATAGATGAGATTCCTCCTTCCGATTATTTTTTTAGTAGAAAAAGGCAGGCCGTCCTAAAATAGGAGATGCATAAGAGAGAGGGGAACATGGTTAAAAAAAATAAAGTCCTTATAGACGAAAAAAATTTGGAGAAAGAAGATTTCGCTACAGAGGTAGCAGGTTCCATGGGAGCCATGGAAACAACAAACTCTTTTACTGTGGGAAAAATCATAACAAGGATAAAGAAGAGTGATAAAATCATAGCACAATTACAAGAGCAATTAAAGAATGTTGAGGAAAGCACTAGAGAAGAAATGAGTAAAATTTTGGAGTAGACAAGGGTTACCGAAAGGTTAGAGGTTCAATCACTCAAAATGAGTTTGGACGAAATGATCTAGGAAATAAAAACAAATCAGCTACAGATCACTCAACAAAAGGAGCACGCAGAACAGTTGCAGGCTAGATTAATATCAATGGAAGATCAGATTATAGACTTAAAATCTTTCTAGGCCGAGTCATTGGAAGTGCATTCAAAAATAAAAATTGAACAACAAAAATTGATTTTCAAGATAGAAATTATTCAGAATTACTTTCAAGAAGTAGATAATGCCTTTGAAAATATCATCCTAAGAGAAAAAGAAGCCAAAGAAGTGAGGATTACTCTCCAAAAGGCAATTATATATTAGACAGGTGAAGAGGTATCCGAAACTATGAAAGTATTAGCCACAGAGCAAATCAGAGGCGACATCATGCTCAAGCTATGGGAAACCAACATAACTGAAAGAAAAAGAATAGCCAAAGAAATCAGAGATGACTGTGAAGAATTTTTTGATTTTCTAGACAAAGGGTCATTAAATATTAGAAAAGGCCAGTGTACAGGACTTTTGGGACAGATCAATATTGTAAGACATCAATTAAATTTTAGGGAAAATTTGAGTGAAATCCAAACGGAAATTTCACAACTAAGAAAAATTGATGTCACCCTAGTGAACAGGTTGTTAGTTGAGCCAAACTTAAAGTTGCATTTAATATAGTTTACAGATAAAGGAGTGGATGACAGCCTTTCTAAGATTCAGAGAAAGTTTTATCTGTTCAAGGCAAGAGATTTTCCAGAACCCCCCATAAATTTTACACAGTTCCTGGAAAAATGTATTAAATGTATCGAATCAAAAGAAGGAGAGTCATCAGCAAAGTAAAAGTATTATTTGGGAGGGCTTTACTTCCCAGAAAATGGAAAAATGAAGAAGATCATGAAAATGGTTTTGGATCTACTTTTTAACAAATAGTTAGTCTCTAAGAATTAGGAACTCTCCAACCGTCCTAAGATTGGTGGTTTTGTATAAATGTAATTTTTCAAGACTAAGAAGAGGCTTTTTTCTGGAGGGATTGTAAAGAGATAACTTCGTTTTGCCTGAATTAATACAATATAGATTGAAGAATCCAGATCTGGTCAAGCCTGAATTATGTGTTTCTCTGTCATTCTATTTTTTATTTCCATACTTTTGTTTGAAGTGTTTCATGTGGTAATTTCTATTATAGTAATTAAAACAGTCAGATTATCTAATCGTTTGCAGTTTTTCCTCTATATCAGCTTTCAGCAGATATAAGACCTATGAACATTTTAGGACTCTGAAATTGTATGCTTCTGCAAAGTTATTATATCTTTTCTTGTATTAACTTAAAATGAGATTCTTCTTAAATTGATGCCTCATTTTTGTTATACAATTACATGTTTCCTTTTTCTTCATTCCGTCCACTGTCTCCTTTAAAATTTGACTCAGATACTAGAAAAGGACTTTATTTCTGTTATACTATTAATTCATAATTTGGAAGTTCTATTTTTATAATTTTGAACCAGAAATTTGTGACCCTCGAAAATTTTCTTGATTTACAAAAAAAGAAACCCACGGCTTTCATGATTGTTCCAGTTACCAGACAGGCCAATATAGAACCCGGTCTATCAGATCAAACAAGCATTGCATTAAACCTATTCAATACCATCTTACAAATAGAAAATACATAGGTAGAACTTGAAAGATCATGGGCCGCAATTGAAAGGGATATTAGCATCGAAGAACAATGGGAAGCTAGACAGAGACAGTTAAGGAATCAACCGTGATCTCAGTTTCCTTTAAAATTTTTCTTTTTACCGATTAATTATCTCTACCTTTTTTTGGATGCCTTGACGGTATACTTTAGAGCCTTAAAGTATAAACTCAGAAGCAACATATTTTTGGCGCCGCTGCTGGGGAATGAAGAAACGAATCTTTTCCCTAGGAAGAACGACATTGACACTGTCTTTCTTTGATAGTGAACAAAGATCGAAAAACCTTCTAAGGCTACTTTTATCTTTCACTTGGTGACTCCACATTTTTTTAAAACTGGCTTCTAGCCGAAAGAACACCATAAAGAACCCAAACGACAAGCAGACTTTGCCAGTTTCTGATCCGGAAAAAAATTTAAAATCAAGAAGATCTCTCAGACAAATCATTTCACCAACACATGTCATCTATCGACCAAATTATTCACGGTTGAAAGTTAGAGGAACACTTGAGAGATCCCTCTCCCTCCCCCTGTCGATCGATACACACTCTTTTCTCGAAGTCCACACTCCTACTACCGAACGCTTCGACGAATGTCCTGTGTATCCTGATTTAAACCCCGTCCATTCTCCAATATATTCGTCTTACAAGCCTGGAGAAACAAGTTCTCTTCTTCTTGGGCCTTCTTTTTCTAGTTTCCTGTGCTTTGACGATCAATTCCCCACAACCTTCCTGTCACATTCAAGTACAACCCCAGTTTCAATCCCAAATCTATCAATGGTTGCACACTAAGGTGCGGGGGCTGGAGGCGGTGCTGTAGGTGGTGCTACAGGTGGCCAAGTACCCCTCCCTGGAATTTTTGCTAAGGTGGCTGCCAGATATGCCCCTCTTTTCCTCCCAATTCCCCTACATGACCTTCCAGAGAATTACATGAAAAATCTCCCAAAATTTACAGGGGAAGGCAATTTAACCGCACAGGAGTACATCAATTTCTTTGACCAATTCATCGATATCCTAGGACTCGAACACGAAGATGTCTACTCCAGACTCTTAGTACAAACTTTCGAAGGGCAGGTCAGAACCTGGTTCCGAGGCTTAGCAACGGGATCTTTAAGGTCATACGATGAACTCGAAAGTGCTTTCATCAGTAAATGGGGGGGAAGAAAAGATCACCTCTATTATCTGACAGAGTCCGGGGCTCTTAGAAAGAAAAATTCAGAATCAGTTCTCGAATTCACCCAAAGATTTAATAAATTGTACAATAAAATTCCCATCGAGGTCAAACCTTCTCAGCTTGCAGCGAAAGTAACTTTCGTTGGAGATTTCGACCCCAATTTCGCCTTACTATTGAGAGAGAGGAGATCAGTAGACCTCACCAAGATGCAAGATGATGCCCTCGAAATYGAATCAAACATGATGGCTTTAGGAAAGATAAAATCCAAAATGGAGGCTGGGAACAAAGAAAACAGAAGATACAAAGAACAAGGAGGATCTTTAGGGTTGGGAAGATCTTTGGGAGACAAAATGGATGAAATGGMTAGGATAATTAAAGAACTGTCTAATAAGATTTYGAAAATGGAATTAGAGCAGACTAAAAATGACCATTTTCCCAGAAAGGATTTCAGAAGGAATCCCAATCCTCAAATCCCACAAAGACAGATTAAGAATGAGGATCATAAAATCCCAACTCCCTTCAAGAGTAAAAACTTCATTGGAGAGGAAGACTTAGAAGATCTTGAAGAAYTAGAGGAAGAGATAAACAATCTGGGTGATGATGAGCCACAACCATATTTATCAAGACAATATTATGAAAAATTCTTAAATAAAGAAAACAGATTGGAAAATGACCCAAACAATAGTACTTTTGAAGATTTGACCTACTAGGGTATTGCTGATGGTATAATGGCAGAGCTTCAACAGAAGTACAATCTAAGGCCTAGAAACAAGAGTGTTACGATCACTCAAAAGAAAAAGATCTTGCCGAGGAGCGAGATAGATGATATAGTTTCAAAAGATTTTGAAAAACAGATTGTAAAAACTGACCAAACGTACCCACAGCCTACCAAGACTAAGGTAATTGAAACACTCGTAGTCAAAATATCTAAAGCGGAAGCCCCTGCAACCGAAACAAAACCTTCACCACAAAAGAAAGATGATAAGAAGAGATTCGAAGCCCAAAACGTTGAGAATGAAAAAATTGTGGGAAATTTCAATATGGAAAATGAAATCAATTAAATCAAGATCCCCATACCTCTTGTCGAGTTGGAAAAAAATCCAACGTATAGAAAACAAATTGCCAAATTGATTAGTTTTTTGGAAGATGAAAGCCAAGTCGACGTCATTAACTTAGAAGATGACAAGTCGAACATAGTTTTTGGCCCTCATTTCGAAGGCACCAAAGACACTATTGCTCCCTTCTATATCACGTTAACCTTGTTCGAACAACTACTCCATAACTGTATGCTTGATTCTGGAGCATCCCACAATGTAATGCCTAAAGCCATTATGGATAAATTGGGTCTCAAAATTACTAGGCCTTATGGAGATTTATATTCTTTCGATTCTAGAAAAGTTAAATGTATAGGCATGATTAAAGACTTGGTGGTAAGTCTGGCTCAAATACCAGCGAAAAACATTCTCATGGATGTAGTGGTCACTGATATCCCTCCAAAATATGGTATGTTTTTATCTAGAGCCTGGGGTGCCAAGCGTGGGGGCTCCCTCCAGCTTGACATGACATATGCTACAATCCCAGTTTTTGGAGGACAGTTCACATGCCTATACAGAGAGACTAGGTTAGTGTTCACGGTAAGTGATCCGTGCAACCCGAATAATCACCCTGTATATATTACTGATCAATATTTAGGTAATTGTATTTTATCCATTGACGATGATATTGTTTTAGGTGTAGAGGAAAGTTATACAGAAGAAAAAACAGAAAAAGAAAAAAATAAACAAAATGTATATAGCACTGGTGTGTGGAAGATGTTTTTTTACGGCGCTTCATCTTTCCTTGGAGCCGGAGCAGGGGCACTCCTTGTGGCCCCTGATAATCAATTCATAATCCCTTTTTCCTATAGACTTCAATGGAATGTGGACCACACTAATAACGTATGCGAGTATGAAGCCTTAGTATTAGGGTTGGAAGCCGCTAGGAGAATGAAAATAAAAAACCTCGAAATCTTTGGTGATGTCGATCTAATCGTAAAATAGGTAAACCAACAGTACCAGGCCAAACATCCTAGGCTGAGGTCTTATAGGAATTGCATCTGGGATCTGATCGAAAATTTGTTCTCCTCTGTCAAAGTCCACTACATTCCAAGAACTGAAAACCAATAGGCTGATGCGTTAGCCAAAGTAGCCTCAACCTTCACAGCTCCCACCACTTTCAAACTAAAATATCATATACAAATGAGACATCAACCTTCCATACCCAATAACATACAACACTGGAAAGTTTTTTAGGATGACGAATAACTACATAAATTTTTAGAATCGATAGGCGAATTTGCCGAAAATAATGTCGACCAAGAAAACCAAAATGATCCTGTTTGGATCATGCAGAAAGGGGAAGACCCTCAGGAATTTCACAATAAAATCGCCAATCATCATATTCTTGTTCTAAAAAATAATCAGATCCCCGAGGGCCTAATTCCCTTGGAAAGGTTATTTAATCAAGACGATATCCCTTTAAGATACACCTTACAACCGCAACCTGAAGAGGTTGAGGATTGTGACATAGGTACCAAAGAAAACCCTCGGTTGGTGAAACTATCCAAATACTTTCCCCCAGAAACCAAAAGTAAATACGTTGAGTTGCTTAGAAAGTATAAAGACGTTTTCGCTTGGTCTTACGACGAATTGAGAACTTATGATACTTCTATAATTGAACATAAAATTCCTCTAAAACCTGGTGTCAAGCCTTTTAAACAAAAACTCAGACAGATAAACCCCATCCTGCTACCAGTAATTGAAAAGGAAGTTAAAAAAACCTTGGACGCTAAAATCATCGTCCCACTAAGATATTCCGAGTGGGTGGCTAATTTAGTCCCAGTAAGAAAGAAAAATGGCGAAATCAGACTATGTGTCGATTTAGAAACCTGAGCCAATCATCACTCAAAGACAATTATCCATTGGCTAAGATGGACCACGTTTTAGAGAGAGTAATTGGAGCTAATAGAATGTCAATGATTGATGGTTTTTCAGGATACAATCAGATCGCAGTACACCATGATGAGAAGGAAAAAATAGCTTTCACCATCCCTTCGGGTACCTTCATGTACGATAAAATGCCTTTCGGCTTGATGAACACAGGGGCAACCTTCCAGTGAGCCATGGACATCGCCTTCGTGGGTGAGAAAGATAAATTCGTTGTTATCTATCTCGATGATCTGACCATTTTTTCAAAATATAATACGAAACATCTAGTACACCTAAAGCAAACTTTCGAGAAATGTCATAAGTTCGGTTTGTCCCTCAATCCCAAAAAATCTCATTTCGCTATGCAAGAAGGTAAGCTATTAGGTCATATAGTTTCAAAAGACAGAATCAAAATCGATCCTAAAATAATTGAGGCTATAGATACTATAAATATCCCTAGAAATGTAAAAGAAATCCAATCCTTCCTAGGGGAAATAAATTTCTTGAGAAGATTTATCCCTAATTTTGCTGAAATTGTGAAGTTGATCATAGATATGTTGAAAAAGAACAGTGAGATGAAGTGGACAAGTGAAGCCAAAGCATCTTTTCAATGAATCAAAAAAGTTATCAGCGAAGTGCCAGTCTTAGCAAGTCCTGATTACACAAAAGAATTTATGATTTTTTCCTTCACTTCAGAACACACTATCACGGCTGTATTGTTACAGAAAAACGAAGAAGGCTTTGAACAACCCATTGATTTTTTTAGTAAAAGTATGAGAGACGCTGAGTTGAAATATAATATACTAGAATAATATAGAGACGCAGGCACTTGGAATAAATCAGCTACAAGAAGATGAGGGTTCTCTAGAAATAAATGAACTCGACTTCGCTACTCCTACGGTTGAGATAGAAGACAGGTTTTCTTCTTCAGTCTAGTATCATGATATTGTTTCCTATCTATTGACCCTTCAATGTCCCAGTGAATTAACCCCATCTAAAGCCAGGACACTGAAGCTACATGCTATAAAATATTGTATTATAGACAGAAAACTATTTTGGAAGGACCCCCTGGGTTTTTTGCTGAGCTGCTTGGTCGAGACCAAAACCAAAAGGGTTATAGATGATTTCCATGAAGGAGTGTGTGGAGGACACCATGCTTAGCAATCTATATCTTATAAAATCTTAAGAGCTAGATATTACTGGACCAAACATTTCACAGATGTAAATACTAAATTCCGAGCTTGTGTTCCCTGTCAGTTGTTTATAGGTAAACAGAAAGTGCCAGCTTTGCCTCTAATTCCAATTAAAACCGAAGCCCCTTTTCAGCAGTGGGGTCTTGATTTTATCGGAGAGATTCACCCACATTCCAGCACTCAGCACAGGTGGATTCTAACCGCAACAAACTATTTTACCAAGTGGGTGGAAGCTATTCCCATGAGAAACGCGACCGACACAATTGTAATCAAATTTCTGGAAGAAAACATTTTATCCAGATTCGTCTGTCCCTGAAAAATAGTCACCAACAATGCACAAGCATTCAAATCGATGGCTATGGTAAGATTTTGTCAAAAATTCAGCATCATATTAGGACACTCCACATCTTATTATATGCAGGGCAACGGTTTAGTTGAGTCATCTAACAAAAGTCTGACAACTATGATATAAAAAATATTGACTAACAACAAGAAGACGTGGCATATTCATTTGAAATACGCTCTATGGGCTAACAGGATAAGTACCAAAAGGGAAATCAGAATGTCCCCTTTTCAGATAGTATATGGCACTGATGTTATCTTACTGATCAATCTTGCTCTGCCAGTAATGAAAATTTGGCAAGATTCAAATGAAGAACCTAACGACATTACCAGAAGAGAAAACCAGTTGGTCGAAGTTCAGCAAAATAGGATTGAAGATAATGAAAAGTTGCAGAAATATCAGGATAAGATGAAGGCTTTGTTTGATCAGAAGGCTAAGGATAGAGATTTCCTCCCTAGATATCTGGTACTAAAATGGGAAGCTAGAAGAGAAGATGCTGGCAAACATGGAAAATTCGACTCGATCTGGTCCGTCCCTTATAGAGTCTCAGCCTCAAAAGGAGAAAATGTTTTTTCATTAGAAAATCTAAATGGAGATATTCTAAGTGCCCCTGTAAATGGGCAATATCTTAAACACTACATGAAGTGATATTTTTTCGAACTTTCATTGTATATACCGGTTTGTTTTCACATTTTCTTTACAGTAACATTGCTTTCGTGAAGAAGAAAAAAGAAAAAAAAAATTATATAAATAAAATGATTAATACTCATTAGCACTTCCAAGTTTCGAGGTTCTCTCACCTTTCCACTTCGATCACTATCAAGCTTACTCTTCACCAAATCTTTTTTTTTCTCCCTTTAAGTCTCATCTTAATTTCGGAAATGTTCAAACTAACTTTCGAAGCAAAGATAGGCAAAATCCTCTGTTTTTCCTAAGCCTTGGATGAACCAGAAGTATGTCTGGGCTAATCTTAACCTTTTTAGTCTTTCTACCTGAAATGAAAAGATCGTTTTCTCTCAAGTGAAGTCCCGAATAAAAAATAAAAATAAAAAAAAGGGGGGGTAAAATAAATTTTTCCTGAGATTCTTCATAAAGTTAGAGTGTCTGAGGGCCAAAAGTAGATCAATCCAGAGATTTTTAATAAGTTGAAAAACCTTTGATAAAAAAAAAAAAATAAAAAAAATTCCATGAGTATGTTACATACTTATTGATTGCCCCCACTTCATAACAAATATGTATAGAAAGAGATGGTGAAAGGAAATTCATTATCAATTTCCCTCATCTTATTTAAAGATATGATGAATGGAAATTCATTATATGATTGCCCTCATCTCAGCATTTAAATGCTAAATTTAATGAAGTGGTGAAAGGAAATTCAATGTGGAAAATCCAATAACTTCATCGGGGTACTAAACAGGCCCGTTGGTAGTGAAGCAATGTCTCCATAATAGACAAGGTTGTTATACACAATTTGCAAAAGGCTCTGGTATTTTTCTTCTCTCGGCCAGATTACACTCTAAGATTATGGAATTCCATATTATACTCTAAGAATCTCTCAATACAAATACGATCAAACAAAAATTGGTAGAACCACTAATCTTGTTTTGATTATCTTGCACAAGTCTGGGGTCGGTTTTAGAAAGGGAAATCCAAGTGATCCTATTTCGAGATTGTCGAATGCTTTGGTTTGGAAAATTTTCCAAAGTTAAGGTTGGGATCTTTATCCCCTTAGTAGTTTTCACAGCTATGTCTCACAGACCGAAATTACTGACCCCATTTACCCAATAAAAGGCACTAAGTCTGCCCGTTCTCCCCATCCCGCAAGGAGATGAGATCCCCAATTAGAGCCTATGTTGAAGCTAGGTTTGAAAATTTTCACCTTTAAAACTAAATTTTTTCTCTTTCAAGATTCGGTTTTTCATAAGGTATAATCCTCACTATCAGTCCAAAAGACCGGTACCGAAGTCCCAAAAAAAAATTCATTTCTTCATTATAACTAAAGACAAGAAGCTCAAATGTTATTAAAGTCTACACGCATGTCTGTAAAGTAATTTAAATCATGATAATTTAAAACCCTAAAGGACTTAATTAACCATCTTTTTAACCTTTCGGGATTCGGGGTTTACTCAAAACAATATCTCTTCAATACATTTTGAATCGCGAAATCCCGATTCTCGATTTCCCGATTTCCCCAAAGAAGTGAAAGTCAGTCTTAATCCTAATTAATTAATTTAAAACTAATCTCACCATGATTTTGGGATTTGGGGTTTAGTGGTGACATACCTCATGTAGCCGCAATCCCCGAAACCCCGAAATGTGAAGCCCCGACTCAATATGGAAGTTAAGACTTAAATCTAATCTCATCGCGATTTCGGGATTCGGGGTTTAGTGGTGACATACCTAATGTAACTACGATCCCCGAAACCCTAAAACGTGAAGTCCCAACTCAATGTCGAATGATCTTCGAAACCCCAAAATGCGAAGTCGTGACTCAATACCGAATTTTAAAGAGAACTAACTTCATTTTAAAAATACATTAAATGGTAATTAAACTTGTTAGGTACTTTCTTTTCGGCCTCCATCAAAAGAAGTTTTTTGAATGTTGATTTTAGAATTGCCGAAATACGGTCACATTAATAACGAATAGATCGTGATATCTGCGACATAAATGAATATCTCAGAGATATTCTCCACATTAAAGATATTAAATTCTTGACAGCTGTGTCAGTACTTTCACCATAAAATGAGTTAAAAGAAAACTAGAGGTCTATGTTTTGAAACTTATTCTCGCTTTTTCTATCAGAAATAGGATAATACAGCCGAGCTTTCACACCTCTCTTCTGTGACAGGTTTTCTTTCCAATACAGAGTCATGGCACCAAAGAAGGGACCCAAGAAGAGTGAAGATACAGCTAAGATTTCCATCCCAGAGGGAGATGTCATATCAGACACCACACCACATGCTATCGACTCAATTAAATCATGGAGACAGATTTATGAAAATCTAGACTGCGAGATGAAAAATTCCCCTAGCGATTTTGAGAATCACCTTCGGGACATAGCAGAATCAGAGCTTCACAAAATTGCAACACGTCCACGGCTCATGCCGTACAACAACATGGTTAGTTGGGCTTTGGACAAGGTTGATATTTCAATGAGAAGCATTTTAAATGATCAAGGAACCATTATCGGCTCATTCAGACCTGAACATATCCAGGTTATGTAAAAACTCTCACCCAATCCTAATTTCATTTACAATGCCGAATTTATAGCTGAATTCCAGAGAAAGGAATGCACTGAGGCAGACCAAACTTACCCTGATTTAATCAAAGGTTGGTGGAGATGTCCATCAAAATTTAGGGTCGATACCCACAGAATTTATGCCACAGCCTCTTTGAATGAGTACATGGTTTATGTAGCCATGATGTTGTGCAGACTCTTTGGCAAAAATAATCCCTTTCATTTCCCCACAGAATGGGTGCCCTTTTTAGAAGAAGCATCAGAAGGGTATAGTTTCAACTGGGACAAGATTTTATCTGATAATATAGCCAAAGAGATTTCAGATTACAGAGTTGCAAGAGCCCGAGGTCAACTACTGGCCTTCTACATGTCAGTGTACCTCATGGACGCAATTTGTTTTATGACTCAATTTCCCCTGATGAATTGGAGTTGGAACATAACCTGCTCTGAACCCATTCACGAATATCACTCTAAGTTGTGGGAAGAAAATGCAAAAAATTTGTTTTACAAAATTTTCAATTTCATGGTGATACCCATGCATAAAATGTTTTTCGGTTGTGACCCTCCTCGCATTTCTGAAGAAATTTCAAATAAACTCAAGCAAATAGCAGATTGGTTCATTGAAGAAATCTTCTCCTACATCAGGGTTTATTGGTGCTCAATCCCCCCTCACGCGCTTCCAAAATTCCTTCCGGATAGACTAGTGTGTGGGGAAGTGGCACACCAAATAGTAAAAGAAGGTATTGGAATAGAGCTAAAGGCAGCTCAAAAGAAGTTCGGTCCAATCTTCCCTGTGCACATCGGGAAATTTTCATTACTAAATTTGGGACATTCTAGGGTGGAAGCAAAAGCAATCAAAGAAATTAAACTGGTAAATATTGAGTACAAAAGGCATGACCCTTATCAATTAGTGAATAAACACTTGATACACTACAATATGAAAGCCTATGAACATGAGGAGTCCCCTTGGGACGACGTGTTCAAAGGGACCAAATCTTATAAAGAAGTGTTGGAAAGAGTACAGACACTGTCATCCAACCTGCAAGTCAACTTTCGAACCTTTCAGAAGCATCGATGGAGTGGTCTACCCCAAGTACTTCAAGGGGAATAAATTACCCTCTCCCAGGAGCAAGAAAGTGTTCCACCAGGTTTGGAGCAAGAAAGCGTTCCACCAGGTTTCGAGCAAGAAAGTGTTCCACCAGGTTTCGAGCAGGAAGGACAAAAGAAGGGAAATCCCGAAAAGGCCCTATAGGATGTGGAAAGGCCTCCACCAAGCAAAAATACCAAAGCATGGAAAAGGTCAGGGAGACCTCCCAAGTCTGGTAAGCCTACTCCCACTTCATCACCAAAGGTTGATGTCAACACGCCTAAGGCGGCAGGAGGGAAAGGATCTACGAAGCTAGGGAGTCCCATAGCCTCCTTAACTCCCTTACAATCCACTTTTGGACTGCCACAGACGGAAGTTCTTTTTTCTGATGACCTTACCTCCATTCCCATAGATGAGATTCCTCCTTTCGATTATTTTTTCAGTAGAAAAAGGAAGGTCGTCCTGAAACAGGAGATGCATAATAGGGAGGGGAACATGGTTAAAAAAAAAGGTCCTGATAGATGGACAAAATTTGGAGGAAGAAGATTTCGCTACAGAGGTAGTAGGTTCGATGGGAGCCATGGCAACAATAAACTTTTTTACCGTGGGAAAAATCATAGCAAGGATAAAGAAGAGTGACAAAATCATAGCACAATTGCAAGAGCAATTAAAGAATGTTGAGGAAAGCATTAGAGAATAAATGAGTAAAAGTTTGGAGCAGACAAGGGTTGTCGAAAGGTTAGAGGTTCAATCGCTCAAAACGAGTTTGGACGAAATGAGACAGGAAATACAAACAAATCAGCTACAGATCACTCAGCAAAAGGAGCATGTAGAACAGTTGCAGGCTAGATTAATATCAATGGAAGATCAGATTATAGACTTAAAATCTTTCCAGGCCCAGTCATTGGAAGTGCATTCAAAAATAGAAATTGAACAATAGAAATTGATTTCTAAGATAGAAATTATTCAGAATTACTTTCAAGAAGTAGATAATGCCTTTGAAAATATCATCCTAAAAGAAAAAGAAGCCAAAGCAGTGAGGATTACTCTCCAAAAGGAAATATATATTCGATAGGTGAAGAGGTATCTGAAACTATGAAAGTATCAGCCATAGAGCAAATTAGAGGCGACATCATGCTCAAGCTATGGGAAACCAACATAATTAAAAGAAAAAGAATAGCCAAAGAAATTAAAGATGACTGTGAAGAAGTTTTTGATTTTCTAGACAAAGGGTCATTAAATATTGGAAAAGGCTAGTGTACAGGACTTTTGGGACAGATCAATATTGTAAGACATCAATTAAATTTTAGGGAAAATTTGAGTGAAATCCAAATGGAAATTTCACAACTAAGAAAAATTGATGTCACCCTAGTGAACAGGTTGTTAGTTGATCCAAACTTAAAGCTGTAGTCAATAAAGTTTATAGATAAAGGAGTGGATGACAATCTTTCTAAGATTTAGAGAAAGTTTTATCTGTTTGAGGCAAGAGATTTTCCAGAACCCCCCAGAAATTTTACACAGTTCCTGGAAAAATGTATTAAATGTATCGAATCAAAAGAAGGATAGTCATCGGCAAAGTAAAAGTATTATTTGGAAGGGCTTTACTTCCCAGAAAATGGAAAAATGAAGAAGATCCTGAAAATAGTATTGGATCTACTTTTTAACAAATAGTTAGTCTCTAAGAATTAGGAACTCACCAACTGTCCTAAGATTGGTGGTTTTGTATAAATGTAATTTTTCAAGACTAAGAAGAGGCTTTTTTTCTAGAGGGATTGTAAAGAGATAACTTCGTTTTGCATGAATTAATACAATATAGATTGAAGATTCCAGATCTGATCAAGCCTGAGTTATGTATTTCTCTATCATTCTATTTTTTATTTCCATACTTTCGTTTGAAGTGTTTCATGTGGTAATTTCTATTATAGTAATTAAAACAGTCAGATTATCTAATCATTTGCAGTTTTTCCTCTATATCAGCTTTTAGCGGATATAAGACCTATGAATGTTTTAGGACTCTGAAACCGTATGCTTCTGCAAAGTTATTATATGTTTTCTTGTATTAACTTAAAATGAGATTCTTCTTAAATTGATGCCTCATTTTTGTTATACAATTACATGTTTCCTTTTTCTTCATTCCGTCCACTGTCTCCTTTAAAATTTGACTCAGATACTAGAAAAGGCCTTTATTTTTGTTATACTATTAATTCATAATTTGGAAGTTCTATTTTTATAATTTTGAACCAAAAATTTGTGACCCTTGAAAATTTTCTTGATTTACAAAAAAAGAAGCCCACAGCTTTCATGTCTATTCCAGTTACCAGACAGCCCAATATAGAACTCGGTCTATCAGATCAAACAAGCATTGCATTAAACCTATTCATTACCATCTTACAAACAACAAATACACGAGTAGAAATTGAAAGATCATGGGATGCAATTGAAAGGGATATTAGCATCCAAGAACAATGGGAAGCTAGATAGAGACAGTTAAGGAATCAATTGTGATCTCAGTTTCCTTTAAACTTTTTCTTTTTACCAATTAGTTATCTCTACCTTTTTTTGGATTCCTTGACAGTATACTTTAGAGCCTTAAAGTATAAACTCGGGAACAACAAGCAGCATGGTCTAAGGTTGGGAATTTCGTGGAAGGTCTACAAGCAATTGGTGGTCATCTATTAAAATATAAGTACCAAATATGTGTTCTTTGTATGACATGTATCTTGTACATGCGTTATAATGTTATCAAAATTGTTTATGTTTATTGCATGTATGTATTACTGTCACTTCTGCATGAATATGTTTATGAATATAATGTTGTGTCTGCTTAAAATTACATCATATATACATATATATGTATGTGTGTGTGTGTGTGTGTGTGTGTGTGTGTGTGTGTGTGTGTGTCATAACGTTAATTGCAGTAGCATGGCTCGGCCTAGTTGGGTCGGGGTGTCACAAATTGGTATCAGATCCAAAATTCGTTTCCATTGTGGCATTGATCAGCCTGTTGGGTGGTTGGGGACATCACAAATTGGTATCAGAATAGAAAAAACAAAGATACAATGGTTTAGGTAGCGTTACCCGATAGGGGATGGTGGTCAGGGACGTTACACTTCATCTTCAAGTTCTTTTTCTCTTTGAATGAATTTTGTTTTATGATCCTTTTCCTTTTCAATCTCAGAATTGTCTTTTATTTCATTGGGATTTTATGTCTTTTCAATTTCAATCTTCAAATCATGGAATTTAGTTTCAAGATGTCCACACTTTTCACAATTAAAGAAAAAGAACTCACATATGTTGATTTCCCACTCTTCTTCTTCTTAATCTATTTGATATGATGAGCATCTTTCTTCATGTTATATACATGTACCCTCTTTAGCAATCTCTGACTATGTGATGGGAGAAAAATAGATATCATGTAGCTTGTCCCAAAATTCTTTAGCTGATGAACATTTACCCACTTTGTCCTTTACTAAATCATATAGTCCTTCCAAAATGAAATCCATTGAAATTTTTTTATTTTGATTCAATTCCTTCTTGGCTGCAGTATTTTCCCTTTTTGAACTATCATATCATGTAACAACTTATTGCCAAATATCATACCCATGTGCTTGTAAAAATACTTTTATCCTTCTACTCCATATCTCATACTCTATACCACTCTGACCATCAAACATTGGTACTCCATTCTCAGTGTATTCCATGATCTCCTTCCAGTGGTTAAATTTTTTCTTGAAGGAACTTGCTCTAATTCAAATTGTTGGATTACTAAGAGGGGGNGGGTTGAATCAATAATGAGAAATTCATACCACTTATTAATCCTTTAAATCAAAATGTATATTCTTTCAACTTATTCAACAATGTTCATCAGTTCATCATCAATATATTATTTCATTATAAATATTGACATCCATCAGAGCATAATGAATAATAATAAACACATCCACACAATACACAGTACACCAATATTCATGTGGAAACCCAATGTGAGAGAAAACCACGGAATTGCTTTCTTATATGTCAAGAATTGCACTCAAGGAAGCACCAACTTCCAATTCTCTAGCTCCAACTGGAGGAGGATGCAACCCCCTAGTTTATCAGGATCCAACCTTAAGGAATCTCCAACTCCCTAATTCTCTAGCTCCAACCAGAAGGAGGCTAAAACCCCCTAGGTACTCCGGATATAAGCGGAAGGTGGCTACAACCACCTAGTTCTCAGTCTCCAACCTTAAGGAAGCTCCAACTCCCTGATTCTTCGGTGCCAACTAGAAGGAGGCTACAACCCACTTTCCTTTCCCCATCCTCCCATCCTGAAATATAAATTCCAAATGTAGAGAACATGTCACTGTCACTGAATCAACCACTGCCACTATCACTCTGTCACTATTAACATGTACCAACAATTTGTCACAACCTGTACCAACAATCAATACCAACAAAATGTACCAACAATCTATACCAACAACATGTACCATGCACTAATCATGCATCAACATGTACCTCAACATATACCATCAACAAGTGCATTAATCATGCACCAAACTGTACAAATAACCTTTCAAAACAACCTATCCAAACAACTTATCACAAAAATCCGTCTCATCAATCTCATGAACCAAATCAGATCTACTCACCAAGATTATTCACCAAGACAACTCTCAACCATATGTACAATATCACCAAGATGTGCATCAACCAAGACTACTCAAAAACATCAACAAGATGTACCACAATCAAGATGTGCTTCCAAAAGTATACCAATACATATATGCCACATAATCCATAAACCATGTGCCAACAATACTTCATAAATGTCTCCAACAAGATTACCAACAAGTGCCTCTAACAATGTACCAAGTATGTACCAATCATGCATCAACTATAGATCAAACTATGACTCATCAAGTTGTACCAACATCACCATATCATACACCTCATGTATGTTCCAACTCATCAAATATATGTCACAACATGTAACTCAACCATATACCAAAGACATATACCAATATAGCCAACAAAAGTTCTCTATCAATACATCATACTATCCATGATCCAAATACCATAAACCCTCACATCAAACCATGTGCCAAATCTCACTATTCTATAGCCTCAAATGTGTACCAATAATATACCAATATCGCTAACAAAGGCCTCTCACGAGCACTTCAAGATATGTCAATGTAACTTAACTAACTTCATCAACAATGTACTTCAACATATCTGCCCCATAACCATTCACTACAACAAGTACTATACATCAATAGTATCTCTAGGAAGATTCCCAAACTTACAAGACCATTCCTCATCCATATACAAGCATATGCCTAAAATATGTATCCAAATATTTGCTTATAACAAGAAACCATAACACTATTGAGAAATTACTAACATGATCAACAATACCCTAACAAAAATACCTCAATCCATACACTAGGGTTTGTACCATGCATCCAAGTTATACCTCAAGCATATTCTCCAAAACTAAACCATATACCATCATCAAACACCTTCAAAAACACACATACAATCATACTTGTAGCTTTGTTGCTGACCTGGAACATTAGATCTCATATAACCATGGCTTACTCAGCTTCTACAGTCTATTCCAACCCTTTTTACCAAATTTACCAGTGCCTCTCTTGTTGCACACTATTTGACCCATGAGGATGCCTCGCTAGACTCTTGTAGGCTAACCCGCGAGGACCTCAGTAATTAGTGTTTTTCATAAAACCTCTCCCTTTGTGGCTCCAAAACTTTGTCGTCAAACTTTCTTCACTTCCTCAGCTTCGCGCAACCTCAAATTTGTCAATTATGCATGCAAATAACCTTTCATAAAATAGATATTCAACTAAGTTCAATATATGCTAATAGGAGTCACTTGCTCTCCTACGTATACTTTCCAAGTGCCTTCTTCTAGAAGCTTCATTGTAATTGTTTTACCCCTTTCTCCATCTTCTAGGGCTAGCCCACTTTCAACTACTTTACCCACTTGCAACCACTTTATCCACAAATAGTAAACTCACCACTTCTAGTTGGAATTAATTTATTTTTAATTATTTTCTTATTGCAACAACTTAACTCATGATTAACTCCTAGTTACAACCACTTTGACTAGTAAACTTCTTCTAGGAGCTTCTAGAATAATTTGACTTCTTTGACCTTCTAGAGGATTCTATATAACTCATGAGGGTTCTCCAACTTCACTAAGCTATTTCTCCTCAATCGTGAGGAACTACATGACATACCACATATCACCAGAAATGGAACAACATGTATTATCCATATAGAATAGTCTTACTTGCATATTCCTTGATCTTCATTCCTTATACCTCAGACAAACTCGGGTCCCTTACCAATACCTTTGAATCTATCGGAATGTGTTATTGTACATACTCAAAGGTTGACATCAATCTCTAAGGTTTGACATTAATCTACAATATCATACTCCAAGGGTTAACATCAATGACAACCAACTATCCAAACCAATTATCCATCAATCCAAACCAATTGTTCGACATTGGTCAATCCAAATGGCACCACTACAAATTCATAATGTCCATACTTGGTTCTAAAATTTGTCTTAAAGGTGTCTTCTTCCTTGATTCTCACCTAATTATATCCTCATCTCAGGTCTATCTTTTAAAATATATTTTCTCCTCTTAGTTGATCAAAGAGGTCATCAATTTTGGGTAGAGGGTATTTTCTCTTCACATTGGCTTTGTTTAGTCATCTAAAATCAATACACAGTCTCAATTTTTCATCCTTCTTTTTCAAAAAGAGTATTGGTGCTCCCCAAGGTGAAACACTTGGGTGTATGTACCCTTTCTTCAACAATTCTTCTATTTGCATTTGTAATTCTTTTAATTTTGGTGTACCCATTATGTAAGGAGTCTTTGATATTGGGGCATATCCTAGTACTAAATCAATAGAGAAATATAAATCCCTCTTTGGTGGAAATCCTAGTATTTCTTTGAATACATCCTCAAAATCTTGCAATACTAAAAAAATATTCAATACTTGGCCCTTTGATCTTGTCTAGCTCCTCCACATGAGTTGCATACAATTCTCATCCTTTCCTAAAACATCTCTTTAGATGTAAGGCTGAAATCTCTCTTATAGAAATGGGTCTTTAAATTCCTTTCACAATGCTCTGCTTTTCTTTTTCATCAAGACATGTAAATGTATTGTTATGGAAATATAGGATAGCATGATTCTTGTCCAACCAGTCCATTCCAATTAGGATATCATAATATACTAATGGTATGATATTAATATCAACATTTATATTCACTCCATTCAGGTCTATTGGACAACCTCTGACAGTCTCATTGATCTTTCTTTTGGTTCTAGTGGCTAGTTGAACCAACCATGATCTTTCAAGCTTACTTTTCATCAAATCAAATATGTCCACTTGTTTAGGATCAATGTAACTATGGCTTGATCATGAATCAATTAAAATAACAATAGGTTGGTTTATAATCTTACCTTCCACCTCAATCATATGGGATTGATGCTCTACTTGTCGATCATCTAGGGATGCATATATCCTTGGGATATTTTTTTCCATGTCCTCCACTGTAGTAGCCTCTTGAATGTTGTGCAATGTGCTCATATTCTCTTCTCTATGAGGGAAATATGTGTACATGTGATCTTCCTTGCATCCCAAGCATTTGATTAGTATCCTTCCCCTTTTTTTCCCAAGGAGTCCTCCATCTTAGATTCATTCTTGGAAGGTTGATTTTGTTGATATGTATTAGAAATGTTTATATTGAAAGTAGGTTTGAATCCCTTCCCTCTATGATCTAATTTCTCCTTCTTATTATCCTTCCAATATTTATGAAAAGTTTCTCTTCCTTTTCCTTTCTCATAGAGGTACTTGGATTTTCTAATGGTCACTGCCAAAGTCCCAGGTTCATCAAATTGAATTTTATATTTATAAAAAGATGGCAGTCCACTTAGAAACCTTTTTTATTTTCACCTTCTCCTATTTGATAAAACCCTCATACCTCAACAAATCCAAGAAATTATTTTCATATTCTTCCATGGTCATGCTCTTGAACTTGAGTTCAAAGAACTCTTGCATCTTCTTATCACAGTAGTTCTTTGAAAGATACTTTTATTGGAAGTATTCCTTAAACTACTTCCAAGAAATATTTTTCCCATCAATGTGCTTGACTTGATTCAACTAATCCTACCACATAGAATCCTTTCCATGCAGATGGTATATGGAAATCATGGCTTCTAGTTTATATGAGTAGTTGTGCAGCTGAAAATACTTTTTGATTCCAAGCAATCAGGCTTCAGCATCATCTCCCTTTATGTTTGCACCATCAAAGGTTGGTGGATTAATCTTCCTAATATCTCCTTGCAAACTATACAACTCATATCTTCTTCTTTGTTTCCTAACAAGAGACACTCCTTTGATGCTTCTTTACTCTTCAGATGCATAAAAATTCCTAACTAAATGAGTAGGTGAGTAATGATGTCTATGAGTTCTACCGGAACTTCTTGAGGGACTGGATCTTCTATAGTTATCTCTCCTTGCATGGGGTATGCCTTCTTCTTCGTGTCTTGAGCCTGATCCATTATTCGCTTGTCTTTGCAGTTGGTTTAGGATTTGCAACAGTTTAGTATTTATTTGATTTTTCTCCTCCTATGCTCTCATTATCTTCTCATTATCAGCTCTATAACTTTACACTTCCACTCTCAAACACCTCGTAGCCTCTACCAATTTTGTTGGCTCCACCCTACTCATATGTCTATTGGATTTTGTCTCCTCATTACCCAAACTGATATTTAGGCCTTTGTCTTGCCTCTCATGATTTTAGGATTGTTGTAAATCATCCATGTCTCTGATTTTCAAACCTGAGCTTGAATTCATCTGCTTATACACCTACTTCTGCAAACTGTGCAAGAAATGATTTTTGTTCGAGTTATGCATATTATCAATTTTTTGTCAACTAATGTTATAGGTTCTTATTCTTTTCAATTAATGAAATCCTATCACACTTCTCCAAATTCTAATCTTTCAATATTATTCTCCTCTAAATCACATTTCCAATAACTATTATTATACACCGATCATATTTCTTAGTCAAAAGTTATGACTTTTTGAAAAATCCATTTTCACTCCATTTATGCACTTTCTCCACTGGTGCAATTTGATTAGGATGAAAACTTTTATCAATTGCAGAAGAAAATCCATCAAGAAAAAAAAAAAAAAAAAACTTATGTATCGAGCACTAATAATATTCATGATGGTGAGCACACAACAACTTTCATATTTTGCATTTGTTGCTCCAATAAGATTCTACAACAATCTATAATTTGCAACTATTCTTTTTATAATTTCTCTAGACTAGAATTTTTAGCAAAACTGACTATCTCCCAAACTATGCACTTATGGAAAAATTTCAATAAATCAAAATTGTCTGGATTGATGAGTAGATAAAATGTTGAGAAAACAAAAAAAATTCAGATTTATGATTTGGGGTCCCTTCTCCTCCTTTGAAAATCCCAAAAATCCCCAAAAAGTGGCTCAAAATAGTGGATTTTTTCTTGTTTCAACATCCCCATTCCAAACCCCTTAGAATCTATCCAATTCCTTAAGCGGATATTTTCATGTATTCTTTTAGAACTCTCTCTAAAATTTTCATCTTGATCTAGATCTGTGTCACTAAACTAGACATGGATCCTTGAAAACCATTATATTGGACTTTCTAGAAAATTTAAGCAGAAATGGCTAGTTATGGCGCTCACTGGCACTTTTGTATCCATCCTCATTGCGGACATACCTAGAAAATTTCATCTCAATTTGGGTTATTATGATTATGTTATGGACAAAATATGTGGCATATGTTGACATGGCACCTCAGGTCCACATGGCACCCTAAGGGGATGCCATGTCACCCCTCTAGCCACCCTGGCCCTACCCCATCATCCTCTAGTTATCCTCCTTACTTCCTTCATTCCTCCTCTTTCCTTTTATTTTATTTTCTTTCTTTATTTATGTGTATTACATGCCCACTCGTACTTGACTGCCACATGGCATCCATATGTTGGTTTTGGGGATGGGCGGGTCCCATCCGGTACCTTTACCCTTCAACATGCAACATGCATGCTTCCTCAATCGGACAACGAATATAGGGAAATGATAAATGACTTATATGCATTTTGAGAGTTTGAGGTTGAGGGATGTTAATGGTCCCAAACATATCGATACCACCATACCAGTCAAGGTATACATGGAACATTCCTATTGAACTCGGACCATTTGGTAACATTATGAAACTTCCTACCAAAAGGCCTAATACCACTTGTGGTATTGGGTCCACCACCTTGCACTTCAGACCCCTACACGCCATCAATGCTTACCACCCCACCATCGAGGCCTTGCCACTGTGACCTGCCACCCTAGCCCCTCCACCATGGAAATCAATTTCACCATCACTGCGTCACCCAACATGTGACCTCCATGTCATCGTTGACATCATTATACAAAAAAAATTCAAATTTTCCCAAAATTCTCAAAAATGCCTTCGACCGCCCAAGCACTCTTCATCTCAACTTCTGTGAAAATGATAATTTTTCTACTTGTGTTTCAGCCCAAGGGTTGCAACCGACACTCTTATACCAATCTATGACATACCCACTTCCCAGGTACTTAAAAATTTCATGTTTTTATTGATTTCAAATTTTTGATACATATTAATAAATTAAGAAACATGATACCAACACATGCAATAATCAAGAAACATATTGAAATATAAAAGAAAAACTTATCATGTCATGCACAACATTAACAACAAACAAGCATGTTATAAACTATTAAGGCCCTTGGGGCCTATATTAAGACCCTAATAAGCATTCATTATTATTTTATTTGCTATATTAGTAGGTCATCTAGAACCTTTCATTGTACCCTTATGTAATAATTGTACCCTTTGTCTCCCACACACACACACACCAAGGGGACCTAGCCTTAGGATCATCATATTTTGTTGAATTGGATATATTGTAAAAGGAGGTTTCCCCCTCGAAGTGCACTATATTCATTGACTTTTTATCATTTTGAAAGTGCTTGGTTCATAACATTTGGTATCAAGAGCATCAATCCTAGGGTTTTGCTACTTCAAGTGAATTGTCAGTCAATTTAATTAACTTAATTTGGTTACACTTGTTATCAATCCTGGGGCATAATCTTGTGAGATACTAACACTGTATGTGCAGGATTTAGTGCATAAATGGATTCTAATATAAGAGAAAGCTCTATGCTCTAATCTAGTGTTTCAAAACAAGACCACACCTCTAAAATCCAAATGTCTTAGACCAGAGACTGAAAATACTAAACAAGTGTTTCATTCACTTGATGGTTATTCACATAAGTGATTTACTCGCCATGAATTACAATGTTTCATTTATGTAGATTTATGTAATTAGTTATGAAGAAGATCTTGTTTCAAATCTTCAATGAAAACTATTTCCCTATACGTAACTATGCTCAATTCCAAATAAAAACATACAAGCAATCTATGAAAGAAAATACTAACGAGCTACACCATAAATTAAGATTCCACATATATGTCTTTTATCATTGGATTGATAATCACGAAGTCACTTTAATATCACAAGTCACATCTTTTCATTTTTATCAAGCTCAAATGTTTATGCAACGCAATATAAAGTAAAAATTGTCTTTCAGCCTTCAATGGAAGACTTTCTCTTTGCAAGAAATTATACATAAAAGAACATAAAGTAAATCTTACCACGGTCTTTTAGAAATTCAATCAAACAAATGAAAACATAAGTGATCGATCTAACAATTAATCAAAGCATACACTAGTTATTGAATTCAAAGAAATGAATTGCACACTAATTGTAATTATCTAATCTAATTCTAAGAAGTGAATTGCAACTTTGGCCGAATTGAGGGGCCCTTTAATGCAGCACACCTTGCCTCAGCAGGCTCTCTGCAACCTCCCAGTCTTAGGATCGTTCTTAATCTCCCTTTGAGTCTGATTGACTCCTTGATTCCCTGTAGGAATCTCCAACACACTAGTGTTTAACCACAGGTCCTTCTTATGAGTTACGCCTATGCAAACAAACACCAAGCACCAAATCTTACCCACACGACTGACTGATATGACCAATAACCTTCACCCGAAAAGGTATTTTGGGTTTCGCAACTTCGCGATCCCAAATGTGAGTCTCCTTGTCTCGTCAATCCCCGAAAAGACAAACAGAAAATTGATTTCTCTCGATGACACACCGATGTGACCTTCAAGTATGATCTAGGCCCCAACTATTTTGGTACTTCGGGAATTCGCTTATCATCGATTTGAAGTGCAACAACACCCTCCACCGATGACCGAAATCATGATGACTCCTCATCCCAATCAACGGATATGGCGATCCTGATTCAATCGGAACTTCGTGAATCGGGAGTTTGCAACTCTCGACCCTGAGTCACAACTTCTTTGGTTCCTTGAATTATGAAAGGAAGAAATCCAAGTGCAATATCAATGGCTCTCATTTATTTGGATCCAACGTCCATGGAACTTTGGTAATTCTCCCTCTAAAATTTCAACTGTTCGTTCAGACTTCTCAAGGACTCCTACCCATTTACTTGGCGTCTTTCTCCTTCTGAACTTAATCTCTACGAGGTGACTTCAGACCACTTCAAAGGTTCTATCCCTTCTGATCGATACACGCACACCTTGCGACATTCACAATAACCCCTGGTTATTTCCCTCTTCAACTCTGTGCACTCCTTTGCAACAGCAGTTCTTCAACCTTTCTCCCCGGTTGGGAAAGTCTAATATCTCAACTCGCTGGTGCACACCTTGCACGGATCTGGTTCTATACCTGCACTTCTACTGGTATGAGAACAACAATATCCCTCCTGAGCTTATCTGAGATGAAACTCAGAACCCTGTCAACGCACTCTATGCGGAACTTCACTGCACTCCTTGTAGGATTTCTCAGGAAGAGAAACAATTGAAACTCATACTTCTCCTCTCACAAACTTCATACATTCAATATGAAATCACAAGCATACACACATAGCATTGGAACAAATGCATAACAGAGAGCATAAGAAAATTGTAAACATACCATTCAAAGATGTAAACAGCAACCACCACAACCCCATGAAATGGAATTAAAGAAATTTTATATTAATCCCAATGCTCTTGTACATGGGTTCAATAGAAAAGGCTATATTCTTATACAATCCTAAAATATTTGTTCTTCTGTGTTCTCGCCCTCTTGCTCTGCAGCTTACAGAATGATACAATGATACAAAACGAGGGTGTCTTTTATGAGTTTTCCCTCTTGCAGCTCTAATCTATCTAATCGAATTAAAAGCTACCTAATTTACATTCATTACAATTAAATGCCTCCATATCCAATAGATGAGAGCAATGCTCAAGATCTGTTTACAATCTCCCAAAACATAAATGCAAATGCGTTCTCCTAACTCTTACATAAATGTTCCTTCATTCAAATTCAAAATGTCTCAAAACGTGCACTAGTGCAATTCCAGTTGTCTTTCACCTTTGCGCTTGCTTTGTTGGCTCACTTACGATTCTCCTACATCATACTCCCTTGGTTGAAAAATTCATGAACTCCTGTTCATGAGCTCCTGCATAATATGTTCATGTCTTTGGATATCTGCTTCGCTTTCCCAACTGGTATCCTCAATCGGCTGTCCTTTCCATTTGACCAAATATTCAAAGTATGTCTTCCTTTGGGTCTTCTTTCCAACTCTGTGGTCAATTTTATTTTCCATCTGTGGCTTTTCAACTGCAGGCATCTGTTTGACCCACTAAAATTATTTTTGATCCTTCTTTGTTCCTACTTCATCTGCTATGTATGGATACAGATCTGCTACATTGAATATGGGTGATATTCCTACCCCATGCAGAAATTCAATCTCATAAGCATTGGCCTCAAATTTTCTTATGATCTTACACAGTCCAATTTTCTTCATTTTCAACTTATTGTATGTTCCCCTTGGGAACCTCTCCTTTATTAGGTGTGCTAAGACCAAATCTCCCACTTCAAACTGAAATTATCTCCTATGTTGATCTGCTCTGCATTTATATTCCTGGTTGGAATTCTTTAACCGCTTTTTAATCTGATTGTGGAGCTCTTGCATCTCTGGTGCAAAATCCTCTGCTCCAGCACTTCTGAAATCACTCTATTCTAAGTCCCTCAACTCAGATACTCCTCTTGACTGCATCCCATACATAATATGAAATGGGCTTATCATGTTCTTCTATTAGGTGAATCTTTATACGCAAATTCCGCTTGTGGCAAAATTTGATCCCACTGACTGTGATGTTCATCTACTAAACTCCTCAATAAGTCTCCCAGACTTCGGTTCACTACCTCGGTCTGTCCATCCGTCTGAGGGTGATACGCTGAGATAAACGATAAATTTGTCCCTAGCTTCTTCCACAATGTCCTCCAGAAATGACCAACAAATTTGGTATCTCTGTCCAAAACAATACTCCTAGGTAAGTCGTGAAGTCTAACAACTTCTTTGAAAAATAGATTTGCAATGTGAGTTGCATCACTAGTTTTCTGACATGGTATGAAATGTTCCATTTTAGAAAATCTATCGACTACCATGAATATGGAATCACAACCCCTATGTGTCCTTGGCCGTCCTAACACAAAATCCATGCTTACCACGTCCCATGGCCTCTCTGGTATTGGCAATAGATGATACAACCCTATATTTTTCTTCTTCCCCTTTGTGTGCTGGCAAATCCTGCATTTGTTCACAAATTTCTTGACATTTGTTCTCATCCCTGGCCAATAGTATGATCCATTCAGTGGTTCAAAAGTCTTATCATGGTTGAAGTGTCCATCCAATCCCCCACTATGTTTTTCCTTCAAGAGGTTCTCTCTCATAGAGAATTTCGGAATACACAACTGATTTCCCTTGAATAATAGTCCATCCTTAATCAAATATTTAGTCCATTGGCTTATATCCCTGAGAACCAGATTCTCACATGCTTCATAGGCTTCTTTAAAATCTACATCATCTATGTACATTTCCTTAAGGTTATCAAAACCTAAGGTTGTCACACGAAACTCCTGCAGAATCAAACATTTCCTGCTCAATGCATCAACAACTTTGTTAGCAGTTCCATAAATATGCTTTATAACAAAAGTAAAATTCTGCATATATTCAACCCATTTTGCATGCTTCTGGTTCAATTTCTTCTGTCAAGTTATGAATTGTAAAGCATGGTTGTCGTTATACAAGACAAACTCTTTCAGAACCAAGTAGTGCCTCCATTTCTTTAATACATGTATGATTGCATAAAATTCTTTATCATACGTGGAATATTTCACTTTCGTATCGTTCAGCTTCTCACTGAAGTATGCAATCAGACTATTGTCTTGACTCAAGACTGCTCCAATCGCAAATCCACTTGCATCACATCTGACTTGGAATGTTTAACTGAAATATGGCAGAACCAAAACTGGTTGTCCAGTTATTTTCTCCTTCAACAACTTAAAACTTTTCCCTGCTTCCTCTGTCTAATGAAAAGATTTATGTCTTTTCTTGACTGTGTCCATCATTGGTGCACATATCCCACTGAAATTTTTGATGAATTTCCTGTAAAAACTAGTCAATCCATGGAATCTTTGAACTTCAAAGATACTCTTTAGCGATGGCCAATCTCTGACTGCTTTTACCTTCTCAGGATCCATCTTTAACTCATTTGAAGAGATCACAAACCCCAAATAAATGAGTTATTTCTTCATGAAAGACAACTTCTTTAAATTTATCAGCAATTTCTCTTGTTGTAACCTCCTCATTACTGCAACTAAATGCTTCAGATGTTCTCCCTCAGTCTTACTAAAGATCAGTATATCATCAAGATACACAATTACAAACTTCACAATGAAATCTTTCAAGACTTCGTTCATCAACCTCATGAAATTACTTGGCGCGTTCGTCAAACCAAATGGCATGACAATCCATTCATACAGTTCTTCATTCATCTTGAATGATGTCTTCCATTCATCACCTTCTCTCATTCGAATCTGATGATATCCACTTTTCAAATCAATTTTTGAAAAAAACTTTGCTCCACTCAAGCAATCCATCAAGTCATCCATCCTGGGTAAAGGGAATCTATACCTGATGGTGATTTTTTTTATAGCTCTTGAATCTATACACATTCTCCACCCACCATCTTTCTTCGGGCTTAACATTGTTGGTACAGCGCATTGACTCAAGCTTTCTCTAACCAACCATTTGTCCACTAAATCCTAGACTTGTTTCTTGACCTCTTCATTCTCCTACGACATCAATATATACGCTGCTTTGTTTGGTAAACTTGCTTTAGGTATAATATCAATATGATGGCTTATACTTCTGATAGGTGGCAACGAACAAGGTAAATCGTTCACCACGATATCAACGAAATTCTCTAGCAGTTCCTGAATTTCCTTCAGTAGATCATCTATCCCAGTACTTGTCAGAATGACTATGGGTTTTCTCACTACAGCAAACTGCATGTCTTCTTATTTCTTGACTTCATAAAGAAGTTCCTTCCCACTCATGAGAAGTATAGTATTGCTCACCTATGTTTTTACCTTCTTAATTGGCAACAACATATGCGTCCTACCATTCTTCTCCAAGGTGTATGTGTTCTTTCTCCCATCATGAACAACATTCCTGTCATATTTCCATGGTCTACCCAACAAAATATGACAGACATCCATGGGAATAACATCACATAAAATTTCATCCTTATATCCTCCTATCTTAAATTCAACTAAACATTGTTTAGTGACAGTTACCTGATGTCCTTTTTACAACCACGAGACTCTATATGGGCTCGGATGTGCATCTGTCTCTAATTCCATCTTTTCCACCATTTATGTGGAGACTAAATTATATGTACTTGCACTGTCTACTATTACATTGCATACCCTATCCTTGGTCTTGCAAGAAATTCTAAACAAACTGTTTCTTTGGACTGGATTCTCTATCCCCTTCTCTGGCTTCAAGAGAATTTTCTGCATCACTAAAGATCTTCCACCTTCTACATCTTCTACCTCAAAATTTCACCTCTGTGCTTCTGAAACGTGAGCTTCGCCTCCTCCATCCCTTTTTCTGTCAAGACATTCATAAGACGTATGTCTAATCTTTCCACAAACAAAGCACTTTATCTCACCTCCTCTGCCTCTTCCTCTTCCTCTAGCTTGAGGAAAAGTATTTCTATCGGCATATTGTCTCCCCTGTGAATTTCCTCCTCTTTCAGGGTGAGTGTGAGGTTTCTTCTCTTCATCCTTGGGTTTCTGCACTCTGTCTTGGGCAATTTCTTTGCCTTTTTTCTGACTTCGACCTCTGCCTCTTTGAACTTTCTTTCGGGCCAATTTTTCTTCAACCCTCAAAGCCATTTGATAAGCATCTTCCACATTCCTGATGGTCAGCATGCTTATTTCATCCTGAAGCTCGTATCTTAATCCATTCAAGTATTTGGCGACCTTTTTATCATCACTTTCACGATGACCTGCTCTAATGTTTAATCTGTAGAACTCCTTAGTGTATTCTTTCACTGTCATTCCTTTCTGCCTCAAATTTTGCATTCTTCCAAACAGATTATTCTGGTAATCTATGGGTATAAATTTTCCTTTCATCTTTGCAACCATTCTATCCCATCTTTTGATTCTTTGCTTTCCTTTGCAACACCTATCTACCTGCAGTTCATCCCACCACAGTGTTGCATGCCCTTTAAGTCTAGTGATGGCATGTTTAACTTTCTTATCTTCCTCGACATCCTCATAGTCAAAGTACTTATCCAGAGCTCTAAACCAATCTAGTAGCTCCTCAACTTCTAAGTTTCCTTCGTACATTGGAATATCCATTTTTTCCATGGCACCTATTCTTGCAATAGCTCTGAATAGACGTTCTTCTGCAGCATCTTCGTCTGCGACTGCTTCTCCAACTCCAGCCTCATTCTTGCTTTCAGCTTCACTAATGTCTCCAGCATCAACTATTCGTCTCTTTGTTGTCTCCATAGCATCTAATCGAGCATGGAGTTCTCTCATTTCCCTTTCCACAGTTGGATCAGGCATTGATCTATCTTGACGTCTTTTGGGTGGCATTGTTCAAATTTGTTCCACGCAGAATTTAGAATCTGGGCTCTGATACCACTCTAATGCAGCACCCCCTCCCTCAGCAGGCTCTGCGCAACCTCTCGGTCTTAGGATCGTTCTTAATCTCCCTTCAAGTTTGATTGACTCCTTGATTCCCTGCAGGAATCTCTAACACACTAGTGTTTAACCACAGGTCCTTCTTATGAGTTACACCTATGCGAGCAAACACCAAGCGCCAACTCTTACCCACACGACTAACTGATATGACCAACAGCCTTCACCCGAAAAGGTATTTCGGGTTTCGCGACTTCGTGATCCCAAATGTTAGTCTCCTTTCTCGTCAATCCCAGAAAAGACAAATGGAAAATTGATTTCACCCGATGACACATCGACATGACCTTTAAGTACGATCTGGGCCCCAACTATTTCGGCACTTCGGGAATTCACTTATCGACAATTTGCAGTGCAACAACACCCTCCACCGATGACCTAAATCGCGATGAATCCCTGTCTCGATCAATGGCTCTAAGCTCCTCGTGATCTGGCGGTACTGATTCTATCGGGACTTCGTGAATCGGGACTTCGTAAATCTCAACCCTAAGTCACAACTTCTTTGGTTCCGTGAATTCCAAAAGGATGAAATTCGAGCGCAAGATCCACGACTTTTGTTGATCTGGATACAATGTCCACGGAACTTTGGTAATTCTCCCTCTGAAATTTCAACCGTCTGTTCAAACTTCTCAAGGACTCCTTCCAATTTACTTGGCGTCTTGCTCCTTTTGAACTTAGTTTCTATGAGGTGACTTCGGACCTCGTCTCCTTTGGAACATTTCAAAGGTTCTATCCCTTCTGATCCCTACACGCACACCTTGCGGCATTCACAATAACCCCTAGTTATTTCCCTCTTCAACTCTGTGCACTCCTTTGCAACAACAGTTCTTCAACCTTTCTCCCCAGTTGAGAAAGTCTAAGATCTCAACTCGTCGATGCACACCTTGCACGCCTTTGGTGCTATACCTGCACTTTTGTTGGTATGAGAACAACGGTATCCCTCCTAAGCTTATCTAAGATGAAACTCAGAATCCTATCAACGCACTCTATGCGGACCTTCACTGCACTCCTTACAGGATTTCTCAGGAAGAGAAACAATTGAAACTCATACTTCTCCTCTCACAAACTTCATACATTCAACACAAAATCACGAGCATACACACATATCATTGGAACAAATGCATAACAGAGAGCATAAGAAAACTGTAAACATACCATTCAAAGATGTAAACAACAACCACCACAACCCCATGAAATGGAATTAAAGAAATTTCATATCAATCCCAGTGCTCTTGTACATGGGTTCAATAGAAAAATCTATCTACTTATACAATCCTAAAATCTTTGTTCTTTTGTGCTCTCGCCCTCTTGCTCTGCAGCTTACAGAATGATACAATGATACAAAACGAGGGTGTCTTTTACGAGTTTTCCCTCTTGCAGCTCTAAGCTATCTAATCGAATTAAAAGCTACCTAATTTACATTCATTACAATTAAATGCCTCCATATCCAACAGATGAGAGCAATGCTCAAGATCTGTTTACAATCTCCCAAAACATAAATGCAAATCCATTCTCCTAACTATTACATAAATGTTCCTTCATTCAAATTCAAAATGTCTCAAAACGTGCACTGGTGAAATTCTAGTTGTCCTTCACCTTTGTGCTTGCTTTGTTGGCTAGCTTACAATGCTCCTGCATCACCCTCCCAACTAGCTTCACACTTCAACATAATTATGATGCTAAAGATCGATCACACACACGAATTGGATTAGAACATCAGCTCGGTCTCTCTTGTATTAATGAATTCAAAGGTTCAGTAATACAAATTCAAAGTACAGTATTAATCTATATATTATTTTCTCTCTTTACATTGTTTGATCGCAGGTTTATATACACATACAATAAAAAAAATAGCACATTGTAAGACTCTAAATGAATCCCCTATTCTACACCTTGATCATAACGATTACAACTGCGTGAATGGTAATTATAGATACAGTTTTGTATTTATAGTAACTCCTTGGCAAAGATAGTACATAAATCAGATCGAATGATATCCTCATGACTTGTAAATGCATGAGAATATCTTCAATCATTTCCACAACCACATTCCTCACTAAGTGTACTCCTTTTAGTGTAGTTTGATCGTTTTCTTTAGTGGAGGATAGTGCCCACCTCGTTTTCTTTGGAGATCATGTAGCCGAACATAGAACCATCTCGAGGCATCTAGGAATAAAACCCATATCTCATATTTCTTTCTAGAAGTGCATTGGTATGCTTAACACTGAGGGTGGTTACTCGATCTGTATATGAGTTACAGGATCTAAACTAGTCAAAACCATCATCAGTAACAAGCAACTTGTAATCCTTCCAATTTACCAAAAACAATGGAAAAGTCATTAATTTAACAACATAATTACCTTATGAGATTTGGATGACATTTCTATTGAAAAATATGAGTTAACATGGTGAAAGGAATGATGGAAAGGTGAAAAAGAAGGATTAAGTGGTCAAAAAGGAAGTATCTAGCAGTGAAAATAGCATCGAATTGGAGGCCCGCCATGAGTCATCTTGGAATTTTCGCTATAATTTTTTTTATGGTATGCTTCAAACAATGAAATTTGTAGGTTAATTAGGAGACATATCACAGTACGCCTGGTACAATTTTCAGGTTCTAGTTCATTATACTTTCGGAGATATAGCCTATGGAAGATAGGGTTTTTTACTCATCCTAAAATCAATTTTAAATTAGTCATATTGGAATTTTTGTTATAACTCATTTTTTAGGAAGTTTCATATAGTCAATTTTTTTGGAGACTAAGGAGAAATTTCATAGTACAAGTAGTCAAAATTTCGAGTTCTAGTTCACTATACTTTCATAGATATAGTCCATAGACGACAAGGTTTTTGACTAATTCTGAAATCAATTATCTTGGCATTTTTGTTGTAATTTTTTTCAGTGAAGTTTCATAATCTAATTTTTTTAGAATCTGAGTTGACATAGTAAAGTACATGTGGAAAATGTTTTATATCTTAACTCATTATATTTTATGATATATTTATTGTGGAATTTAGGATTTTTTCACAAGTTATTTTCTAGTGATTTTAAGAGCTTTTTATGTGGTTAGCAAGCTCATTTAAAAATAAAATAGAGACGTGTTCCAACATCATTAAATAATACATGATCTATTTTTAAGTGGGTAAAATTGTCATTGGGGAAGAATACATGCGGGAAATACACATGGTTTCAATGGTTGGAAACACATTGTTTCACCCGGTTGGAAACACTTGTAACCCTTGTTGGTACCCCTTCGAGCAATACCGCATTAGAAAATACATGTAGACAGAATATCACTTCCACGTACTTTTGGGTATACAAGAATTCCCTTAGGTATACCTAAAAATATCCTTAATCCGGTCGTCTTGTTGCTATAGTACATCGAGAACAACACTTGGGGAGACCACTCTCTAGTACCTAGGTAGTCGGGTAGTACGGCTAAGGGAATGATTGAGCCTCATTAATTAGTGCCCTGAGATATTGGGCTGAGTACTATTGTTGGAACCTGGACATATATCAAAGAGTTATAGCAGCTGACACTCCCTTATCCTTAAGACCCAATAACTTTTTTCCATGGATCCAAAGAAAGATCCAAAATTTACTTCATTAATCAAACCTCCATAAAGTTCCTATGTGACTCGTGAAGAAAATGAGATACAAAACTAGTTATCCAAATTAGACAATAAAATCAAGGAATTGAAGGATAGTTCAATGAAACAAGTTTATTTTATTAGTACTCAAATAGAAATGGAAAGGAAGATGGATGAAAATAAGGAATGGATGAAAAGAATGATGGAACAATTCGAACAAAAAATAGATGGAAAGTTGGAGCAAATGGAAAATAATATTTTAGAATCCTTAAATGGGAGGTTCCCTAAAATTTATAAGGTGTTTAAAGGGACTCATGAAAATATAGGTAGTATTCATATTGAACAACTTTCCAATAATAAGAATTTTCCAAGAGTATTTAACTCCAATAATGGAGTTACTTGTGGATGGTCTCCAAAAGGAGTGAACCTTCCCAAGGTTGAATTAGGGAAGTTTGGTGGAACATAGGTATTTACCTGGAGGAACCAAATAGAGAAAAAAATTTAAATGCATATTATTATGGATGATATGCAAAGGATTCACGTAGCAATTTTGAACTTTGATATACAAACATATCAATGGTATCAATGGGTAGTCAAAATGAATCCCCATTCTTATCATTATACTTGGATTTTAGTTACAAGAGACTTAGAAGAACAATATGGGAAAGTTTTGGAACAACACTACTTCAACCATTTGACAAGAATCAAGCACTTAGGTGACATTGAAGATTATAATTCAGAATTTCAGGTATTGGCCACAAGGGTGGATAACATAAGTGATGAACATTTGTTGGAAGCTTACATGGGTGGATTAAAAGAAGAAATTAAACATGATGTTTTCCTAAAACATCCTGAAAATATTTTGGAAGCTATGCAATATGCTCGTCATATTCAAGCCATGAATAAGGATACATGCAAGTCTACCATTAGAGCATATGCAGGAAAAAGCGATCGTTTTGGGGTTCATAAGACAACGTTACTCAACCTACTTGAATATCATAGAAGGAAATGGATGAAAGAAGAGAAAAATGACTATGCTTTGATTGTAATAACAAATGGTCAAAAGGGCATAAATGTTAAGAAACAAAATTGTTCATCTTTGAAAATAATGATGAAGAGGAAGTGGAGGCATCTACAAAAAAAAAATGAGGAAGAACTTTTCAACTTAAAAAAGAGGAAAATAGAGGTCGAAATTGTGCACGACATTGATTCAGATAGGTGTGAAATATATGTTCATGCATTGGTATGGTTTTCAACACCTCAAACCATGAATATTTTAGGTTATGTTAAGAAGAAAAAATTTATAATGCTCATTGACTCAGGTGGTACCCATAACTTCATTGATAAAAGATTAGCAGAGTGCCTCAATTGTTTTGTATATCCAATGAAAATTTTTCAAGTTTTCGTTGTTAATGGAGGGAGTGTTGATTATGTGGCAAAATTCTACAACATTAAACTATGTGAGAATATAATTTGGAAATCCCAATGTATGTCATTCCCATTGGAGGTGTAGAATTTTTTCTATGGATTCAATGGTTGAGAACATTCGGTACAATTTCTACAAACTATAACGAATTATTCATGAGATTTGAATTGGAATCAATTCAATATGAACTCAAAGGGTTAAAATCTAGACCTTCTCAATCATCATCGTCATAGAATAGAAAAGCTCCTAAAACAGGGTAGCAAGGGATTTGTGGTTAAACTTTATTATAAGGAAGTTAAGAAGGAAGATGAAAATATTCCATAGGAATTAAGATGCATGTTGGAAAATCACTATAGGGTCTTCCAAGAAATTCTTAAAGTTCTACCTCCATATAGAGATCATGAACACCAAATTGAACTAATATCATGAAGTACTCCTCCTATTAAAAGGCCTTATACATATCCTCATCAACAAAAAGGGGAGATTGAGAAAATAGTACAAGACATGCTAGATTTGGGTTTTATTCAACCAAGAAGGAGTTATTTTTCATCTCCAGTAGTAATGGTGAGAAGAAAATATAATTCTTGAAGGATGTATCATGATTATAGAGATCTAAATAAAATCACCATAAAGGATAAATTCCCTATTCCAAATATTGATGAGCTACTAAATGAGCTTCATATAGTGTCTTATTTTACAAAGCTAGATCTTAAATCAAGATACCACTAGATCATATTAAGAAAAGATGGCATTCCCAAAACAAGTTTTAGAACTCATGATGGGCACTATGAGTTCTTGGTCATTCCTTTTGGGTTGACTAATGCTCCTTCGACTTTTCAAAGTATTATGAACAAAAAATTTCAACCCCATCTTATAAATTTTGTGTTGTTTTTTTTTATGATATACTTATCTATAGCAAATCATGGAAAGACCACATTAGACATGTGGATCAAGTCCTTCAAATTAATGAGAACAATCAATTGTATGTAAAAGGATCCAATTGTTCTTTTGGGAATCAAGAAGTAGAATATTTGGATCATATTATTTCAAGGGAAGGGGTTAAGGTGGACCCTCAAAATATCCAAGCTATTAAAAAATGGCCTATTCCTAAGAGAATGAAAATTCTTAGAGAATTTTTGGGTTTTACAGGATATTATCGAAAATTTGTTAAGACTCATTGCAGGCCCACTCATATATCTCTTGAAGAAAAAATCATTTTTATGGAGTGATAAGGATACTATGGAATTATCTCTCTTAAAGGAAGCCATGTCTTCTACACCAGTATCGAAAAAACATGATTTCGGTAAAACGTTCATAGTAGAATGTGATGCATTGGAACTAGGAATGGGAGAAGTATTGACATAAGAAGGGATACCATTGGCTTTTGAAAGAAAACAATTCAATGGAAAATATTTGGTGAAATCTACATATGAAAAGGAAATGGAAACAATTTTACATGCAATAAAAAAATGGCAACAGTATCTCATTGGGTGGCACTTTAAAGTCAAGACGGACCATGATATCCTAAAGTAATTTTTGGAGACTCAAATATTGTCATCAAAAGAGCAACAAAAATGGGTAGAAAAAATGCAAGGGTTTGATTTTGAAATAATCTACAAAAATGGTAAGGACAATGTAGTAGAAGATGTTCTTTATAGAATAGAAGAAGCTTGAAGCTTATATTCTATTAAATTTTTTGTTCATGTGTGGCTAGAAGAAGCTCTCCATGAATGGAAAAATGAAAATCATACTAAATAAAAAAAAATACAATGTATAAAGGAAGGGATGAACTCTATGGAACATTTGGAGTGGAAAGGAGATATAATTTGGTAAAAGGGTAGAATATTTTTATGCCCTCAATCAAAGTTGAAGAAACAAATATTAGGGGAGTCTCATGACTCTGTGATGGTAGGACATGCAGGGTTCCTTAAAATAAATCAAAGGATAAAAAAAGATTTCTTTTGGGAAGGAATGAAGAAAGATATTCAAAAATTTGTAGATGATTTCATGTTTTCCAAAGAAATGGAGAGACGGTAAAATATCTAGGGTACTTCATCCATTACACATACCTAATCAAATATGGGAAGAGATATCAATGGAATTCATTACAAGGTTACCAAAATCTAAAGGTAAGGATGTCATTTTGTGGTCGTTGATATACTCACAAAATATGTACTTTTTTGCAGAATTCAAATTACATATACAACAAGCCAAGTTGAAGAAGTTTTCATGAAGTAAATTCATAGAAGTCTTCCTAAAGTAATAGTAAGTGACGTAGATCCAAAATTCACAAAAAAAAATTGGAAATAATTATGGAAGATGAGTGGAACAACACTAGCTATGAGTTCAACATATCATCCACAAACACATGGTCAAACCGAAATAGTTAAGAAATGTTTAGAGGGTTATCTACGATGTTATTCTTCATACAAGAAATATCAATGGATGAAGTGGCTTACTTTGGTGGAATAGTGGTATAATACTACATATCACACATCTACTAAAATGTCCCCATTTTAGGCCCTTTATGGATATCCATCTCTTAGTATCTCATATTTTTTGCAAGATAAATCCAAAGTATAACTAATAGAGTCACATATGGAGAATACTAAGAATATTTGAAAATTATTAAGGAAAACCTTCAAATGGCATAAAACAGGATGAAACAACAAGCAGAATCAACATCGAAGTGAAAGACAATTTGAGGAGGGTGATTGGGTATTTTTGAGACTTCAACCTTATAAGCAATCCACACTCAAGAAAAATAAGAATCAGAAATTAGCTCCAAAATTTTATGGACCCCACAAGATTACTCGCAGGATTGGACAAGTGGCATATGAGTTAGATTTTCCTTCTTCTCCCATTCATAAGTTTTTTGGTTTATCTTGCCTAAAAACGGTTTCGGGACAAACTATGCCAGTGCAAATAGTACTTCCATAATTAGATGAAGAAGGGAAGTTGATTCTTGAACTAGAAAAAGTTATAGATCATTGTTATCTATCTCTTCATAATAGAACCAATATGGAGTCCCTAATCAAGTGGAAGAATATGCCTCCATAAGAAGCTATGTGGGAAATGAGCAGTTCAAGAAGCAACACCCTCAATTACAATATTTGAGGGAAAAGATTTTTTATAGAGCGAGCATATGTTAAGGCCCTAATAAGAATTCATTATTATTTTATTTGTTAAATTAGTAGGTCATCTAGAACCTTTCATTGTACCCTTTCATTATAATTGTACCCTTTGTCTCCTATATAGGAGACCTAGTCTTAGGGTTGCCATATTTTGTCTTATGAATTGGATATGTTGTTAAAGGAGGTTTCCCCCTCGAAGTGGACTGTATTCATTAATTTTTTATCATTTTCAAGGAACTTGGTTCATAAGATAAACTCAACACAAAGATAATATTAAATACATAGTGGAAACATAATTCACAAGAAACACAAAGAACTTATCTTTTAAATAAAACTTCACCTACTAGATGCAAATGTCAGACGTTCCACCTAACCTTAGGATATGTTGCACATAAAATATCTACAACATGACACCCCTGATTTGAGGCTATGAGTCAACAAGGACATGTGCTTAAGCCGACTCTTAGTTTCACACATCGGTTAGCTATCAAGCTCTCACAGTTTTCTCAACCACACAACAAATCCTAGTTTTCCAACTCTCTTTCCCCCTCATCCCGCACAACCCAAAAAAATGAACCCCCTTCTCTGCAATGTAATCCCTCAGGTTGTTCCACTTCTTTCCAGGTCTCTAGTGTTATTGGTCAGGAAATATCAATGCTCGAAACTCCAAGGATTCTCATTTGTCAACGGTTCTTTCACAACTTCCATCATTCCCATGCACACAAGCATCAATTTCTTGTTGGAATAACTAGTAAAAACCTACAATCCAATCCACATATTTCACCATAATATCTATAATTTTAATTATATCATTTATGAGGATTCAAAGTCCCATATAAACAATGCATATAACCTATGGACAAAAAACTAATGGTTGACTAGTCCACAGAGACATGACTAAACTTAGCTAGGAAACCATTAACAAACAATAGCAAAGAGACTTCTCATTCATGTTCAAAAGAAATGGGATCCTTGGCATCAACATGAACCTAGTTTGCTTGTCTTGTGTCCTTATCCACATCAAAATCAACCACTTCATCAATAATAATTAGATTCGAAGAGGTTCCTTGAGAAGTCCCTATGCCCCTACTATTGACAATTTGTTTAACAACCACCTTGATATTGATACCAAATACTAGTGTGCAGACCACCTCAAATTTAGCTTCAATCAACATGAAGCACTCTAGAAGGTCCTTGTAGTGGGTTACTTTCTCCTTGAACACTTTACAATGAGCACTTTTGTGAGCCAATATTGCTTTGTTGCCATGAATACATTAGTTCCACTGCTTCTTGAGAAGCCATGGTCAGAGAAACAACCATCAAACTCATTTTCTATCTGCTCCCACACCACTCTCTTCTTTTTTCCTGGGACTACTCTCTCAATAGCATCTACCTTCTCTTTCAGCTCTGTTGAAAAAATTAACTCATAAGTTTTCTTGGCTCTTCTCGTCATCTGCTTAGCTCTAATCATGGCAAGGGGTTATTTTTTTCCAAAAATCGACTAAGAAGCCTTCCTATATCTTCTCTTATGACCCTATGCACTTAATTTTGGGGCTTCCTCTTCAACGAAATCTTCCATGTAACTCAAATAGTCTGTGTCCATGGAAATTTGTGTCCCATTCTCCTCACAAAGTGACCTGGAACCTCCACCATTGCAAAGTGAATTCATTGAGCCCGACTGCTACTGAAAATGGTGTTCCTATCCTCCCCACCACTTCCTAGAGATAACCGCCCAATGAACCTCCAAGAAAATCAGACTACCCACCAGCCAATCCAACCAGGATATCTTTGGCTCTAAAATCCCTTTCTAATCACTTGGGTAACAAGCCCCCAATTTCCAAGGGTCCTCAACTCATCCCACCAACTTTGTAGCAACAATTCAACCTCCAATAGACTAAATCCCCTACTAGATGTTTCAACCCTGCCACACATGAGTTTAGGAATGGTTACACTCAGCTTGTCCCCACCAGACTAGCCATCCCAACCCCAAGATCTGGTTAAGATGATAAACAACTTATGGTTTCCATCTACCAACAATTTTTCTCCTTCATCCCTATTAAAACCTCCACAACCATATTGTGGTATGATCTCCTTCATTTCTATCGCTTGCAATTCATAATTGTTGAACCTACACTCCAAATAAGTATGGTATTCCTTCCCATCCCCTAGTCCTTGCAATGTTACACCAACCTCCCTCGCACCCAGAACTACTCGACTTATCATATCGAGCTTGTGCATGGAGAGCCACTTAAAACTCATATAACACCCCATATGAGTGTACACTTTTTAAATTATGCTGGTATAAAATACTTCATTTATTTTTTAATACTTAAAAGTATTTTTAAATTAATTTTGGAAATTTTTTTACCTTTTACTTATTTATATTTATTACATGAAACAATGATTATTTTATAAATTTTTAATTATTTTTTGGTAAAGTGTACAAATATTAAAGCTAAAACATTGTGAATATAAATATTTCACTCATTTATAAATAAAAAGATAATTGTGTATGGGTTAGATGCATAGGCTAACTACATAAGCTATCTATGTGGGTGATGTGTGTGCTATATTCCTAAGTCAAGTGTGTGGATTAAATCCCTGATTTAAATATGTGAATTAATTGTATTGGTTAATTACATAAATTAGTTATCAAATTAATTAATTTAACTCTGTATTTATTTTAATTTAATTCATATTTTAAAAATAACAGTGTGAATAAAAAAATATAAAATTCATACAAGTGGAAACGATGGAAAATCCATGAAGAAATATAAATCACAATATCATATATATTCAAAAATCATTAAATTATCATATATATTCAAGTCATCCAAATTACAAATAATGTTATATCAAAATTTCACGAAAGCATATAGAATTATAGAATGTTGGTAGTTTAGGGAATGTTCAATGAGGAAGATGGTGTACTACATGATTTGAGATTTCATATGTTAAATAATATTATTCTACACATTATTAATCATATATAGAAATGTTGGTAGTTTATGGAAAGAAGTACAAAGGTGAAATGTTCAATGAGGAAGATGTAATACATGATTTGAGATTTCATATGTTAAATAATATTATTCTACATATTATTAATCATAAATATTTATTTGAATTCTTTGTTGTTATAGTTTAATAATGTTTTTGTTGTTAAATTAAATGTAAAGAAGATTATGAAGATTTCAAAGAGATGTTAAAGATTTTATGTATGAAGAAAAAAATATGATTTTTTCGTTGTTTATAATTTAATTTTTGGAAAAATAATTAAATATTATTAACAAATTTTTTATTTTAAGAAATAAACAATTAAGATTGAAAGAACTAAGATTACATTATGAAGATTCGAGGGAGATCTCAAAGAATTTGTGTATAAAAAAAAATTATGATTTTTCATTTTTCATGATTTATTTTTTGGAAAATAAATAAATATTATTTATAATTTTTTTATTTAAAAAAATAAATAATTAAAATAAAAATAAAAAATTGAAAAAATAATTAAATATTATTAACAAATTTTCAATTTTAAAAAATAAACAATCAAAATAGAAAGAACTAAGATTACATGTTAAAAAAAAAATAAGATCATCACCCTAACCCTTTAGAGTAACTTTGTGAAAAATAATTTATTATATAAATTTTAGTAGTGTTGAACAAATAATTAATGTTAGTTTGAATAGGATCTATTTTTTCCATGATATGATGTTATTCGTTTCCTGGATTTTAAGAAAAATGTTTAGAGTGTTTTTTTTAAAGGCCATATATTTATTTTATGTGGTTATATTTTTTTTATTTTTTTATTTTTGACAGAAACGGTTAGAGATTATATTAATGGGGTGGACTAGCCACAGATCCGATTACAAAATGGCCTCGAATTTCTTCGGGCCTGTTTTTCTGAACCATTCTACTTCTATAGCTATAGACTTGTGAACTGAACTAGTTCTTGTACGTCTTCTAATAGAGCTGGATTAAATTTGAATGCCGAAACACCAGTCATTGTTTCATCATAAGTCTCATCACTGTTTCAGCAAATGTCTCAGCACTGTTTCAGCAATTGTTACAGTGGTGTTTCAGCATGTGAACCAACACTGTTTCAGCATCTGTTCCAGCACTTGACAGGAGCTTAACACTGCTCTTGGATACACATGTATTTTCCGAAATCCGAAGAGGCTAACACTAACCTAATAGCTATTTCAGTGAGCCAGATCAGCTTCGCGTCATTACATCTTCCCGCTGATAGACGTTTTTTTTCTTTTTTGTTACGATCTGCCATTCATTTCTTTGACCCTGGTTATGAATTTCCGGCTGAGCTTGCGGTTCATCTGCCTCGACAATATCGGCCCAGCTTGAGGCTTGCTGGGTTGGGCTTGAAGACCTGGGTAGAGCTGCTTCCGTTGGGTCTTCCCCCTTAACAGGTTCTTTGGGGACGGAGATGGATTCCCCTTCATCTTCTGGCGGTGGGATCTTTTCTTCAGATTGCTTCTCCGGTTGCGCTCCTATCCACTAAGTGAGCCTTTGGCTTCGGGATGATCGTCTTTTTCCGGATGACTTCTCACAGTTCCGGGCTATGTGCCCTGTTTCAAAACATACCCTGCATCTGAAACAGAGGTTCTCGAAATCGATCTTCTGGGTCCAAGAGTAGTTCTTTCCGAGGAGGATGATTTCCGCTGGGAAACCCTTGTTGAAGTCCATCTCTACACAGATCCGGGCAAAGGTGGAGTTGATTGGGGCAGCTTCAGGGCACTTGCAGAGAAATTTCCCTATGCCATTTTCAATAGATTCAAGAGATTTGTCCCCCCCGGAAGTGCAGGGGGAGTGACGGGAGACGCACCCAGACCGGAGCAGAAGAAATAGAGGTCGTGGCTGGATCAAAGTCAGGGGTCCACGACTGCACGGACAACCCTACTCTACCCCAGAACCATGGCCCAGAGCTGGAAACCAAGTCTCTTTCATCAGAAGAATAAAAGATAGCTGCAAAAAAACCCTTCGCAAAGGGGCAGACTGAAACCTCACCCACCAGAAGCGGGGACTATTCGAAGTCGATCCAAGAGCAAATATCAACCAGACTCGGCCAGAAGTCATTGAACCTGCAAACCAGGGCATTGTTGCTAAGCTGAGAGGAAAACACCAGTGCTTCCTTCGACATCTAGATAGAGACTGCAGGGGCTTCAACAATCAAAGTCTTCGGAGCAGAGGAACCCCCTCGAAGGGAATCCATATCCTTGAAAGAAGCCTGTCTCGCACGTCCCATAGAGGGACCCTGATCTGAGAGGGGGAGGGCGGAGCAATCCCCGTCGAGCTTGGCAAAAGCGTCTGAAGAGGCGCGAGCAGGAGCAGGGGGGGCACCAGCCGCCATGGAGGGCGGGAGATACCTGCAAAACCCTAAAAAATTCTCACGCGGGTTCCAAAAGCTAACTTTATGTGGTTATATTTTCACTAACATGAATGTGGTTATATTTTCACTCACATGAATTGTGAAATTTACTTTAGAATAACTTTGTGAAAATTAATTTATTATATACTTATTTTAAGTGGTTATATTTTCACTTACATGAATTGTGTGAAATTTACTTTAGAATAACTTTGTGAAAAATAATTTATTATATAAATTTTAATAATATTTAACAAATAATTAATGTTGGTTTAAATAGGATCTATTTTTTCCATGATATGATCTTATTCGTTTCCTGGATCTTAAGAAAAATGTTTAGAGCGTTTTTTTTAAAGGCCATATACTTATTATGTGGTTATATTTTCACTCACATGAATTGTGAAATTTACTTCTCAATACTTATTTGAGAATTGTTATCATATTGATCAACAATAAATTGAATATTGAATTTGGATGTGAAATTTTTATAAAATTTAGTATTTTTTTTTAATCATCATATTATATTTCATATTTATTAATAAAAAAATATCGTTAATAAATATGATTTGGTATATTATATTATGATAAATGTTGATTGTTTTACTTTAGACATTAACTTTTAATAATTATGTATGATTCTGTATTGTTATGATTATTTAAGATAAGGATAAGATACTACAATCGTATTAGAAAAATATATTACACTAGAAAGTAGTGTACTTTTCCAAAGAGTATCTAAGTCACTTTACCACAAATATGAATCATTATCCCCCACTATCCCAAAGAATGAGTTTGGATACGAAATAAGAAAGATAAATTAATGGTTGATGCATGCAACAGACATGCACTCGTCTCTTCACAGTGTTATTTGTATGGAAATAGTAAATGTAGGGCATGTTGTGTTATGGTTTATGTTTATGAGGTGACCTCCTCTAGACCGTCCATGTGATGATTTATTACAATGAAACGTGCCATGCTCTTGAAAAAATTTAAGGGATGGAGTAATGTTGCAATGTAGCATTCACCATTAGATCCCCAATTTTTAACCTAGTTTCATAGTTTTCCCAATGATTCACATCTTTATTGAATTCATGCAGAATGTGATAGAATATGCAAGAGGGAACAAACATTTCCCTTGCCTACTCTGATCCAAAATTGACACTAAGGGATGATCCTTTAGTTATGAGTTATTTACCATTTTATTAATGACAACTTTGGAATCACCTAATATTATGAGGGATTGTACCTCCATTTATTTTGCCACTTTGAGCCCTATTACTCCCCCCATGCCTAGGGGTAACTAAGGAGATGATCTATCGAGGCTCGCAGGTTGCAGACATGGAGTGTCAAGAGCTAGATGACTGACAGAATCCATGTTGTGCAAGAAAATCCCCTCCTCTCCACCATACACCATTGTTCATCTTCAACAGCACAGCAGCATCCACCACAACGACAGGGCTCCCAAAGGACATCAATTCTTTCTTCATGAGGTAAAAATTTTGGTCTCATGGTAAGTGTCACTTTAATGATTGAAGCATTTGAATGTGTTACAAAGGGTCCTCTCTTGATTGTAAAATGTTTGCTTGGAATTTATACCTTTTTCCTTATTTCACCTTGGTGGTTGAAATGATTTCCTAGTAACCGGGTCACCCTCGAAAAGAAGGTTGCTAGTGGGGGATCTTCTGGAAGGGTCCTCACACCACTCCCACGCATACTTACCACTTTCCATACTTCTTCCTATGTGTTTCCTCGTCTTTTGGGTTTAGGGTTCACTGACCCCAAGAAGGGCCTATGACTTATTTCATCAGAATAAAGGACTAAAGTCCCAGAGGTGTTGTAGGTGGAAAAAGTTAAGAGCCATAAATGATCCTTCTAGATGCTCGCCCTAAGGTCTTGAGAGCAATGAAATGCTTATCCGTAAAAATGAAGGGCATGTAAAAAGAAAACACATAATTAGGAAATGTCCCACTTGTTGGGGAAATGCATTTTGCAGTGTCTCAAGTACTTTCCATTGCATATGGCACTATGTGTGTTTCTAACTTCAAGTGGAATTACGGTACTTTTTACTTTCCATTGTACATAGTACTCAATGTTCATACTCTAATGAATGAATGGAAATAAGGGATTGGAAAAAATGTTGCATTGCAAATGACGATGCAGCACACCCTTTACAAAGGCACCCATAAATGAGACAATATGAGCCCTTGATATGTAAAGAATCCCATGCCCAAAATTCACACCCCCATCCATCTCATATTCACTACATGACTTAGAGAGGGTCTTCTTGGGAAACACACCTTAACTTGGGGATTGATCTACCCAATAGGGCACCATGAGAACCCTCCCATACCTAAATCTGGCAAATCGTATAAGGTCTTTGAGCATTTGTTTAGTTTGAAAGGGGGGGATTTAATGCACTTGTTTAAATGGTTCTTTGATTAAATTTGGATTAATTGGCATGATTCATGTGACGTGTGGACCCTTGGAGGGCATACTTGTTTGTCCTTGTAGGACCTTGCACGGGGGAAGCTTCTCATTGAAGGACTAGGTCACTTGGACCTTCATAGGGGATTGAAGCCCACATGATGGATGATGTGCACCCACTCATTAAGGACTTGAGAATATGAACATTGCCTTTCAAGGAACTTGGATGGAATATGAGGATGACATTGAGACCCTTGCACCTGAACGTTGGCTTTTGGAAGCCTTGGATGTCACACCTTATACCTTGACATCACCTTGGATGATGGGGTTGTGATGGTTCTAGAGGTGTTGTGATGTGATTTGATGGAGGGAGATACATTACTTGACACTCTAGCGTATGATGACATGACATGTGGCCTTTGGAGGCCAAACGACTTTCTCTTTGAGGCTCAATGTCTCACCTTTAGCCCAACATCACCCCTTTAGGGCATGACGTCATTATCATTAGGGATTTATTTTATGTAAATTTTAATTTTGTAAATTGTAAAAGGAGAAATTAGAGGGTCGAACCTCTTTTATTTTGTTGTTGACATTTTAAAGTGGACAAATCGATTTTAGGTGACATCATATAAATAAAGGTCACCTCACTTTCATTTTAACATCATCACTTGAGAATTACATAAATTCTTGTCTGAAATTTTCTCCTTGCTTTGGCAACTCTATCTCTCTTGTCTTTGGTGTGAATGGACACTTTTACTTGTCTATTGGTGAAGGAAGGTTGGCTACTTCTCTTGATTCTTGTTTCTTGGCAATTGTGGTGGAATAATAATCTTTTTAAGTAAAGGTTTCTCATGCTATCTCTTGGATTAGGTAAGAAATTTCTGCAATTTTATGTTTTCTTCTTGATTTCAAGGTTAATTTGTCAAACCCTTGGAGGAGTATAATGTTATACACCCTCCATCAAGATCTATCATTTATTGTCATTGAAAAGACTATTGCAAAGGTTTCTACAAGGAGTAAAAGGGTTTACACCCTTGTAGATTTACCTTGCTAAGGTTTGTTTACTCTAGGAAGTAAAAGGGCTTACAACCCTGGAGTAATAAACCCTAGCTCATAAAGAAGAGACCCCATAAACCAATAGATAATGCACTAATCTTTTTGCATTGGAGATTGAATATTGTGCATTGGTAAACATGATATCAAGGATATTGAATTGTTCAAGTTTGGAATTTGATTTTACATGCTTTAAGCTATATTGTTCCCTAAGGGCGTTTTGATTAGCCAAGTGATCTAGCTGTTGTAATAAACTTTTAGGTACAGCCAATAGGGTTGCAACAAACTCACTCTCTTTCATTCTTTTACCCACTCTTCTACTGTTCAAATTCACTTGTAAGCCTTGGTAATTGTTCTATTGATTATAAGCTATTGTTTGGGTGGTTTACTTGTTGATTTTAGTGGCTAGAATTTGTTGTTGTGGAAAAGAAATTCTACAGCCATAAGGATATTACAACATATTGTTGATAACACTCAAACAATATCCCTCTTTGCTATCAAAGTCTCGGTTTTATCATTGGAAGATTGTCTAATTGTTAGCTTTGTTTTTCAACATCATACACTTGACTTTGGTGCTTTAATTTGCAGCTGTCATAACTTATTTATTGCTGATATATATTTCCATAGTACTGTAATTTTTGGACAGAAAGGTTTCTTGCTAAATCCTCATTGGTTTTGGGGCTTTATTCATCATTATTTGTCTTTTTCCGGGAAGGTCTAACATTGTTTTGTAGGTACATAAACTTTGGCAACCTCCATCAACTCACAAGACTCTTTCTCAATCCTCTCTCCAATATTTGACCTTGACCTATAGGGGCTCTCTTCCATCACTTTCCATATCCCATCGCAATCCCCCTAGGGTCACCCAAGAAGCCTCCCTTGTGTTTGATTTATCCTTCACTAAAACAAGGGGGACATCTATTGAGATGACATTGATAGGTGTTCCCAATTGTGTCACACACTTGGTGTTTGGGTTGGGCTTGTTAGCACTCTGTAAATTTTGTCTAGTTGATAGACAAACAATAGAGGTAATTGTTTCAACTTACTTTAGAGATGGGCACTAGCCTGCTCAACTCAGAGAGGGCTCTCTCGTGTCACTTGATATTTCTTTGATAATCAATGGCTATATTTGGTTTGTTTTGGGGGTTTTTATAAAGTTGTTGGCAAGGAATGGGAGGGACACTCAAGGCTATGAAGTCGAAATTATGAAAATGAATGAAAACATTGACTGACCGATAGAAATCTACATAGGATAAAGGCTAAATGAGGCGATGAATCTGAGTTATAACTTGAATTTAAGTAGAGTGTAGGAAGAGAGGGAAAATAAATAACTGCATCAGAGCATTACTTAAATGAATTCTGAATTAGCTAGGAAGAAAATTACACAGTTTAAATTGCTTAAGCCAAGAGCATCATAAGATGAATTCTAGGATTTTAACTCTCCAATTTAAACTGGAGAAAATGAAAATGGAATAAAAGAACACAGGAAATACATACAACAAAGGGAGACAAAGCTCATATCACCACCATTAGAATCTTTTCATAGAGACTTCAAAAGCTTCTGCATATGTATTCAGTTCAGCTCCAGAAATTTACAATTGAGTTTAGAACAACCAGAACTATGCCCTTTCACTTCTACCCACACATTAATACATTCAGAACCTCCATCATTTATACAATTTGAGGTCCTTTAGTTAGAAACTGATTACAATGGATGAACTGAAACGTTTCAGCTTCTACAATGGTTACAAATGACAGTTTTCAAAAAAACATTTCATGATCCCTGACACTTCAACTCCTTCCTCTGCCTATGTTATGTTTTTTCCAAATTACTGTTTCACTGTGAAAACCATTTACTGGTTTCTTTCCCATGGTTTTGAAAACCATGTCCTGTTTACCATCTTTGGTAAATACTTTTAATATTCTTCTTTTACTTCTGTAAAACCTTTGGATAAAAATTATCCAAGTCTTCATCTCACGTGCATCTTCCCATTTGATTCTTTTCCATGGAAATAAACATTAATCTTTGTAAAATTTGAATTTTACCTCCATAAAACAATTTCACCGTGAGGAAGAATTTCATTTATTAGAAATTCCATAATTGTTATTGAAATGCACTCCTGGAAAATATGTTGCACATAAACCATAGGATAAATGGTTGCATTTATTATATCGGTCTGGAGAAATGTGGTTTGGAGTTTACCCACTTTTGCCCCCGATATTCACCACATAAAAACACATGTCCAATCACCAAAACCATGGTATTTTCCCCGGCCCGCATTCATATCATTAACCTCCACATTAATTCTATGCTCGATATGTATGTGTGCCCTCCATCCATCCTTTGACTTTTTCACATTATAAATTGAGATTTGTGCCCATGATTTGATGTGATGCCATAAATTAAATATTGGATCAAATATTAATATCAATATTTTAATATTAAAGTATTTATATTAATAATAATAAACTCTTTTTCCAATTTTCTAAAGACTTTGGGCATATGAGGCTTAACACATGACTTTGTGGATAGGATAAGGGTGCTTAATAAAAGGAATATTTTTTATTTTCAACGGGAATATGAAAATAAGGGTAAAAATGAATGAAGTGATGGAACTAAGGGATTTAGATAAGCATTAAGGCTAGGTATAGGTTTGGGATATTTGCCAAATTTTTTACTTATGGAGGACATGACTATTTTGGATGATTAGTTGAGTGAAGGATTTAGGTGATGGGATCTTGATGGAGCTGGTGAAAAATTTTTAAAATCTAAGTGGAAAGATAACGCAAGGACAATATGCTTTGGGAAAAATTAATGCAAATTAGCAGGTGATAACAGGGCTTTTCCCAAACTACAATATGTGCAATAAATTTTTTGGCGTCGTTGTTGGGGAGGATTATCCCAAATCCTTTCCCTTAGCTTGTCTGGAAACTCCATTTGAGAGAATTTCCCTTTTGAATTTTGATTTGTTTTTCATAAAGTTCATTTGTTGACTCCATTAAAGGAAGATACCCTTTCCATCTTTGATGAGCCTAGAGCTCATCTGGAGAATCCATTGAAGTTTCATTTCAAACAATAGAAATATGGCACCACGGGAAAAACCCTTGCACAAACTTACCATATCACGAAGACACTTTTGTGGATGGAAGAGAAAAAAGTTGTTGATGAAGTTGTTAAGCATATGATGAATCTTATAAGGGAATTATCCCAAGAATCTACTAAAGAGAATCTTGATGAAGCACCTCTTACTGAAGAGCAAGCCCCTATAGATGAAGAGATGCTTGAAGAAAAAATGTGTGAAGAAAGTTACCAAGAAGACCCCGATGAAGTTTCTCACGTTGAATACCCAGATGAGACATTGTTGTCTATTGACAAAGATGAAGTTGTCAAGCCTTGCGAAGAAATAATCAGTTCCAATGATACAGGTAAGTTCATGGAGAAACCCTCAGATAAATTTGACCAACACATCGATGATTTCATACATGTTGGAAGGCATAGATGGGACATGGGTCGTTTCATTTTTAATGGGGATCCCATTTATAACACCGAAGGTAGTTTTCAAATGAAGAGCATTGAGTTGTGTTCTTCAGAGAACTGAGCTTCATACTTGGATGATCTGGGTATTTGGAAGCCTAATGATGATATGAATGCAGATGGGTCTCGTCCATCCTAGGATGACTTGTCGCAGTATACTCATGATTTCCAGTCATACCTTGCGAGTTGTGATGCATATCCTTTTGAGTACTCAGATTTGTTATATTATTTTCAAACACCTTTGTACTCAAATTTTGATTAATATAAGACCATGGTTATCTCAAAACAATCACATATTCATGCTACATAGAAACAATGTTTTTATCTTGGGTTTTTTTGTAGGGATGCACAGATAAAGAAGCAACATGTTTTGAGTGTAGAGAAAGATTATTTCTCTAGACCTAAGGTTGTTCCTTATCTCATATTTTCCTCTATGTGAAATCATAGATTCCTCTTGGGATCTCTCATCTCCTCTCATCCTTCAAGGAGAAGTGTTTTTCTAAGTAACGATGAAGACGAGTCGTCATCTTTATGCCGTAGTCTTATTCAGAGATGGATTGATCATGCTTGTGGCCATTCTTTCCAGAGGGATTTTCTCCCTCCCCTCTGCCTCCATGAGTTGTCTTATATGACTGATTGTATGTTTATTTATGATCGTGATTATTATATGCTTGACTTATATTTCTTGTATTACATAATTAAGCACATGGGGGGATACCTTGATGATATGAATAGGTGGTTGCACTGGTTGTATGATTTCACCTGATGTCACTAGGCACTCGATGTCTACAAGATTTCAAGCCCCAGGTAAGTTGGTAGGTCATTTCCTTTATGCATTGAATTTATGTGTTCATTATAGAGTAGTTTCAATTTGAATTTCATATTGAGTTCTTTCATTCCTACATAGTAGTTATGTTGTGATTTGCTTGAAACATATTACATGTTAGTTACAAGTTTTCAAAAAATACAATTTTTTTTAAGGAATAGTTGAATTTTTGAAGTTTTTATTATATGAAATGTTATCCCCTATTCTGGGGATAACTAAGGAGATCATGTCTTGAGGCCCATAGGTCCTAGACATGGAGTGTTGAGATCCGGATGACTTGAGCATGGCCCCGGAAGGCCCCTCTTTTCTTCAGCTCATCCCATTTATCAGCAGCAGCAGTATCCATCCCACCAGCCTGGTCCTGAAGTAGCAGTAAATCTTGCTCCATGAGGTAATGATTCTGGGTATCATGGTATGTGTCACTTTGATTATTGAAGCACTTCAATATGGTGCATTGAATTCTCCTTCATTTAACATTTGCTTGGAAATTATGCTCTTTAACTTGTTCATACCTGGAAGGGTGACATAATTCCCTAGTAAGTTGATCTCTCTTTAGGATGGGTTGCCACTGGGTGGGTCTATGAAATGTCATCATTCATTCCCTCCATACTTACCACTTTCCATATTTATTCGTCTCATTTACCCCCTACCTTTGTTCAGGCATTGGGATTTACCACACTAGGATGGGTTGTACCTTGCCTTATGGGAAGAAGGGGCTAAAGGTCGAGAGGGTAAAAGTAGCTAGAAAGAGTTAAAATCCAAAATGAAACATTTGAGATGATTTTCCTAGGAATTCTCGAGAAAGAAGTAAAAATCTTCCCAGTAAGAAAGGGAACCCATAAGATATATAAACACTCAAGGTATTAGTTGGTGGATGGGAGCTCTCATCATGAGCCGACCTATTATGACCATGGGCATTTAGCAGTATGACACTACCATCTATCTAGTCACCAAACTAGGGTAGTGGCTCTTGGTGGCATATCTAAGAGAAATGGGGTCTCATCATGAGCCAGCCTTCTCATCTTCGTGAAATGCTTGTGGATAATGATGTCACCAAGCTAGGACAGTGTCCCTCAACTCTTCCCTTGAAGCATAAATGAAAAGTATCAAAAGCAATGAAGCTAAGAATAAAAGGCATTGAATGGGATAGAAAAAAATGGCATCTATGACAAAGTGCAGCTCGCCCTCTACAAAGGCACCCACAGGTAAGATCTACATTTCCATGTTATCACTGCACCCCATGCCCAAACACTTACCATGTTCCACCTCACACACCTCGTGACCTAGATTGGTTCTCACCTGGGAAACACCTCAAACTTAAGGAGGATTATCCCAATAGGACACCTTGAGACCTTCTCCAAACATGACTTGTTAAATTGCATAACATCTTTGAGCATTTGTCTGGGAAAAGGGGGGTTTTATGCACATGTTAGGGTAATTTAATTATTGGATGTGATTTACATGTTAAGATCCCTGTGACTTATGAAACCCTGGAGGGAGTACTTGTTGTTGTTGTTGGAATTTTCCTAGTGGACAGGTACACGTGGGGGAATGATTATCTCGGACCTCCATGGGGATGAAAGCCCACAGATGGATGTTGTAACCCCAGCCAGAGGCAAGAAGACATCAGAAACTTGCACCAAGAAGAAAGAAGGAAGTTTCCCTTGGAGACACTCTAGCAGAACTAGACCCAAGGGGATCTTTCTCTTCCACCTGGACATTGACCTTTGAAATCCCATGACGTCACCATTATGACCCTAGACATCATCCAGAGCTAGGGTTTGCATATTGAGGGAAGTTGTTAGCTAGTTGGCATGTGTGGGCATCATCTAGGGCCTTTCGAGGCCAAACGTTCTACTTCTGCAGCCCAACATTCCACTTTAGGAGCTCAACGTCACCCTAGAAGGGCATGACGTCACCCTTGGAGATGATTTCAGGGGTTAATTATTTTTATTTATGTAAAAACTGGATTTTGATGTAATTTGGCTAGGTCAGCGTTATTTTGACCAGAAAATTAATTAAACGTCAAAATTCTATATAAATAAACATAAAGTAATCTCATTTTTACACCATAACTTGCCACACAAGAGGAGAGGTCAGAAATTTTCGCCCTAGAAGGGCTATTGGCTGAAATTGTGAGGCGCACTCTTGTATAAGGATGATTTTTTTGCAAATTGGATCAATCTTGGAAGCTTTTATGGTGATCTTGCATGGTATTTCATGATTATTCTTGGTGCAAGTAGGTAAAATATGCATTTTTTGTCATCTATTGAATGGTTTATGTATGGTTTTATTTTCTCATGCAAGTTATGAAATTGCATGATATGCTTAATGCTTGAAGTAAGGAGCTTAAATTGCTACTTTATTACTTTCTATTTGCCAAGCTTTTCATTGAATTGATCTAGTAACTAGTGAAACCCTAGAGTCCTAGTTTCCTAGCACTCTAAGGTTTTGACCTAGTTATCTTTGCCTAAGTTTTTATCCCATAAGAATACTAAGGAGAGAAAGGTGCTAGGGCCTAGAATTGCCTACACCCTAGTATCTTGTTTTCTTGAGGAAAATGCATAGTGGGACTTAAGTTACTACTTCTCCTATGTTTTTTGCACTATCAAAATTGATTTTCAACCTTAGAATAAGTTGTCCACTTGACTCCATAAGTAGTAGAAGGAACTAGTTCTAGCCTATCTCTTATTGAAGGATTGATTAAACACTCAAACTCTCTTCCTTGAAGCTTTTGCTAACTTCTACTAACCCTAGACTAGACTAATTCCTTAGCTAACTTGTTTTTGATGCAAAGCACTACTACAACCATACTAATTCATGCTAATTTGTTGCATTTACCTACATAAATTGCACTTAGCTCACTCAAAAATTTCTTGAGACAATTTCCAATCAATCTACTAGATAAATGCTATGTTTACATGGGGTTTCTTGCAATTTTGAGCACTAGAATTTGTTGTTGTTACAAAAGATTGCTACAGCCATCTAATTGCAGAAAATTCTTTGCATAAGTGACATTAAATGCTAGCTAGACATTGTGCAATTTTCTTGCGACAATTAATTATCATTCAACCTAGTTAAAGCTACATTTTCTTGTCTTTTTAAAGCAATTTCAAGGCATATTTTTTGCGGTTGTTACAAAATATTTATTGTTGTTGTAAATTGTTACATTGTTGCAACTTTATATCAGCTAGCCTATTTTTTGAATGTTCATGGTCTTAAGAAGCACTAACATCATATTTTGTACTTGAAATCTACCATATTTTCTTTGTTGTCTTGTTCTGGGAATGTACACTCCATTTTTATCATTGCTTCATCCCTTAAATACCTTAAGAACCTTTTGACTTGAGTGACCAGTGAGAGGGGGGTTTTCTTGCATCCTTGCCTTAGTCTTATCATCCCTTTAGGTCACTAGGGATGTCTCCCCTGGGGTAACTTTTATATAATCCTAAATAGAAATGGGTTT
>JASDQU010101052.1:262709-273477 GCA_032191745.1 Picea mariana | reverse complement strand
TGTGTTACCATGATCGTCATCCATGACGTCACTTTGTAGAAGCTATAAGCTTCAATTTTTGACATTTTGGTCTTCGGACAAACTTTTTGTAAAAAACTCTTTTGATCGTTATATATACAGATGGCTTCTACCGGTTTACTTTATATTGTGTGAATTTTGATGTGTTTTATTTATAAATGATTCAAATGTCTGTCCAATCCATAATTAGCCAATGCATATGTTAATGTATTTAGACATCTAGGAATATTTTGATATTCAATGTGATCAAAATAACGTTCCAAGAGGCGAATTCGCAAATACACCCATAAAAATGTAGGACTTCAAATAGAATAGATATTACTTAACTGCATTACTACAAGCTGCGAGTCAAGTTGCACAACCAAATGACGAATTCTGAGCGAGATAGCATCAACCAATAATTCAATAACGACGCTATACTCTACAATGTTGTTGGTCGCATGGCCGAGGCACACACCTCGTAAAGATACAAGTTCGTTTGTTGGGGCATAGATTTCCCACGCTGTGGAAGCAAGGTTCTAAGTACTACAACTAGAGCCATCAGCGAAGCCAATATAGGGTAGTGAGGACTCTGACATCTGGAAATCAAACACAATGTCACATAAGGGCAGAGACCAGATAACGACAAAAGAAAACTATAGTAACACACAAAACGTATGATACAATAAAATAAAAGTACTTGTGCACAGATGATTTATGCATAGTACTTCTTCAAGTACAACCCATTCCGGGGTTCACTCAAAGGGATACCATCGTAATCTACTAGCTCATATGCTCCTTTTTCCAAAACTCGGTGAACAATACAAGGACCTCACCACATGGGTTTGAATTTCCCAGCTCCTAACGCATCTTGATCCTGTTCATAGAGAAGAACAAGATCACCTTCGGAGAAAAGGCGAGGCTTGACATGCTTGTCATATTGTGCCTTGACACATTTTTTCTGGGCTTCTATTACTAGAGTGGCGTCACGTCGAGTTTCATCTAATCACATTAGATACAATAGACGTTCTTCTTCAGCAGAAGTGTTGGGTAAGAGTTCGACAGCTAGCTTCAGAGAGGGTATCTTGCATTCTATAGGAAGAATGTCTTCCACACCATAAACTAACCAAAAAGGCATAAACCCAGTAGCAGACTTCACAGATGTCCGATATGCCCACAATGCTGAAAACAACATTGTGTGCCAACTTTTTTATGAATCCCTATCATTCATCGAAGCATAGTTATGAGAACTTTGTTAATCGCTTCGACTTGACCATTAACTTGTGGATAATAGGGCATTGAGTTATCATGGCGAAGACCCAACTTTTCCGTAAGTTCAGACATCATAAAATTCCTAAAGTGGCTACCGTGATCAGTAACGATAGCTTGGGGAACACCAAAATGAGCTATGACGTGGTTAAAAAGAAACAAAGATGCGGTCTTTCCAGTATTATCGAATGTCGGCATTGCCTCGGCCCATTTTGTAAAGTAATCAACAGCTACAATGATGTAACCATGCCCCCCGGCCGAGTGAGGGTGAAATGTCATGAAATCGATGCCCCATTTCACAAAAGGACCAATTGAGACCACAGGGTGAAGAGGAGCAGGATGTGACCGAATTTCTGATTGTAGGTCTGGCAGGCATGGCATTTCTGAATGGCAGTAATGCAGTCGTTAAACAAAGAAGGCCAAAACTACCATGTGCGTAGGATCTTCTGGGCAGTAGCATACCCAGACATATGACCACCACATGCTCCGGAATGGAAGTCATTCAGAGCTTTATTGTCTTCGTCGAATGTTATACAACGTCGAAAAACAGATTCAATTCCCCGATGGTAAAGAGTATCCCCGAGGATAATGTATTGACGAGCCTGATAGCGTATGCGACGTCGTTCAATACTAGACAAAGAAGGCCGGAAAGTCTAGGTTTGGAGATATATAATGATATCCCCATACCAAAGATCATCAATGCTAACAAGGAAAAGAGATTCATCGGGTAATGAATCTACTACTACATTTTCCATTGCAGAATGAGGAAAATCGCATATCAACTCAGCAAAAACTAAAGATTTCTTAGACTTGGCACGATCGAATTCCAAATCAAACTCCTGGAGTATGACAATCCATTTGGAGTATTTTCCCCCTAGCAATTGACATGTCAAAATATGTTGCATAGGGTTGCAATGAGAAATCACCGTAGTCTTGCGTGAGAGGATATAGTGCCAAAAGCGTTGGATGGCTTGAACGGCAGCCAAGGCCAGTTTTTTGACATGTTGATACTTGATTTCAGTTGGTGTGAGACTTCGAATCAAGTAGTAAACAACATGTTCGTCGTGTGCATCATCCTCTTGGACTAGAACCATGCCAATAGTGTACTCCGAGGCAACAAGATAAATGAAATAATCGCAACTGTAATCGGGAGGAAAGAGAAGCAGAGCTCGCGTGAGGGACAACTTTAAAGCTTCAAAAAAATTGTTGGCAATGGTATCCCAGACGAACTCTGAATCTTTCTTTAGTAGCCGCGTAAAACCATGAGTGATCTCGGCGTAATTAGGGATAAAACAACGAAGAAAGTTTTCTTTCCCCTGCAAACTTTGCAACTGGCGTAGTGTAGAAGGAGGAGGAAGATTAAGAATCGCCTCAACCTTAATAGGATCCATCCGGATCCCTTGACGTGAAACGATAAAACCTAGAAGACGACCAGATTCTATGCAAAAAACGCATTTATGAGGATTTAAACATATACGATAGAACCGACATCGAACGAAAATGGCTCGGAGGTGGGTAGGGTGATCAACTCTGCGCATAGAATGAGTGCGTAAATCGTCCAAATAGGGTTGAACGATATGCTTAATATCATGAAAAGCATAAGACATAGAAACATCAAAAGTCACGTTTCCTATAGGCAAAAAGTACCCCAAGGACAAATAAAAGCAATCTTATGTTGATCCTCAGGAGAAATGTTAATTTGATTATAGCCAGAGAAACCATCCATGAGAGAGAAAATTTCACTTCCGGCGCAATCATCGACAATCTGGTCGACGAAGGGGGTAGGAAAGTTGTCTTTTGGACAAGCTTTGTTAATATCCCTATAATCAACACATACACGAATACTGTCGCCTTTTTTGTCAATCGGGACAGGATTGGAAACCCATTCTGTAAGAGCCACCGGATAAATAAAACCGGCTTTCAAAATTTTTTCAACTTCGAGCTTGATAGCAGCCGCTTTACGTGGGTGAACTGGATGAAGGCATTTCCAGACAGGTTTAGCTCCAGGATATTTCTTTATCTCATGTACAACAATGGCAGGGTCGATACCTGGCATCTCTTCGTAGCTCCAGGCGAAGATGTCACGAAATTCTTTGAATAGAGACGTATAGGTGACGATTTCATCTCAAGAACATGAAGCTTCAATATGAACATTTTCAACAATCCCAAGTTTAATGGATATGTCAATGGGAATCATGGGCGATATGTTTCTTAAGTTCCCTTCAGCAAACACATTGTGTGTAGTCGCGGGAACCGTCGAGATGACAACAACGATTGATGGAGTCGAAATCCGTTGGTAGTTCTCAAGAGTGTGTTGTTCCAGAAAGAGTATGGAACGATGATGCCCATCGTCCCAAGGGGTGTCCTCCATGACAGACATGATCATCTCATCAGTGGGAAAAATAACATGAAAAGGATCGGGAGACAACTCATCAAGAGAAGAAGTAGAAGGTGTTGCCGATTGAATGGCTTGATAAGCAGACTCAACCAGACTTAACGACATGACGTCACCGAAACAAAAATAATCACCAAGGTCAGGGACAATCCAAGGGTCATGTGACGTAGGAAGTTCATGAGGCACGATGGAGATCATGTTGATAGAAGCAACTGAAAGGCGTGGAACATCGGGCGGTGGAATGGAAAAAGTACCCATTAACGAGGAGTCCTTTAAAAGGCCTACACCGACGTTCTCATAACCTGGCGAGGTTTTAGTAATAAACGACACGTTGCCAGTACGGGTATCAAAATTGAAGAAGGCAAGTTGGTCAACGGTAACAACCTTTCCTTGATGAGGGAAATGTACTACACAGAAAATTGTTGATACAATGACATGCATGGAATCGATCCAGCTACAGCCATGTAAAAGATTATAATCAAGGGGAGCGTCAAAGACTTCCACTTTGACTTAGACCGTCTTACCTTCTAGTGTAATGGGCAATGAAGGAAGAACACCGTAAGGCTTAAAACCAGAGCCATTGAAGGCTTTAAGAGTGTTTCATGATTCATTCAAGGGAGGAGAGCCAATGGCTTTCCAACAAGCAAAAGACATTACACATGTTGAGGCACCCTCGTCGATAACAGTTCGGCAAATTTTCTTGTCAGAGACAACAACCTGTATCTGGAATGCGAGTTGAGGGGGTAACCTTGGAATGTGATCATCCAAGTCAAAGACTATTAGATTCATATCTTTCGAGTCAATTCCACCTATAGCTTTCAACAATGCCTTTCGTTGTACAGGACAAGACTGAAGGACTTCAAGGGATGACATCGTTGAAGGTGCCTGGGCCATATCTCCAACAATACTGTAGTTCTGGGCCGCATGAGCATGAGGATTGAAAGATGATTTCCTAATGACACCTTTTGGGGGTGGTTGCAGAACTGTATCAAGGCTTGGTCATTCAAGATGAAGAGGACCGTTAGTAGGTGGAGTCGCGGGAGATGGTTGTACCAAAGCAGGAGGTAAATCGTCAACCTTCTCCTTAGATGGAGTATAATCTTTGGCTCTAGTCATGAGTGCAACGTTGTTTTTCTTAGAATCACCAGTACACATCAAAACATATGATGTTGTAGAAGAGGAGGGTTGGTATTGAATGACCAACTGAGCCTGTTGTTGAGACAGGAAGGGTTGGGACAAGACAACTGGTGTAGATGGTTTTGGGGTTCCTTGAAGGAACTTAGTGACCTTGGCACATCGTGGTCAATCCTTCGTGTAGTGATCGTAACCACAAATAAGGCAAGGGTAGCGGGGTTTGTGCTTATCCCGATCTTCAACAGGAGTGGTTTTAGTTTGCTCTGCTTGATTATTATTTTTTCCCTTCTTATTCTTGCCTCTCCCTTTTTTAGACTTGTTTTTACCAGCTGGGGTAGATTGAACAACGTTTACCTCAGAAGTTTTGCCGGTGGGAGTGGCATGATACAGAGCATTTTGAACATTAGAAGAAGAATATTTAGGGGTTGTGTTTGAAACAGAATGTTAGTGGGCTTGGGCAGTACCAATCACATCGTCAGCTGCATGTGAGGCAGCTGGAGCAGTTGAAGTGCTGGAAGTACCAGGATGAGGTAATTCAGGTAATAAATCATAAAGTGTTCCCATTTGTGAATAAACGAGATCAAGATGCTGAGCACGACTTATAGCCTACTCCTCCGTGACAACGCCACCCATGGCAATGTCCTTACCAATTTCGTTCACAAAGGATTTTGTAAACCATTAGGCCAGTAACTGATCAGGGAGTTCAAGTTTGATGAGACGTCGTCTCCTTCTCCACTCATGGATATGATCTGATATATGAGTGCCTTTAGTCTATTTGAAAAAAGTCAAAATCTCAGTCCCGGTATCATAACAGATCGGTAACTGGTAATGTGTAAGGAAAGCCATAGCTAGTGTGTTGAAGTCAGAGAAGAAACCTCGTGGCAATTCAATATACCACTTTGCAGCAGAACCGGTAAGGGTTCTTTGAAAAAGACGTAAACGAATAGAGTCATCCATCAATGAGTTGGATGAACACCATAGGTGAAAAGTCACAACGTGATTGTTTGGGTCCTCTCCCACTTTGCCGTCGAATTTAGGAATGTTCGATGGAAGCTTGGCTGGAATAACAGGCCATTGGGGAGAGTGACGAATAGGATCATTTAAAATCCTAGACAAATCCGCCAAATACAAAGTAGTAAGAAAAGGTAACTTTTGATTCACCTGCGGGTACTAGTGGCTTTGGGGTGGAAGCCCTGTTGACAAACCAGTAGGACCGTAAGCAGTCTGCCCATAATGGGAAGACCCAGGCAGATTCGGTGGTGGTTGAAGAGGATAGTAATTCCAGGGATTTTAACCTTGAGTTTGAGAAGGGAACTGAGTTTGAGCATTCTGAACCTGACCCCAAATAGTATTGGGTATACCTGGATATGGTTGGCCTATAGTAGGGACAGGCAAATGCTTCCCCCTAGTCGTTTGAGGAGGATTTTGTATCATCTGATTCCAATACTGGGCAAAGAAGGAGGTATATTTTGTCCGAAAGGTGGGGTTGGTCCCCCTATCGTAGGTGGAGTTCCAACCAAAAGTTGTGTCCCAATCACAGGTTGTGTAGTGATTGGAATATATCCTGTAATAGGAAATTGAATTGTACCACCTTGTCCACCAATGGGAATCTGCAAGTTTGGTGTAATGGACGGTATAGTGCCACTAGGATGAGGATTTCTAGGAGGAAATTGAGGGAGTGTCAGAATAAAACTGGGAATAGGATGCCCAGGAAGAGAAGGACCACCTAGAGAACCGGATGGAGTTTGCGGAGGTGTTGGAACAGAAGCATTCAACAAAGTATTCAACGCATGGTATTCGGGTGGTAGAGTCAGAGTGACATTGGGCATTCTCTGTGTGTTTATAGGAGCAAGACCAGCGGAAGTGAACCCGTTTGGGACACTCGTAGTATTCGCGAGATGGCCCATTTCGGCAGGGAGAGTAAAGTGATAAGTGGTATTCACCGGTACAGTCTCTATCTCGGAAAACACCAGAGGGTTGATTTCGGAGACCACAGGCGAACCAGGACTAAAAAGAGTCCTTCGGAAATCACCTATAGACCAAAAAGGATCTTGGCCTTCAACATCGGGAAAAGGCCCAACGGGTGATCCAGAAGAGGTAACAACTAATTCTCCGTAAGAATTTAATTGCATAAAGGGTCATTCAGAACCACGTTGAATTCGAAAGTCCTCTCTAGTATTGGTAATTCGAAAAGGTTCTAGAGAGTCAGTTGATTCCACTTGTGGTGTGGTGACAACTGCGGCTTCACTTGGCCGAGGAGAGCCCTCAGGTGTAGCTGTAGGCAAGGGTTGTGAACCGTCCAGATGCTCTGGAGATAAAACCTGCATTCTACATGAACGACGTGGGGGAGCTATTGTAAATGAGTAACAAACTTCCTGAAGAAAATCCTATGGTCGACTTCGAGAAACAAACAACACACACTAGTAAACAAAATCTAGGAGGCAATCACCAGGCAAACAAGACCTTCTAATTTCGAAGCCACTAGTTGGTGATGAAATCCAACGTCGCAACAACGAGACGAGAAGGGGCGGGGCTAGGGTGAAAAATTTACGCTGACGACCTGCTTAACGGACTTACACCCTGGTGCAAGCTCCCACGCATAATCGTGGGTATACCCTCCAAGGAGCCCGAGTGAGTTTGGTCAACGTCAATTCCAGGTACCATGAAGACTTTCCCCTCCACAGTCACCTCAGGTAAGAACCTAGAGAGATAGGCCACTAAAGACACCACTAACAACAATAAAGCCTGGGGGAACAGTCGACAGTTAGATCCNAATCTCTACATTGATATCAACAAAGCAGGGTGAGTAACTCTGCCAATATCAATGCGACCTAGTGTTTGACCCTTGTGTGAGAAGGGCTTCCCAGGACAAGATGTTGCAAATGGAATTTAACACTCCCTAACACAAGATTCTATTGTGTGTTTTATGCTTTTGGAGAGTGTATCTCTCTTCCTACTCCAAAGTGCTAGCCTAGCTAAATGTTGGTGTAAAAGAGCCCTAGAAAAGAGTTACTAGATAAATTTTATGATTACGCAGTGTTATTAAGAGTTGTTGTTTACTCAAAGGTAACGGAAATGAAACTTATGTTGTATGACTCTGACCCAATCAATGCAAGGATGAAAATGAAGTATTTCACTTTTCGTTCAATGAATCCTATGTATGGGAGAGAGAAAAAGTTTTCCAGATCAACCTTGAACTACAATGTAAAATTTCCTTTTCTCAATAATTTGATTTTCAATGTTTTCTAAAACGAAAAGAAGTTTTTGAAACAAAAACTTGTTCACTTTTTTAAAAAGGACCCACACTATGACAGCGAGAGTACAGAGAATCAAAAACCAAATGAACAAGCAATAATAAACACCCAATCTACTCTTTCAATGAAAGAAAAAATAAAGAGCAAACCAATGTAGTCTTTTCACATGCAAAAGAAAATGATCCTTCAAATCGAAAGCAAATGATAAAAACCAAGAAAACTTAACTTTCAACCAATCACTGGATCTTAACTAATCAAACACACTCAGATTTTGAAGTCAGAGTGAATGGTTTTACCAAGAAAAGCCAAGAAACAAAATTCAAGCCACAAGTGACAAGAAAAGCCTTGAAATCGTAAAACTATTCACGCATGTAAACGAAGAAAAGAATAACATCAATCAATGGTCCAAGAAACTCATAAGAGGCAATCAAACTGATCTAGGCAGTTGAAAATACCAAAAACTCAAATTCAAATTTTGAAAAATGGTGTTCGCAGGCAGGCAATGTTACACAGTGCGAGAATCAGTGATTCTCACAGGTGACCCTTAAGAAGGGTGCGAGAACCTCGCACTGAAACCTAAAGGCAGAGTGTGAACTCTACCTATTCTCGCAGGCTGCAATGAAGTACTGTGCGAGAATGCCTGAACATAGTCAAAATTTTGAAAAATGAAGCAAAATTTAAAAAGGCTTCTGGACCCAGAGGGTCTATCAGGATATCCTGAAGACTCAGAGATTGATAGGACAGGAGAAAACTGAAACCAGAGAAAATGGCCATAGAAAAACACCAAAAGCCACAAAGAAAATGGGATTGTTCCCCAGTGGAGTCGCCAATTTTTTTATTGGATAAATCCGTAAGTGCGGACACAAACCGATTTCCCTAGATCCACCTGAATCTAGAACAAAGCAAAACAGAATATGATTCTTTCCCTAGATTCTAACCATTGAATTAAATATGAGGCAAGAACAAAGAACATACCTTATTATCACTTCCTTTGGTCTTTGTTTCTCCCGCTTCACTCCAGTGCTCTTGTACAGTCAAGACCAAAACAATACAAACCAAACGAAGTGAAGAAAGCACAATCTATTCAATAGTTAATCTATGTATATGATCAAGGATTTATACAATAAAGTGGAATTAGCTTTATGGGAAAGGGACATATTACTGTATCATATTGATGGAAAGTAAAGATTACAACCTGAGCCTTGATGTTGCAAACTTCCTTTCGATGGACCTTGGCTCCGACACACACACTTGCTCACTTGCATGAAGAAGATCAACTCCTTTGGATGAACTTGCTGGAGTCTCCAAGCTGCTGTAGCATCAGTCCTTCACACAATTCTTTTCACCAATTCTCCAATGAATCTTTCTTCTTTGCTTAACCTTTTCCATGAGAATTCCCTCAATATATAGGAGAGAATGAATTAGTTACTTGGATAAGAATGATCCCAAAATATCAAGGAATCCAGTACTAGGATAACCATTCGAATGCCATCTCTTCCTTCTAGAAGATTCCCTTCTAGAAGCATTGAGAATTCGTCTTTTTCCCTTCTTTAGAAAGAGTTCGCACCCTAACAGTTCAATACAGTGCAAACTTCTCGCACCCTGGCTTAAGGCAGCCTACGAGAATCATGCATTCTCACAGGCAAATGTATTAGCAGCCCGCGAACCTCCTTCAAAAATGATATTTTTGGAAAGAGAAGAAAGTAACTTTTCTCAGGAGAAAGTTCTTATGAAGAGCCTGAGTACACCATCATCGATACATCATCATGATGAAAAAAATCATGGGTAACATATGGAAGATGCAGATGGAAGACTATTTATATCAGAAGGATCTATTCCTACCATTGGGCAAAATAGCAAAGAAGCCGGCAGTTACGAAGGATGAAGAATGGGAGATTCTTGACAGAAAGGCTCTAGGAACGATATGGCTGAGCCTGGCAACATCGGTGGCTTTCAATATTTTGAAAGAAAAGACAATGAAGGGTTTGATGGATGCATTGGCCAAATTGTATGAAAAAACCTTAGCATCCAATAAGGTAATTCTAATGAAGATATTATTTAATATGAATATGTCGGAAGGTGGGTCTGTTGCAGATCATTTAAATGATTTTAATACGGTTACTAATCAACTAAGTTATGTAAAAGTGGACTTTGATGATGAGGTCAGGGCTCTTCTAATCTTGTGCTCATTGCCTGAAAGATGGAACAACTTGGTCATGGTTGTAAGTAAATCTGTCTCCAGTTCAAATACTTTAAAATTTGATGATGTTGTTGGTGTTATCCTTAGTGAGTAAATGCGACGGAAAAGCACAGGTGAGACATCAAGAAATTCTTTGAACATGGAGAACAGGTGAAGACAAAAGGATAGAGGAAAGGGTTTCAGGAATTTTGGGAATTTTAGGAAGGGAAGATCCAAATCCAGACTTGGAAAGATAGAGTGTTGGAATTGTGGGAAGAAAGGACATCTGAAGAAAGATTGCAGAGCTCCAAATAAACAAAGAGATGGACAACATGAGAGAAATCAGGAAGAAAATGTAACAGGTGATGTGTTACAAGATGATTTGATTCTTTCTGTAGATAATATTTCTGAGTCTTGGGTAGTAGATTCAGGGGCTTCATTTCATGCCACACCCCATAGGAAACATTTTCTAGATTATGTTCAAGGTGATTTTGGACAGGTTCATTTGGGTGACGATGCACCATGCAAAATTGTTGGAAT
>JASDQU010101052.1:243985-261475 GCA_032191745.1 Picea mariana | reverse complement strand
TATCAATCATGATAAGACAATAATGAGTCATCTCTACATTTTTCCAACAATTCATCATATACCAATGGAACCACATCAATCCATCTTCATCATGTATCAATGACAACTCATTGATCCATTTTTATCTATGCATTCTCATCAAGGACAATACGTATTAGATTACATCAATCATCAATCAATCAATCCTTTGACATCAATCAATGACATCAATCAATCAAACCATTGGCATCAATGACAACATGATCCAACAGGTTGTCCATCCCCCTTCGACTACTTTACATCATTATGTGACTAAGGGTGTAGTTGGAAAACATGTCCCTTGTCTTGAGTTTTCTCTAGAGAAAATCCTTCTTTTAGAATCCAAGGGTAGGTTGAATACCTTAAGAGGAAGTTTATCGTCTCGGCCTTTCAACCTTCCCTTAAGAAATTGTCAGTCATCCCCTAGGTTCTTACTAGTCCTTTCCCAGACCTCAGGATGTGATGATGTCCAAGGTAGCCAACCTTCAGAATCTTTGAGCCAGTCTTTTGAGCCTTTGATTTTTCACGATCCCTTTCTGAGATGGATTGAGCACTGTCCTAGAAGTGTGACTTGGAAAATTTTGTCCCTCCCTCCCGCCTCCATGAGCTAGACTTTATGATTTTCGATGATGTGATACATGTTCTAACTTATGTTATTTTTGTGCTTGACTTCTCATTGTTTTGATTTATGATGAAGCATAGAAGCAGGTATTATGAGATATCATTAGGATAGTTTCACTGGTTATTTGACTACACCTAGCATTCAAAAAATAGGTAAGTAGAGGTAGGTAGGCATTTGTATCCATTGTATATACCATATGCTTATCATGTTAGCATAGTTGTAGTTAAATTTTACATATCATTTTGTCTCACTTGTATGTATGCATGTTCATGATCATATGTTAGATTAGAGATGCTCTTTTATTATCATATATGAACAAGCGGTGATATTGCCACCCTAAGGATTACTAATACATTTTGTTGAGATCTAGCATGCACAGGTCATACCAAATATGTTGAGGTTCTCATGCACTCTACGGTGAGAACATGTCCATGAGTTGGAGCCAGATGTTATCCCCTATCCTGGGGATAACTAAGGAGATCATGTCTCGAGGCCCACAGGTCCTAGACATGGAGTGTCGAGAGATGGATGACTTGAGAATGGCCCCAGAGGGCCCCTCTTTTATTCAGTGTAGCCCATTTATTAGTAGCCGCAGTATCCATCCCACCATCCTAGTCCTGAAGTAGCAGTAAGTCTTGCTCCATGAGGTAATGAGTCTGGGTATCATGGTATGTGTCACTCTGATTATTGAAACACTTGAATATGTTGCATTGAATTCTCCTTCATTTCATAATGTTTGCTTGGAAATTATGCTCTTTAACTTGTTCATACCTGGAAGGGTGGAATGATGCCCTAGTAATTTGATCTCCCTTTAGGATGGGTTGCCACTGGGTGGGTCTATCAAAGGTCATCTTCCATTCCCTCCATACTTACCACTTTCTATATTTATTCCTCTCATTTCCCCCCTACCTTTGTTCGTGCATTAGGATTTTCCACACTAGGAAGGGTTGTACCTTGCTTTGTGGGAAGAAGGAGCTAAAGGCCTAGAGAGTAAAAGTAGCTAGAAAGAGTGAAAAGACAAAATTAAACCTTTGATATTATTTTCCCAGGGATTCCCGAGAAAGCAGTAAAAATATTCTTAGTAAGAAAAGGGAACCCATAAGATAAATAAACACTCAAGGTATTAGTTGGTAGATGGGAGGTCTCATCATGAGACGGCCTATTATGACCATGGGCATGTAGCGGTATGACACTACCATATATCTAGTCAACAAACCAAGGTAGTGGCTCTTGGTGGCATATCCAAGAGAAAGGGGTTCTCATCATGAGCCAGCCTTCTCATCTCCATTAAATGCTTATGGATAACGTTGTCACCTCTGGTCATCAATCCAAGACAGTGCCCCTCAACTCTTCCCTTGAAGCATAAAAGAAAAGGATCAAAATTAATGAAGCTAAGAATAAAAGGCATTGAATGGGCTAGGAAAAAATGGCATCTATCACAAGGTGCAGCCCGCCCTCTACAAAGGAACCCATACGTAGATCTACATTTCCCTATTATCACTGCACCCCATGCCAAAACACTTACCATGTTCCACATCATACACCTACATGACCTAGATTGGTTCTCACCTAGGGAACACCCCAAAATTAAAGAGAATTATCCCAATAGGACACTCTGAGACCTTCTCCAAAATTGACTTGTTAAATTGCATAATGTCTTTGAGCATTTGTCTGGGTAAAGGGGGGTTTAATTATTGGATTTGATTTACATGTTATGATCCCTATGAATTATGAAACCCTGGAGGGCATACTTGTTGTTTCTACAGGAATTTTCCCGGTGGGTAGGTACACGTGGGGGAATGATTAGCTCGGACCTCCATGGGGCTAAAAGCCCATAGATGGATGTTGTAACCCTAGCCAGGGGCAATAATACATTAGAAACTTGCACCAGGAAGAAAGAAGGGTGTTTCCCTTGGAGACACTCTAGAATACCTAGACCCAAAGGGATCTTTCTCTTCCACCTGGGTGTTGACCATTGAGCTCCCATGACGTCACCATTATGACCCTGGACATCATTCAAAGCTAAGGTTTGCATATTGAGGGAATTTGTAAGCTAGTTGGCACGTTTGGGCATCATCCAAGGCCTTTGGAGGCCAAACCTTCTGCTTATGGAGCCCAACGTTCCACTTTAGGGGCTCAACATCACCCTACAAGGGCATGACATCACCCTTGGAGATGATTTCAGGGGTTAATTATTTTTATTTATGTAAAAACTGGATTTTGATGTAATTTGGCGAGGTCGACCTTATTTTGACTAGAAAATTAATTAAACGTCAAATTTTTGTATAAATAAACATAAAGTAATCTCATTTTTACATCATAACTCCTCACACTATAGGATAGGTCTGAAATTTGTTCTCCAGAAGGGCTATTGGCTGAAATTGTGAGGCGCACTCTTGTATAAGAATGATTTTTTTGCAAGTTGGATAAATCTTGGAAGATTTAAATATGGTGATCTTGCATAGTATTTCGGGATTATTCTTGATGCAAGAAGGTAAAATATGCATTTTTGTCATCTATTGAATGGTTTATGTATGGTTTTATTTTCTCATACAAGATTATGAAATTGCATGATGTGGTTAATGCTTGAAGTAAGGAACTTAAATTGCTACTTTCTTACTTTATATTTGGAAAGTTTTTCATTGAATTGATATAGTAACTAGTGAAACCCTAGAGCCCTAGTTTCCTAGCACTCTAAGGTTTTGACCTAGTTATCTTTGCCTAAGTTTTTATCCCATAAGAAGCCTAAGGAGAGCAAGGTTCTAGGGCCTAGAATTTCCTACACCCTAGTATCTTGTTTTCTTGAGGAAAATGCATAGGGGAACTTAAGTTACTACTTCTCCTATGCATTCCTCTTGGAATTTTGTGCACTATCAAAATTAATTTGCAGCCTTAGAAGAATTCATCCACTTGACTCCATTAGTCATAGAAGGCACTAGTTCTAGCCTCTCTATTATTGAAGGATTCATTAAACACTCAAACTCTCTTCCTTGAAGCTTTTGCTAACTTCTACTAACCCTAAACTAGACTAATTCCTTAGCTAACTTCTTGTTGTTGCAAATCACTGCTACAACCATACTAATTCATGCTAATTTTCTACATTTACCTACATAATGTGCACTTAGATCACTCAGAAATTACTTGAGACAATTTTCAATCAATCTACTAGATAAATGCTAGGTTTACATGGTGTTTCCTTGCAATTTTGAGCACTAGAATTTGTTGATGTTACAAAAGATTGTTGCATCCATCTAACTACAGAAAATTCTTGTCATAAGTGACATTAAATGCTAGCTAGACATTTCCAAACTTGCTTGCGACAATTAATTATCATTCAGCCTAGTTAAAGCTACATTTTCTTGTCTTTTTCAAGCAATTTCAAGGCATATTGTTTGTGGTTGTTACAAAATACTTATTGTTGTTGTAAATTGTTACATTGCTGCAACTTTATATCAGCTAGCCTATTTTTTGAAGTTTCATGGTCTTAAGAAGCACTAACATCATATTTTGTACTTGAAATCTGCCATATTTTCTTTATTATCTTGTTCTAGGTAGATACATTCCATTTTTATCGTTGCTTCATCCCTTGAAGACCTTAAGAACCTTTTGACTTGAGTGACCAGTGAGAGGGGGGTTTGCTTGCATCCTTGCCTTAGTCTTATCATCTCTTTAGGTCATTGGGGACGTCTCCCTTGGGGTAACTTTGATATACTCCTAAATAGAAAGGGGTTTCATATTAAGGTGACAATGATAGGTCACCCCATCTTACACCAATCCTACATTCACTTTCCTTGGTCTTTGGAAAGTACAAATTGTGTGATAGCATGAACAAAGGGTGAGAAATCCACCCCTTAATGCTCTAATATTTTTCTTAAGTGTGTGTAGAATCAGGTCTTAACATGAGATGTTGAGGTTCTCATGTACTCTATGGTGAGCACATGTCCCCAAGTAGGATCCAGATGCTACCCCCCACCATGCCTAGGGGTAACTAAGGAGATGATATCTCTAGGCCCGCAAGTCACAGACATGGAGTACCGAGAGCTAGATGATCGAAAGAGCCCACATTGTGTAGACAGATCCCCTCCTCTCCACTACACACCATCGTCTGTCTTCAAAAACATAGCAACATCAACCACACCGACATGGCTCCCAGTGTAGTGTACCTTTTTAACTACCGAGGCTTTCAAACCTCTTCTAACTAATCTGTACACGGACTTTTACATAAACTCATACTGAAATTATATAAAACACATGCATTCAAGCAAAATAATACATTTAACTCAGAGTAAAACATATAAATTACTGCTATATTTAAACAAGACATAGCATTCAACAGTAATTCATTTAAGCAGAAAACATGATACATAAACATCTCAGTCATGCAAAACATGATCAAAGCATAATTCAGATACTTATCTTTATCAATGGTGGAATCCACCAACCAAATGCAGGCCTTCCATGAACCTCCCAGCCGTAGACCGCACTGCTCCTCAACTCAATAGTGGGTCAGCCCCGAGCTGGGACTGAGCTCCACCCCAGGGCAAGGAATCTAGACTCAGGCTGAGGTTACAGGGAATTCAGTCACACACAACCATCAGGAAGAATGCTCTCTAGGAATCTCCCATGCTCACTGCCCACAGACCCTCATTCCCCACATGCCTGTTCCACCCTAGGAGAGTGCACCTTCTCTGTCACCTAGACAGTCCTTCGGCTGCCAGTCTCCCTTACCTTGGGTTACAGGAACAGACTGGACCAGAAGTCTCTAGGTTCTGTGGCATCTACAGGGTTCCTTCCAAGAGCTCTCTCCTTCCTTTGCGCACTCTCTCACCTGGAGGGAGTCGTTCATAGGCCAACAAGCCTCATGCAGTCCAGAACTGCGTGCCACAACAAACACAGGGAAAATGGACACAGAATTCCCAAGAACCAGTTTAGTAGTCATAGGATGTTCTCTCGGTCAAGATTTCAGAACAGGGCTCCACGCACAAGCTTGCTCAGCTTTTCCTGGGCAAACAGAGATTCTTCTCCGCAATTGACATGGACATTTCGTTCAGGGAATGCACACACTGTTTTTCTCTCATAGACAGAATTCACGGCTCTGAACAAGGGTAAACACGCATTCTTCAGCACCCAACCCAGGTTTCCTCGTTGTAACAGACATATTCGAGGTCTCTTGCAGACTGGCTCGTACGGTTTCTCCTCAGGGCAGTCGGGTTGACTGGAACGTGAGAGATCCCCCTCACCGTTGTTCCTTTCCTGTTTTATTTGCATGCGTCAAGGTGGACATTTGTCACCCTGGGAACTGCATGCATTCCACCAGCATGCGTTCCTCCCACCACTTGGGAAATCACGTGTCCTTTCAAAAGGACTTAGGATAAAAACATATGATGCACATATCTTTTTGAAACAATATTAAAATATTATTTCCAGGTTTAAGCCCCTAGGCTTAGCCCCTAGGCTCATCACTCAACCCCTTTCCCACCTTCCAGCCCCTAGTTCCTTGCCCACTCTATGGATGCTCAGTCCCCCTTCACTCATTCATCGTGGTCGGTTTGCACCTGGCGGTGTTTATATTTTATTAAATATTCTGCATACATACAAGTACAACAACAGGCTCCTGGCCTTCAAACACTTAGGCTTCCTAGCCTAACAACCACATAAGCCTTCCATCTTATACAAAACTTGGCTCACCAGCCTATAGAACATATTTACAATTCATTGCATATATCATGATCTGTAACGGGGCTCGGCCTTGGGGACACTACACCCAGAGGAAATTAGGTCTTGCTTCATGAGGTAACAAATTTGGTCTCATGGTAAGTGTCACTTTAATGATTGAAGCGTTTGAACATGTTGCAAAGGGTTCTCTCTTGATTGTGAAATGTTTTCTTGGAATTTATACCTTTTTCCTTATTTCACCTTGGTGGTTGACATGGTTTCCTAGTAAGTGGGTCACCCTTGGGAAGAGGGTTTCTATTCGGGGGTCTCTTGGAAGGTTCCTTGCACCACTCCTACTCATACTTACCAATTTCCATAATTCTTCCCCTATGTTTTCTCATCTTTTTGGTTTAGGGTTCACTGACCCCATTAAGGGCTTGTACTTCATTTCATGGGAAGAATGGGATAAAGGCCCAAAGATGTTGTAGCTGGGAAAATTTAAGAGCCATAAATGATCCTTCTAGATGCTCGCCCTAAGGTCTTGAGAGAAATTAAATGCTTCTCCATAAAAATGAAGGGCCTATAAAAATAAAACACATAATTAATAAATGTCTCGCTTGTTGGGGAAATGCATTTTGCGGTGTCTCTTAATTTCCATTGCATATGGCACTCTATGTGTTTCTAACTTCAAGTGGCATTGCAGTACTTTTTACTTTCCATTGCACATAGTACTTAATGTTCGGACTCTAATAAATGGATGGCAATAAGATCTTGGAAAAATTGTTGCATTGCAAACGAGGATGCAGCACACCCTCTACAAAGGCACCCATAAATGAGACAATGTGAGCCATTGATATATCAAGAACCCCATGCACAAAATTCACACCCCCATCCACCTCATATTCATTACATGAATTAGAGAGGGTATTCTTTGAAAACACTCTTTAACTTGGGGATTGATCTACACAATATGGCACCATGACAACCCTCTCATACCTAAGTATGGAAAATTGTATAAGGTCTTCGAGGATTTGTTTAGTTTGAAAATGAGGGATTTAATACACTTGTTTAAGTGGTTCTTTGATTAAATGTGGCTTACTTGGCATGATTCATGTGACTTGTGGACTCTTGGAGGGCGTACTTGTGTGTCATTGCAGGACCTTGCACGGTGGAAGCTTCTCATTGAAGGACTAGGTCTCTTGGACCTTCATAGGGGCTTGAAGCCCACAGGATAGATGATGCGCACCCACTCATTAAGGTCTTGAGAAGATGAACATTTCCTTTCAAGGCAATTGGATGGAATATGAGGATGAAATTGAGACCCTTGCACCTGAATGTTGGCTTTTAGAAGCCATGGATGTCACACCTTATCCCTTGACATCACCTTGGATGATGGGGTTATAGTGGGGTTTTGATGGTTCTAGAGGTGTTTTGATGTGATTTGATGGAGGAATGAGAAATGCTTAATTATATATTTAAAAATGGATTGTTGATTCAAAATAATTAATTAATTATATTTTAAGTTATTATTTATTCTTGTAGAAGCTTTTAGAAATAGATTGTGTAGAAGTTTTGAAACATCCAAGGTTTCAAGTAACCATTATCAAGGACAAATGGTTAGAAAAAAGAGTGCTTAGAGTAGATTTAACATTTCAAGTGGACACTCCGACCATTATTAGGGACAAATGGTTAGAGAAAAGTGCACTTAGGAATATGTTTAAAGGTTAAAAGTCACGAGATAGTTGTTGAAAAAATAAAATAAAATAATAAAATAATGGATAACAATGTTATAATTAACCAATTGAGTCGTGGAGAGCACACTAATCAAATAAAGATTAAATTGAAAAAGCAGAATGAGTAAGAGGGATTAAAGACATGGAAAAATATTATAGCTAAGATGGCATAAGAAATTAAAAGATTAGAATAATAAAACTATAGCGTATAAATAAATCCATAAAAATAAATTTAGTGTTGATTAACAATATAGACAATGATAGAAAAGAGGAGGTGGAATGAGAAAACAGGCTCAAAGGAAGTCTAGAAAGAAATTTTTTATTACAATAATAAAATAAAATAACAAGAGGATCCCCAACATGGATGACAAGAGGCTCCCCAAAATTGTTTCAAACTCTAGCCAAAACCACCAACAGCTCAAGCAAGGATGGCATAAAGATGTCAAATATTGGCTGGGGAATACAAGAAGAAGCCATCATGCATAATATCGATAATATTACAAATATTATCACTTCTAAATTTAAAAGAATATGTGGTGTGATAAAGAATTAGTGGATAAAAGAGAATTAAGATACTAGAAAGAGGTGGTCAACCCTAATTTAGAAGATCAAAATTACTTCTTTGTTTTCAGAAGTGCAAATAATAAAATCAACATTACTAAAACAAGAACAAAATCTCACGAGCTACATAGTGAAGAATCTGTCATCTTTGTGACACTAAGCTGGTAAAAGATGAAAAGCATTTCCTCTTAGATTGCCCTACATTTACCCATATTAGATCCCAATTTAAAAATATTTGTCACAATACACACCTTCCTAACCTCCTAAGTCATAAAAAAATATGGTGATCTTGGAACACTTCTCTCAATGATTTTTTAGCTTAGAAATACAATTTTAAAGAAATAGACCAATTGGTCTAGACATTCATCATCATCATCAATAAAATAAATTGAACAAAATGACAATAATTATTTTTTTTAACAGAAACAAAGAAAAAATATATATTAAAAAGGTTGTGTGAAACGCATAGAGCTTACTTAGCATATCTAGGTGTTCAAAGATCCAATTTTTTTCTCCCCATGCACTCCATACAAGAGTTGGGGGTGTTCCATAGAAGGATTTTCTTTGATTCACTCTTGACTACATTCAATTTTACAGAGTAAATTCTACAAAAACTGCCTAAAACATAAATAAAATAGCATTGCATTTACTCAGGAAGGGTTGGGTGCATCTTGTCCATCAATTTCCCCCTCTTTTGGTTTTTGCAGAGGGACATTTAGATCCAAAGGTAGAGTCATGGGCCTCGGTGAAAAGGTTTCATCAGAGATGACTGGAGGAGAAGATGAAGGAGATGCAGGTATGGCATTGAATTGTAGTCCTTCAAGTTGTTTCCTGAGGATTCACGTTCATCTCTTGTCCATTGTTGTTCATTTGTTTTTTGTATAGTAATTTCCATAATAGATCAAACATGTGATGAGAGTCCTATGAGATGAATTTTTAGAGTTTGAATAATATTAACTAGATCATCATGGTCCTCTATTGTGATTACCCTTCTTCCTCTCTAGTTTTGTCGCATTTTTCCGGAAATGTAAGCCTGTTCTGAAAATAGAAGGATGAAGCGAATGCCTTGGAAGGTGGAGAAGACATCTTCCCGAGCGAGTAGGGAATTGCACATATTAGCCTCTTTGAGACCGAAGGTGGAAAGAAAATGAATATTATCCATCGTCTGTGTGAAGTACAGGAGTTAATTTTCCATAATGGTGAAATAATGTGCGCACGAGCTAGCACAAACATTTATGCTACCAAGATAAAGACCATTGTTTCCCAGAGTGGAAGTAGAGTATGAAGGTGATGGTGGAGCAGACGTGTGCAGTGAGATCCATGTCCAAATACAAGCCCATAAGGAAAAGAACGCAAGGGGTGGGCGACTGAGCCGACTCCCACACCGAAAGGAAGTTAAAGAGGAGGGGATGTCGAAGAACAAGGCACGACTTGGGTTGTGGCATGATGAGGCGAGTTCACAAGGAGGAGACATACAAGGCAGGAGGGTCATTGAACAAGTGTCAGGGTGGAGGTGTGAGATGGTCCCACACCATGAGGTAGGGATGGGAAATGAGTTTGAAGCAAGAATCAAGGGATAGGGTTGAGGGTGTGATGATTATTAACCTGGAGAGAACCCGACTCCTTAGTGATGGCTAGGTTTTCTAGTTCGTCGGCATCTTTATTGTTGTTCCTAAATACATGAAAATAATTCAGGTTATGGAAGGAATGCGAGACTAAATGAATAATGAGAGAAATGTCTATGAGATGAGTATTGGATGGGTGAATTCCTTTCTGGGCATGGTTGATAATTAATTTGAAGTCATCGATAATTGAGAGAGTGCAGATGTTGTTCTATTTGGCAAGAAGAAGACCTTGTAACAAAGCATAAGCTTCTTCTTGGTTATTTGTAGCTATTCCAAAACTCCAATGAAAGGAGAGGACTTTGTTTCCTCGTGGGAAAACAACAACCCCTCCTGCTCATGCTACCCAAGGATTGCCTTTAGAAGCTCCATCAAAGAAGAGAGTGTGTCTCATTTGATTGTTACACCATTGGAAGAACTCAAACTCAGAATGAAGCTGCCAGGAAGGTCTGGGAAAATAAGGGGAGAAAGAAGGAGAAGCGGGGACAGAGAGGAAGAAAGAGTTTAACCATAAAGATTCATCATCAATGAGGGAGAGAGGATTGAGAGGTTTATACTTGGAGAGGAAGAACTTAATGAGAAGGGTCGGGGATTTTTTGGCTACCAGTTTAGAAGGAGGACGAAGGTTGGAGAAGATAGCTCAATTGCTGGAAAGCCAAAATTTTCAGCAAAAATACTTGGGGAGGGCCATGAAAAGAGATTTTAAAAGGGGTTTTTTAAGGATAGAACCTCTATATGAATCGTGCCAATGGTTGAACAATTTTTTGGGTTGATATGGCCATCTTATTTTGTGATGAAGATTCTGGAGGGTGGACTTCCAAACTTATTTTGCAAAGGGGAAATGGAGGAAGAGGTGTTGAGAATTTTCTAGTGCACTGCAGTACAATTCGCATCTGAAAGGCCCATTTATGTTTCTTTTGAAAATATTTTCCCCAGTGAGTAGCTTGTCATGGGAAACAAGCCAGCTAAATAATTTACCTTAGGAGGACTGTCGGTATTCCAAATATTTTTCCATATCATCTCTTGTGGAGTAATACCTGCTTGAGTTAAAAGGAAGTTATAGACTTGCTTTACAAAGTACTCCCCCTTACCCCATCCTCTTCTGTCTTTAAAAATGATGTGAATGGGAGCGCAACCATGTAAAAGAAGTTTTAAAAGTTGAGCCTCATGCTGGAAAAATGTTGGAACATTCTCAAGTTTCCAGCCAATCCAATGCCCTGATTCGTTGTTCCAATCAGAGATGTCAAAAAGTGATTTAAATCCTTGCAAAATCAACCAAGTGAGAAAAGGACGAAGCTAATCATGATGCTAGATTGGTGGGTTCCCCATGATGTTATCCAGCCCTATTAGAATTTGTTTTAAATTTCCTGGTATCCAAGTGAGATGACTTTGAACAAGAGGGATGGAAGCTGAAAGAAGTTTCCAAATGGGAGATCCTCTCCCAGTGGTGTGTTGAGATTCTAAACATCTAAGTCTGTCTCCTAGTAAATATTTTTTAAGAAAAAAATTTTTCCACCATTTTGAATTTCCAGTGATTAATCTCCATAAAAATTTTGAACCAAGTACCAAGTTGCAAATATCTATATCTTTGATACCTACTCTGTCATTCACTTTAAGAGTTTTGAAAGTGTTCCAATTAACAAGATGGAAATTTTTAGTGTCACTCTTTCCCCCTTCCCAGAGAAATCACCTCAAGTGTTAGGAGATGGATTTTTTAATATTTTGAGGGGCAAGAAGGGAAAAGGATTAAAAATAGGAAGAGTAGAAAGAACATATTTTAGAAGGACAACACGACCTACAGGATTGATCCAGATTGAGCCCCACTAACTAAATTTGATCTTGATTTTATCCAGAATTTGATTCCAGGTGGCGTTGGAAAGGGATTTGAGACAAATGGGAATGCTAAGATATCTGAAAGTTTTCCATTTTTCAATGAAGGGGAAACGAAAAATGTTGTCGATGGCTAGGGCTGCTCTTGGAGAGTTGTTCCAAGTGTAGATTTGGGATTTGGCACTGTTGATGAGTCTCCCTGAGAAATGAGTGAAGTTTTCCAAAGTTGTTTTAAACCTTTTGGCTATGGTGATAGAAGCCCCACCAATTAGGAGGGTGTCATCAGAAAATTGTGAATGATTTATTCTTCTTTCACCACGCGTTATTTTAATACCTGGTATTTATTTTTGAAGATGATCTCTTTCCAGTTTCCTTTCCAGGGCTTCTGCCATTAATATGTAGAGGAGGGGAGATAAAGGTCTTCCCTATCACAATCCTCGAGAGCTCTTGAACAACTCAATAGGCCTACCATTTATCATCGAGGAAATCCAGGGATTTGAGAAACATGTTGAAATCTATGACAATATTTTTGGGTTGAATCCAAACCTCGTTAACATGGCAAACAAGAAGCTATGGCTGACCCTACCAAAAGTGTTTGCCATGTCTATTTTAATAATCATACCTTGATCCCCACGCTCCCTACTTGAATGAATTTCTCCTGAACCAGGATTATGTTATCAATCATTTTCTTTTTCTCAACAAAACCGCTTTGATTGGGGGAGATGAGTTTGTGAAGAAGCGGTTTGAGACAGTTTGCAAGGATTTTAGAGATAATTTTGTAGGAGACGTTACAGAGGGAAATGGATATGAATATAGAAAAACAGGAGGGGTTAGATTCCTTAGGGATGAGAGAAAGAAAAGTGGAGTTAGTATTTCCACCAATTTTTTCATATTTCTGAACATAGTGTATCATTCACAGGAGGTCTGTCTTGATTATGTGCCATCACTTTTGAAAGAAGTGTGTGTTGAAACCATCATGGCCTGGAGTTTTGTCTGGATGAAATTGAAAGAGGGCCTCATGAAGTTATGTTTCTGAGACTTCTTGATTCATATTATCGTTGTCTTCTTGCTTAATTACTTTCGAAATGTTGTTTAGTAGACCTTCTTGGATATTGATATCAACCTTTCCTTCCTCGGTTAAAAGGTTTTCAAAGTGTCTTTTTTCTTCCTCCTAAATTTGATGAAAATAATGTGTTTGGGTCACATCCTCTCTAGTGATCTTAGATACTTTATTTCTCCATATTCTGGCTTTGGCTTGTCTTTGGAAAAAAATGTGTTTCGATCCCCTGATTTAAGCCATAGACTTCTTGATTTGAGTCTTCATTGTTCTTCCTCTTAATGCAGAACTTTTTTTATACTAAATAAAATTTTGATGTTCCTAAATAAGGAGAGAATGGGTGATAGCTTCATTTTCCATTTTTCTTCTGGTTTCTTCCATTTCTCTAATTGTCTTATTTTTAATTGCAAGTCTTTTTATTTTTTGGATTTAGCCCATTCTTTAAGAGAATTCTTAGTTCTTTTGAGTTTTTTATCCCAAATGAAATTTGGTGAGCAATTTATCCAACAGTTCCAAGCAGAAGAAACAGTCTCAAAGAAGGAAGGGTCCAAGATCCATAGAGAATTAAATCTGAAAGGGATGGGACCAAAGTTTTCTTAGGGGGAGAGACAAAGGGAAATGGGATGATGATATGATCTGGACCAAGGGAGAATACAGGAGGAGGGGGACAGGGTGACATCAAGGAAAGAGTTGTTGAGAAGGAAGCGATCGAGGCGGGAGGTGATATGGCCCAGTCCCACACGTCTATTTGACCAGGTAAAATGACCATTGGATGGTTTAATGTCCATGAGATTGAAAGAGGAAATAAGGTCATCTAACTACTCTCCTGAGGGGTCCCTAATGAGAGAGCCACCTTCTTGTTTTTCTTTTGTATAGAGAGTGGTGTTGAAGTCACTCACAAAAATCAGATCTTTGTGTTCAAAGCGATCACATAGATCCTGCAAGGAGTTCCATCATTCTATTTTTTCATGGTATGGGGAAGGCAAGTACACATTTAAAATTGAGAAGGTCTTACTCGTAGGCTAGTGGAGCAGAGTTGCTTGGATCCAGTGGGTCGTGGACTTCCAGCTTTACAAGCTGAAAATTCTTGGATTCCAAAGAGTACAGATGTCGCCTGAGGCTCCTCTCGAGCTTACTACTACTCCTTTGCATCCGCTCCTGTTATGGGACTTATCGGTAAATGTGAACATAAACAGATATCCCTAGATCCATATAGATCTAGAAAAAAATAGAACAAGATATGACACTTTCCCTAAGCTTTAAACATTGAGTTTACTACTTAACAAGAGATGGGCAACATACCGTTTAAATGTCACTTCCTCTTGCAGTTGTCGTTCTAGCTCCACTCTGGTGCTCCTATGATATTGGATCTGCAAGGGAACACAAGCCAACTAAAGTAAAATCAATATATCATACCCAAAGAGAACCTATGTATGTGATCAAGGAATCATACAATAAAACGAGATGAGTTTTATGGGAAAGAAACATATCATTGTATTATATAATAATGAAAGTGGAGATTACAACCAAAGCCTTGATGTTGCAAGATCTCCTTACGATGACCCTTTGCTCCAATATTGAATGAAGAAGATCTACAATGACTTGATAAACTTAAATGAAGCTCTCAAGAATTCTCCATACAATCTTAGCCAATTCAACCTTCAATAATCTTACTTTCTTGCTTGTTTTCTTGTTACTTGCTTACTTGCTTACTTGCTTAACCTTTTCCATGAGAAATCCCTCCTTATATATGGGAAAGAGAGATGGTTAAATATATTAGGATGATCCCACCAAATCAGAGAAGTGAGTAGGATCCCAACCATACATATGCCACCTCATCTTCTAGAATATCCCCTTCTAGAAATTTCGTGAAGGTCGAATTTTTCTTAGCCTTTTGGCATCGTCGCACCCCAGCTATAGAGAAGCCTGTGGATACATCGCAAACTAGTTTTAGGGAAGAGTACGATGACCAAGAATCCTCACATCCTACTTATGATGCAGCCTACGACGACCTTCCTTAATAGGGTTTTTGGGAAAAGGAATCCAGTCACTTTCCTCATGGAGAAAGGATATTTTTGGGAACATGAAAACATGTTATCAGTGGATCACTAAGATGACCAAAATAATGTGTAACAAATTCCCCCCAAAGTATGAGGCTGGAACTCGTGACAGCCGAAATACTTTGTAGAATGTGTGTATCAAAAACAAAGAGCGCACCAGTCGGGAACCTGCAAACAGTCAAGCATCAACATAATAATATACCATTGTCCGAGGTAGGCATTCCCATACTCATATTACAAAGTTTAAAATGAGCCATGGCCACTAAACATACACCGTGGATCCATTTCTTCGTGAATCGGCATAGCCACCTAGAATACACTATGGATATATGCTTTAAAGACTTCACATTCAAACATAGCCACGAGACATACAAAGTGGATCTATGTGTCAATACAAATAATGAATACTTCGCCGTGGCCTAGACCAGAATGGTGTGACCCAGAGTCTTCATTTCCATCATTCCTAAGTGATAATTTGACCATGTGATTACAGGTCTTGAAGTCGAACATGGTATAAATCACTTGATTACCGGTCAATGATGAGAATCGTTAACAACTGCAAGGTAAATCACCATTGATGTTAATGACGTCCAAGGTACCCCAGTACAATCCAACGAGTGTGAATAAAGGAGTTGAAGTCAAACACTCGAGATAATCTTCCAATCATGAGCCAATGATGTGAACCCACTGTTGAAAGCAAAGAAACCTGCCATTGAGGCATGCAGGCTCTAAGGTACTGAATTATTTCTAAGTCTTGTTCCAATATAATGAGCTAAAGTCGACAGGAAAATACTCATCACATGAGGGCCTTGATGTATCCCCCAACAATGAAACAAAATGAGTAACATATTTGAGATAGATCAAAGCATGAATTGATTCGAAACTGACACAGGGAAGGCCGACATGGTATAAAATCATAACTGCAAATGGTTGACTCAATAGGAGGATTATTAAGGTTGGACTTCTCTTGAACATATGAACGACACAACAATGGTATTGGTAGCATTGACTCAAGGAGAACCAGACATATAGACATGTGGATGGTCAAACAAGAGACGAATGGATTTCCCAACCCAAATTCAAATGATGAAGGGGGGTGTCATGTTTAAGAGAAACTATTACTACCACTAACACGTATACAGAGACACATTTCTTTCCCAAATTTTCCCCCACAATTTCTGGCGAGTACCTCTTTATTTTTACACAAGCTTGAGGAGGATAAAATATGCTTATTGATGTAATATCATCCTTCAGATCGATTCCCTTGGAGTATGTTTAATGAACCCTAAGAAGGAGTGGTTCGGTCCCATATGGGTCTTTCGAGGTTTGTTTAACGAGTCCAAAGAGAAGAAACTCAGGGGTTTTTCATGTTTTAGAGAGTCTAAAAAACACTTAAAGAGGACTCCACAAGTTCATTTTTAATAAATTAATCTAATGAGACCGAAAAAGTGATAATCTACCGCCCATCAAATGTTTTCTTCAAATACTTTTACGAGTGTGAAAAGAACAAGGTCGCTCAGAAATCTTTTCGTTTTTACGGAGCATGAAAAGAGCTTAAAGGATACTCCATAGGTGTCACTTTTCATGTTACCATCATGAGTATGAAAAAATTACAAAAGTATACTCGGCTATGTTCTCATTGATTTGCAAGCACGACAAAGAGAAAAAACTAAGCTCGGAGTTTTTCTTGAAAAACTCTAAAAGGATTTGTACAGACGACAAATGTATAAAAGAAAACCCAAAAAGATGTATCCTTGTGTTGATGGGGCTTAAATCCCATGATTCAATAACAGGAACCAAACCCGCCACCGAGGCCTAATTAGACTCTGCAGCTTTTGATGTGGAATGATTCTCCAGATCTTACAATCTGGCCAAATTATCGATGAGCTTTTGTGTTTTCTGGTGAATGCTCTTCCTTTGGTTAAAAGATTTTTTTTCTGTAATTTCTCTTAGGTGGGGCAGGTACAAGAGGTGCAAGCTAGTATAAACCAACTTGACTAAGATAGGACAAGATTTTTAACTATTGGGAAGGGGTCAATCTTGGGATAACCCGCTACTCGAACATGCAAACAGCGATCCTATGCCAAAGGGCTTAATAATAATACTTTAACCAAAAGAGCATCCAACTGTTGTCTGAGAAAGCTACTTAACAAAAAGAAAACACATATATGATCAAGATCAGGGTAAGAAAAATAATTCATCTATCGAGACATTCATCATATAGCTGAGGTAAACTACTTAGCATAGAGAAAGAAATACAACTGTAATCAATGTTACGGTAAGAAAAATAATTCATCTACCAAGACATTCATCACATAGAAGCACAATGATT
>JASDQU010101052.1:198241-234567 GCA_032191745.1 Picea mariana | reverse complement strand
TCATTATTATGTTACTTTTATTGATGATGCAACTAGAAAAACTTGGGTTTATTGCATTCGACAAAAATCTGATGTTTTTGATACTTTTAAGAAATGGAAAGCTTTGGTTGAGAATGAGACAGGAAAAAAGTTGAAGTGTCTCAGATCAGATAATGGAGGTGAATATTGCAACAAGAAGTTTGATGATTACTATTCATACCATGGGATTTGTAGAGAGAAGACAGTTCCAAGAACACCACAAGAAAATGGTGTGTCAGAAAGGATGAACAGGACAATCATGGAGCGTGCAAGGAGTATGAGATTGCATGCTGGTTTGCCCTTACAGTTTTGGGCAGATGTTGTAGATACTATTGTTTACTTAATCAACAGAGGACCTTCAAGCTCTTTGGATGGTAGAATTCCAGAGGAGGAATGGACAGGAAAAAAGGTAAACTATTATTTTTTTAAAACTTTCGATTGTGAAGCATTTGTCCATATTGATAAAGAAAATAGAACAAAGCTTGAGGAAAAATCCAAGAAGTGTACCTTTATTGGATATGGTGTTAATGATTTTGGTTATTGCTTATAGGATTATGAAAATAACAAAATCATTAGGAGTAGAGATGTCATATTCAATGAGAAGGTCATGTACAAAGATCAGTTGTAGGGAAAGAAACAGGAAAAAGAAAACAAGAATACATAGTGCTTGATGAGATCACTAGAAAATAAATTCCAAAGGAACCAGAAAATCAAAATGTACAACAACAGGAACAATAGGTACCTCAAACACCTGCAAGTGTTGTTAGAAAATATACCAAGTTAAGTATACCCCCTGAACGATACTCTCCTTCATTGTATTATTTATTGTTGACTGATTCTGGTGAACCAGGCAATGCAGGCAGACACCAAAAGGAAGTGAGAGCAAGGCATGAAAGAGGAAATGGATTACTTGGTAATTAATCATACATGGAACTTGGTTCAGTTGCCTGCAGAAAAAATAGCATTGCATAATAAATGGGTTTACAAGTTGAAGGAAGAACGTGGAGGAGAAAAGCGGTACAAGGCTAGACTTGTTATAAAGGGGTTTGCACAAAAGAAAGGTATAGATTTTCATGAAATACTTTCTCCTTTTTTTAAAATGACTTCAATTAGAACTATTTTAAGTCTTGTGGCAGTAGAAGATTTGCATCTTGAACAACTAGATGTAAAAACAACTTTTCTCCATGGGGATTTGGAGGAAGAGATTTATATGCAGCAGCCACAGGGGTATGAGGTCAAAGGGAAGGATAATTTGGTATGCAGGTTGAATAAGAGATTATATGGCCTAAAGCAAGCTCCAAGGCAGTGGTATCTGAAGTTTGACAGGTTTATGACAGAACATGGTTATAGTAGATGTCATTCTGATCACTGTGTTTATTTTAAAAAGCTAGAAAATGGAAGCTTTATTATCTTGCTATTGTATGTAGATGACATGCTTGTTGTAGGGTCTAATATGCAAGATATAAATGTGCTCAAGAAGAAATTAGCCAATTCATTTGTGATGAAGGATTTGGGTGCTGCAAAGAAAATCCTTGGCATGAGAATAACAAGAGACGGGAAAAATCGCAAACTGACATTGTCTCAGGGTGAGTACACAGAGAAGGTGTTGGAGAGGTTTAGAATGCAGAATGCAAAACCAGTTAGTACACCTTTGGCCAGCCATTTCAAATTAACCAAGGAAATGTGTCCCAAGACACAGGAGGAGATAGAATACATGTCCAAGGTCCCATATTCATCAGTAGTTGGCAGCTTGATGTATGCAATGGTTTGCACAAGACCAGATATTGCACATGCAGNGTATGTAGATGACATGCTTGTTGTAGGGTCTAATATGCAAGATATAAATGTGCTCAAGAAGAAATTAGCCAATTCATTTGTGATGAAGGATTTGGGTGCTGCAAAGAAAATCCTTGGTATGAGAATAACAAGAGACAGGAAAATTCACAAAATGACATTGTCTCAGGGTGAGTATGCAGAGAAGGTGTTGGAGAGGTTCAGAATGCAGAATGAAAAACCAGTTAGTACACCTTTGTCTATTCATTTCAAATTAACTAAGGAAATGTGTCCCAAGACACAGGAGGAGATAGAATACATGTCCAACGTCCCATATTCATCAACAGTTGGCAGCTTGATGTATGCAATGGTTTGCACAAGAAAAGATATTGCACATGCAGTGGGAGTTGTGAGAAGATATATGAACAATGCAGGTAAAGAACATTGGGAGGCAGTAAAATGGATTCTCAGATACTTGAGAGGTACTGCTAATCATGCATTATGTTTTGGAGGTTCAAAAACTGTTCTACAAGGATATGTTGATTCAAATATGTCAAGTGATAAAGATAGCAGGAGGAGTACCACAGGGTATGTGTTTACTATAGGTGGAACAACAGTAAGTTGGATTTCAAAACTGCAAAAGGTTGTTGCACTTTCAACAACAGAGGCAGAGTATGTTGCTGCTACAGAGGCTAGTAAAGAGATTATTTGGTTACAGAGGTTTATGGAGGAATTGGGAAAGAAGCAAGAGAATAGCAGGTTGTACTGTGACAATGACAGTGCCATTCATATTGAAAAGAAATAATCCTTACATTCGAAGACTAAGCATATACATTTGAGGTACCACTTCATACAATCCACCTTGGAAGATGGACATTTGAAGTTGGAAAAGATACACACTAGCCAGAATCCTGCTGACATGTTAACAAAGGGAGTAACCAGGGAGAAACTGAGTTCCTACTCAGTTTCAGTTGGTCTTCAAGAATGAATATGAAGATGAGAAATTTTCCAGGTCCAAGAAGGTTTAGAGTCCAGCATATACAACAACGGTGGAGTTGTTGAGATCAGTCTCCAAGTGGGAGATTGTTGGTTGTGGAGCTTGATTATCTTCCTGATTCAGAGATATTTTACTTTCAGTCGTGTTTATACCCCATGAATTATTTACACCCCAGAAGTATGTACACTCTTCCCAGCGGGGGTTCAGGGGCGAAACCCCCAAAGGAAAAATTTCCTTGTAAATGTGTATTGTAATTTCATTGTAAATCTGGACCGCTCATTATAAGGTCGCAGATCTAATGATAGAGATTATGTTAGGGTTTTTTTCCCTAGAAGGCAACCCTCTTTTATGATGGAAATGTATTGTGGCTATGTGAGAGGGTGAATATTGTATTATGATATAGGAGACTATGAGAGAAAGAAGAGGAAGTTACAGTGGGTTTGTTGTAGGTTGTATCCCTTCATATGATGGATAATAATAAAGGAAGGACCTGGCAATTTCTCTGGTGGACGTAGTCCACATTGGGTGAACCAAGTAAATCTGTGTCTCTATTGTATTCTGTATCTTTTGTGTTTTGTTTCCACATTTGTTTTATTTTATTGCACCACGGTCTTGTTTTTCTAACAAGAACCTCCATTTGTCGGTCAACCTTGAATTAAGACTGAGTTTGACTGGTAACACTCTGGGTGAAAGGGAGTGTTGCAATTGAAGAAACCTCTAGAGCGTCAGAGTCCCGGAGCTCTGAATAACACCTTTTTGGGTCAGCGCTAGGTTCTAGCCCACGGTCACATGCATAGCTATCAAGGTAAAAGGGATAACGATTATGGTTAAAATGCAAGTCCAAAATTCCGAAAAAGAAAAAGAAAAAGACAGTGAACCAATGGGTTCTAAATTCTTAGATTCACAACTTGACATGGGCCCTATGATTATTCCCCAAATTTGGATTTAAATAGAGACCATGCTACTAATAAATTCAGATTTATCAACAAAATCAATAGAGAATCCATGAGGAAATTTCGTATTTAAACAAAATTCAATGGGGATCCACCATACAACAAATTGAATTGTCATAAGATTTAACAGGAAATCCACGATAAAAATTTTTGATCTAGAATACAATTAGATAGAGATACCACCATATGATTTGGCTTAGGATTTAAATGAAATTCAACAGATAACTCATGTTACAAATTTAAGATTAATTCCTTAATTTACCAACAAAGAATACACTATTAAATTTCTTTAAAATAATCTCAACTAAAAGCACCGAACATAAGAACTTCAAATATGGAATAAAATAAAACTCTTTTAAAAATATAGACCATACACAATATCATTTCAATTTTTACAAGAGGATCAAGCCACCTAAAAATAGAGTTTAGAAACGCTCGAAATTACAACGAAAAATTGAAAATTGTAAACACCGTAACTATTATTCGTTTGACAACTATTGTAACAAAATGGCATTCAGACTTTCTATTGATTCTACCATGGCCATGCCATATCTAACATTCGAATATACTCTCGCTACAAATAAATGCAGAATATAAAAATACCGGGACCAATGAAGGTTGTGTAATGAAGATTCCCATCAAGTCTTGTGCTCCTTTCTTACCTTCGCTTGCTAATCACAGAGACTTCACCGATACCTCCCAACCAATGCCAGGGGTACTCTTTTTCCCCCTTACCCCCCTGAGCCGCAAAGGGGCCAAGCACAAAAACCATAATACAATAGATTCTGAACTTTCTTCGCAAGGAAGAGCTTGCACTCTTTTCACAAGCTTGGAGTCCCAACTCTCACAAGTAAAACATAGTCAAATCAAAATTCAGTAGCATAACAATGCTCAAAAGTTAACATCATTTTCCCTTCTACATCATTTGTTTTATAGCAATTTTCCTCATTGACACCTGTCATCATGCAAAAATAATTAACTTTTTAACTTAAATTAATTATGATTATTCACCCACACACTTGTCATACTCTCCCCAAGTTGCACAATTACTTACCAAATTTTATTTTATTTAAAAGGCCAAATTCCCTCACATTCTCTAATGTGTTCCTATTTTTTCTCTTAGTTGTCCCTTTGTTCCCCAAATTCTCATTTAAAGAGTGTCTCCTAACTGGATCTTAGTTAAAGTTGGATTAAGAGTCTTCTTCTAGTTAGACTAGTGATAGGTTGACTCAATATTCTATTCTATGTACACCCAATCTCTCATGTTATTATTTATTTCTATTTAAAAATCCCTTTTTATTAATTTCATGCACCCATGTGCATTTTATCAAATCTTTAGATTTTACTTACATTTTCCTAGAAATTGATTTATCTCAAATCTTTAACTCATGTCACAATTCATTTAGTCCTTTATTTAATTTTAGACTTAGACTTAGGCTTAGAATTTTGTTAGGATTTATAATTAATAATCTATTGTTTAATTAATATTTTAATCCAACAAGGTCTAAACATTCTAATGTTTTCTAGGCCACCTATGCTTATTGACTCAAGTTTCAATTTCACGACGTACCCTTCAAGACTCACCTCTGTGCTCCAAGGGTGCCACTCACATTTTGACTTGTTTTGGAAGTTTGTGTGACCATTTTGAGTCAAAACTCCATTCGATTGACCTTGTGAGAGAATAAGGGATTCTAAGGAACAAGGACTCTTCCTTATTGCATGCCCCTTAGAAAACTTCGTGAGCCATTGTCCCAGTCTTCCCTCACGACATCGTGGACCACTCAAACTAGGTAATTGTTAACCTACAGTTCTGGCCACGATAAGAGTGCTAGTAGGTTGTGACAGGGATGCTGCCACACCTCTCCCTCAATGTCTGGTTTCTATGCATGGCCCCTTTACTCCTTACTTGAGTCGGATTAGCAAGCATCATCAAGCCTGCATCCACTGAAAAAAATAGTGTCAATAATCCATATACATAAATCATACTGAAATCAATCATACATCACATGTACGTAAAATGAAATACTTAAGTAAATACAATCCACTCCCTAACTCAATCTGGAGTCCAAGGGAGTCCATCGATGCCATCAACATCCTTAACCCATCATGTGTCATGCATACTCAGGACAAATCATTAATAACATCTGTCAATATATATACATCAGATTACAAAAATCACAACACATCATCGTCATCATCATGTATAATCCAAAATTGAAATGAAATCACAATGTACCATAACCGGATCACTTGCATGCAAGTGTCCTCAAAGAATAAGTCAATAGAAGTGTTCTCAGTAGACAAGGATGTTACATACACCCCTTCTTTTTTTAAACTTCGTCACAAAGTTTGTACAGTATATAAAAACAAGTAAATAAATGTATCTGACATAGATCTGTATGCCTAATCTTTCAAACAAGTAAGGAAATTGTTGACGTGTCTCATATGCATCCTCCCAGGTAGTTGAGTGTGGACTATAGTTGTCCCACTAGACCTTGACTTGATCAACTATTCGACATTGTAGTTGTTGAATGTGATATTCTAGAATGTGGATTGGCTTCTCCATGAGAGCACCCTCTTCCAACACCTGCAAATAAATCATGTCAATAACATGTGAAGGATCACTAATATAATGTCTCAAAACAGATACATGAAATACATCGTGCATACGCCTCAAAGAATCAGGAAAGGCTAGTCCATAAGCAACGGGTCCTTTCTTTTCCACTACTTCGAAAGGCCCCACAAGCCTAGGAGAGAGTTTAGCACCCTTTCCCAACTTAATCAGACTCTTGTGTGATTTTACCTGCAATAAAACTCTATCTCCAACTTCATAACTGTGGTCAACGTGATGCGCATCCACATAACTCTTCTGTCGATCTTGCACTTCCTTAATCCTTTGTATTATTGATTCCATTTGTTCTTCCATTTCTTGAATTGATTATCCTCAAGTCGATCCCAAATCAAAGGTGTCTGACACGGTCACCTGTAAAGAAATAAAACAATGACATCTTAATCGTACTATGATAGTTGTTGTTGTATGCAAAATCTACTAGCAGGGATGATATTAGGGGCTAAATTTCGCTCATGGGCTAATTTTCCATGGTTCCCCCCCCAAAAAAAGATTTGTTATTCTAAAAATGATTCACCCAAATTCTATAGGATAAAATTAGTTTACCTTAAAAATCGCCAAAATTTTATACAAACTATATAAAATCCTTAGAAATTTGAATATTTTTACAAAAATATCGCCAAACATGTTATAGTTGGAATATGAATGATTATAAGATTCGCCAAGGTTTCTACATTTAAAAATAAATTTCCATCCTTAAAATCATCCTTATCTACTAGTGGAAATAATTCTCCCCAACGTTTTTGTTATCCCATTACATAGAAACACAACATATCCTCCAAAATCTATTTTGTTCTTTCTATTTTCCCGTCTGTCTCTGGGTGATATGTTGTGCTAAATTTTAGTTGTGTTCCCAAATCCTCTTGGAAAATGGTCAAAAATTGTCCTATAGACACTGATCCTTGATCATATATGATCCTTCTTGGTACTCCATACAACCTCACAATCTCGTTGACAAATACTCTTGCTATGTCTAGCACCTGATACGACATACGTACTGGAATAAAGTGTGCACTCTTCTTCAAAGTGTCAACTAACACAAAAACTGAATCATGCATCCTTTCCGTTAGTGGCAATCCAATTATAAATTCCATCGAAATGACCTCCCATTTTGATTCCAAAATAGAGTGGTTGCCATGTATTCAACTTTTTTAGTTGAAAGTGCCACTACATCCTGTCTTTTGCTCATCCAACTTATTGCTCCTCCAAACATGTTAAACAYATACCCACGTGTAGATGTCCTACGATCCATATATCCAGCCCAGTCTGCATCCACAAATTCATGTATATCCAACACTTTGTCCAATTCTGATCTTCCTTGGTAGCACAATCCATAGCTAGCAGTGCCAAACAAATACCTGAAAACCSTTTTTACTGTTGTCCAATGCTCCTTCCCTAGTTTTGACATATACCAGCTCAAAAATCCCACTACATGTGCAATGTMCGGTCTAGTATATAACATTGCATACATCAAATTTCCAACTACACTCACATATGGAACATGATACATGTCCTCCTCCTCTTCATGTGTCTTGGGACACTGATCCAYAGAAAACTTTACACCAACATGAATAGAAACCTTGACTGGTTTACATTCATGCATATTAAACCTATGCAATATTGTCTCAACATATTTTATCTGATTTAACCAGAGTTTCCTCTTTTTTCGATCTCTTTTAATTTCCATTCCCAAAATGAAATTTGAAGCACCGAGATACTTCATGTCAAATTTAGAGGAAAACTGAGTTTTCACATTCTGGATAGTCTCCTTGTTGTTTCCTATCAACAACATGTCATTCACATACAAGACCAAATAAATCAAATGATCACCAATTAATTTAAAATACACACAATGATCCTCTTTGCTTCTTGTGAATCCAAGTCCCAACATACAAGTATAAATTTTTTGATACCACATCCTCGGTGATTGCTTTAAACCATACAAGGACTTTTTCATCTTGCATATCAGCTCCTTATTTCCCTTCACAACAAATCCCTATGGTTGCTTCATATAGATTTCTTCTTCCATATCCCCATGTAGGAATGTTGTCTTCACATCCATCCATTCTACTTCAAAATCAAATGCAGCAACAACATATAACATAAATCTTATAGAAGTTAAATTGGCAATAGGAGAAAAAATCTCACCAAAATCAATTCCCTCAACCTGGGAATAATTGTTTTCTACTGACTGAGCTTTGTATTTCTACACTTTTCCTTCTACATTCAACTTCCTTTTAAATACACATTTGTTGCCAATGGGATTTCTTCCAATCGGAAACTCCACTAGATCCCAAGCCTCATTTTTATCCAAGGCTGCCATTTCTTCATCCATGGTATTTTTCTAGAGCTTTCCATCCTCTAAATCCACTACCACCCTGATAGTTCTAGGATCATCATCAGTAATATACAAAGAAAAAATTGAATGGAAATCAGATGGAGTATACCTTTCTGGTAGCCTTCTTTATCAAACCGATCTCCTCAATACTGGAGTATGAGGATCTTCTTTTTCTGATTCATGTTCTTTTGTAGAGGCAGATTCATCATCTTTAAATCAAAGTCTATTTTCTTTGGTTCTTCCTTACTTGGTAGGACTTCCTATTTAACAAAATCCTTCATTTCTCTAAACACCACATCTTGGCTATACACTACCTTCTTAGTTTCTGGGTTCCAAATCTTATAACCTTTGAGACCATCTTTACACCAATAAAGATACACTTTCCAGCCTTCTTATCTAGCTTACTCTTTTTTTCCTTTGGAACATCAACATATGCATCATAACCAAATATCTTAAGATGTGTGAGAGAAGGTTTCTTACCAATCCATACCTCTTGTCAAGTCTTTTCATCCGGCATTGATGAGGGTGATCTGTTGACTAGGTAACATGCAATACCCACTGCCTCTATCTAGAATTATTTCCCTAACCCAACACCATTGAGCATGCACCTTGCTTTTTCCATCAGTGTCATGCTCATCCTTTCTACAACTTCATTCTTCTGAGGTGTATATGGAGTAGTCGTATGCCTTGATATATCACACTTCTTACATAATTCTTCAAATTCATTCTTGCAAAACTCTTTGCCATTATCTATACTCAACACCTTAATTAGTTTCCCTATTTGATTCTCAACAAGATCCTTAAACTCTTTAAACTTGTCAAAGAATTCAGATGTCTTCCTGAGGAAATATCCAAGTATTCCTCGAGAAGTCATCTATAAATGAGACATAGTACATAGATTTTCCTAATGATGGGACCAACACAGGTCCAAAAACATCACTGTGAACTAGCTGTAAAATTATTTCTGCCCTCGTTGCACCATAGGGGAATCTTATCCAATTTTTCTTCCCATATACACAATGTTCACATAAATTAAAATCCAGAGAGAATTTGGAAACACCTTCAACCATACCTTTACTGTTTAGTAGTCGAAGACCCTTCTCTTTCATATTCCCCAGTCTTTGATGCCACCGCATAACCTTTTTTTTAGATATTGTAGGAGTTCTTTCTTCTTCAACTCCAATATCAAAAGCATTGGAACTATTACACCCATCACTAATAGTGCTTCCTTTCAGATTATACAGAGTTCCAAACTAAACTCCCTTCAACAACACCATTGCTCCTCGAACTATCCTGTAGGTCTCCTTTTCAAATATTATTTTTACCCCTACATCGTCCATTTTTCTTAGAGAAATAAAATTTATGGCCAATCCTGGGATGTGAAGAATACTAGGTAGTGTTCTAATCCTTCCATCTATTAGCCTCAACTTGAATTTTCCTCGACCTATGATTCTAGTTGTCGAGTCATCACCTAGGAAAACATTATCTCCATCATACCTTTCATATTCATAGAACTACTCCCTATGGGGATTCATATGAAAGGATGCCCCTGAGTCAACCAACCATGCCTCATGATTTCCATGTGCTCTTGAAGAATCCAGGTACACATACCCTCCTTCTTCCTTGGAGGCATTTTCTTCTGTAGAAGGAGATTCTTCGGATCCCTTCTTTTTCTCAACTTTGGATCTACATTGCTTCTTGTAGTGCCCATATTTTCCACATCTCTAACATACCTTTACAAAATTTCCAGGAGATGTAGATCTACTCTTAGATTTAGATTTCCGACTTGAGAACTTAAATCTATTTATTTCCTGGGAGCATCCTCTTGCAAATAATGTGTCTATGCTCTGTCCTTCCATATTCTTCCATCTCATCTCCTATGAAAAAAAGGATGAGATAACTTCATCAAACTTCAAGGCAATTGTATTACTACCTATGGCCATAACCAGACTATCCCACGAGTCTAGTAAAGAACACAGTAAACTAATACACTTATCTTCATTTGAAATTTTAATCTCAACAGATACTAACTGACATGCCACAATATTGAAGGCGTTCGAATTCTCTATCACCAAGTCTCCATATCTCATTACCAGGTTATACAAATTCTTTCTGAGGAATAGTTTATTTACTAGGGACTTAGACTGATACAACTTCCCCAACTTATCCCACAAATCCTTGGGTGTAGCTTCCTCTGACACATTCAGTAATATTGAATCTGAGATACATAGTCAGATTGTGCTATTCGCCTTCTGATCCAACTTTTTCCAGTCATATGTTGAAGTTCCTATAGGTGCAGTACCTAGATATACCATGATCCACTGATCTCTATCCACCAATAGATCTTTCATATTGAGCTTCCATATCTCAAAACTTTGCCCATTAAATTTATTGATCTCCATTTTCGAATTACTCGCCATTTATTTTCACCTAAAAAATGAATACCACATATATCCCACTGTAACAAGTCTTATCATAGTCCCAAGCCAAACCCTTTACCATAAAGGCGTCCCCCTAATGCCAACAAAGCTCTGATACCAAATGTATATTTTAACCTTGTACAATATTTACTGCAAACATATTTTCAGTAAAAGAACAGAAAATGTACAATGACAAATACAAATACAAACATTACATAGATATTTTTTCCCCGGAAACCCAAATTGGGAAAACTAACATATTCTATATTCATTCATAGTGATACATTATTTACAATACAATATACATATAGGAGCTAGTGACATCCAAAACCCTAACCCAATTACCTGGATTATTCAACAACCCTAATTCCTTAACCAAAAATAGAAAACCATTGGTAAAAACCATGTGCCGAAAAACCGCCCAATAATGGACACAAAAATCGTGGAAACAAGAAAAACAAGGAAAAATGCAACACATTTTTCGAAGAGAAAATCTCTCAAACATTGAGAGGAAATTGTAAGCAAACTCTGTAATTTCTAAACTAAAAACATACTAAGATGAAGTAATTCTCCAACTCTATAATTGTATGTTCTGAGAATGATTTAAGATTATGTATGAGACCCAAAGTTTCTCTTTTGGGTGTCATAATGCAAACATTCCCAGAGCCAACTCCATAAGTGTGTAGACAGGCCCAAATCTCAGGAGAAACAATGCAAGGTGTGTGAAAATAACACTCAACATGGGAAGAGACCCTAAACTTATGAAGAATGAAGCTCAGGAGTGATAGTGCAAAACTTACACAAAGTAGGCACATTAAGTGCACAGGAGACCTTTTAAAGTCCAAAGCTCAAGAGGGAAGTGCAAGTGAGCATTGAAGTTCACTTCATATGAGTGACAAGATCAGGAGAAAAAGCATGTGCAAGGTTCAAGAGGGTACTCAAGGAGTGTAAAATTCCTTGTTTAAGAACTAGTGGATGAGATCGGCTCGTGAGGAGTCGAAATCCCCACAATCGTTAGATCATATAGGAGAAGCACAATCATGAATCCCCGAGTCCTTCATTCTTTTTCACTTTGGAAGATTAGAGTTTTTTTTATTAAGTCAGCCTTGAATCCCGAAGTCACAGAGTGAATATACACCGTAGATTGGTGGGTGAATGTGAGTTGTTTGATCCTCAAGGGGTTCAACAATTTGGCAAGTTTAAGTTGTAATTGACTAAGGGATAAGAAACCTTGAAGTTTTGAAGTGCCGAAGTAAAGGACAACAATGGATCTAGTGATCAAATGAGGATCGTTAGATCTACGAGCCTTCATCCTTCAAAAGTTCGGTAGTTTGACACTCCGACAAAAATGAGTCGTAGCAGTTAAGGAATAAGAAACCCTGAAGATCCAAAGTTCGGAGTAAATCCTAACCCTCAGTTGTTGGGTACACGTGTCCTTAGATTTTTGAGTATTCAGAATTCAACTATCTGGAAGGTTGTGGGTGAAATTTGATTAGGGACGGAAGGTCATGAAGTCCCGAAGCTTGGAGTCAATCTTGACCGTTCGTTGATGGGTGAACATGGACTGTAGATCTCCTCCCTTCACCAATTCGAAGTTCATTGGTTCAAGATTTTTTCAGTGATCAAGATAAATAATCCCCAAAGCCCAGAGTTTCGAAGTTGATCACAGTCATTGGTTGTAGGAGCAGTGTGCACCATTGATCCATGAACTCTTCGGTAGTTCGACGATTTAGGTGTGTTAGTTCAAATTTGAAAGGTATAGAGAAACTGTGAATCCCAGAGTTCTAGAGTGGATCTCCACCATATATTCTCATGTGAGGAGAAATATTTTCAGTCGTCCAATTAAATTCATAACCAATGACGAAGGTAGGTGGAAGGTAGTGTAGAACCCACATCTTTCAGTCAACCTTGAATTAAGACCGATTTCGGTCGGTAACACTACGGGTGAAAGGAAGTGTTGGAGTTGAATAAACCTCCAGAGCGTCGAAGTCTTGGAGCTACGAATAACACCTTTTTGGGATAGTGCTAAGATCTAGCCCGTAGTCACATGCATGTCAAGGTAAAAGGGATAATGACTATGGTTAAAATGCAAGTCAAACATTCCAGAAAAGAAAAACAAAAAGACAGTGAACCAACGAGTTTTGAATTATTAGCTTCACAACTTGATAAGGGCCCTATGATTTTCCCCCAAAATTGGATTTAAATAGAGACTCCATGCGACTAATAAATTTATCAATAAAATCAACACAGAATCCATGAAGAAATTTCAGATTTAAACAAAATTCAACGGGGATCCACCATACAAGAAATTGAATTGTCATAAGATTTAATAGGAAATCCATGATACAAAATCCGGATCTAGAATGCAATTCGACATAGATACCACCATATGTTTTGGTTTAGGATTTAAATTAAATTCAACAGATAACTCACGATACAAATTTAGGATTAATTCCTTAATTTACCAACGAACAATACACTATTAAATTTCTTTAAAATAATCTCAACTAAAAGCACCAAGCATAAGAACTTCAAATATGGAATAAAATACAACCTTTTTAAAAACATTGACCCTACACAATATCATTTTGAGTTTTACAAGAGGATCAAGCCACTTGAAAATAGAGTTCGGAAATGCCCGAAATTACAACGCAAAATTGAAAATTGCAAACACCATAACTATTATTCGTTTGACAATTATTGTAACAAAATGACATTAAGACTTTATATTGATTCTACAGTTGCCATGCCAAATCTAACATTATAATATACTCATACTACAAATGAATGAATAATATAAAAATACCAGGACCAGTGAAGGTTGTGTAATGAAGATGCCTGTCAAGTCTTGCACTCCTTTTTTACCTTCACTTGCTAATTACAGAGACTTCATCGGTACCTCCCAACCAATTCTATGGGTACTCTTCTTCCCCCTTAGCCCCCCGAGCCGCAAAGGGGTTAAACACAAAAAAAATAACATAATAGCTTCCAAACTTGCCTCGCAAGGATGAGCTTCCACTCTTTTCACAAGCTTGAAGTCCCAACTCTCACAAGTAAAACACAATCAAATCAAAATTCAGAAACATAACAATGCTCAAAAGGTCTGATCCTTTTCCCTTCTACATCATCTGTTTTATAGCAATTTTCCTCACTGACACCTGTCCTCATGCACAAATAAGTAAATTTTTAATTTAAATTAATTATGATTATTCACCCACACACTTGTCATACTCTCCCCAAGTTTCACAAGTAATTACCAAATTTTATTTTATTTAAAAATCCAAATTCCCTCACATTCCCCGATGTGTTCCTATTTTCACTCTTAGTTGTCCCTTTGTTCCCGAAATTATCATTTAAAGAGTGTCTCCCAACTGGATCTTAGTTAGAATTGGATTAGGAGTCTTCTTCTAGTTATACTAGTGGTAGGTTGACTCAATATTCTATTCTATGTAAACCCAATCTCTCAAGTTATTATTTATTTCTATTTAAAAATCTCTTTTTATTATTTTCATGCACACATGTGCATTTTATAAAGTGTTAGGGTCCTAACCCACACATAGGTAGAACAATATATTCGGATATAATAAAGATCAATATTAATAAGGCCTTTCAATAAAATACAATAAGGTGGATGTAAGAAGACCTAATAGAAGCTTCCGCTTCTAGAAGGATCTTCCTCTAGATGCTTCTTTTTAGTATAAATAGGAGTCTAGGGTATGAGAACCCTAGCTTGGATATTGTTTTAATAGAGCTCTTCTCAACTGGAGGTTGCCCCCTCGAAGAGGCCCGTGAACATTTCTTTCAGATTCAAAGTGTTATGTCTGTTATTATTCTCATATCATTCCAGTGCTATTGTGGTGAATGTTCTAGTTATATTGCTATTATTCTGCCATTTCTAGGATTTTATTTATGTTATGCATACATTTTATATCTAGCATATTACATAAATCTTTAGATTTTACTTATTTTTTCCCAGAAATTGATTTATCTCAAATATTTAACTCATGTCACAATTCATTTAGTCCTTATTTAATTTTAGACTTAGACTTAGTCTTAGACTTAGGCTTGGACTTTTGTTAGGATTTATAATTAATAGTCTATTGTTTAATTAATTATTTTTATCCAACAAGGTCTAATAATTCCAATGTTTTCTAGGCCACCTATGTTTATTGACTCAAGTTTCAATTGCGCGACATGCCATTCAAGACACACCTACATGCTCCAAGCGTGCCACTCACATTTTGACTTGTTTTGGAAGTTTTTCCGACCCTTTGGAGTCAAAACTCCATTCGATCAACCTTGTGAGAGACTAAGGGCTTCTAAGGAATAAGGACTTCGCCTTATTGTGCACCTCTTAGAAGTATTCATGAGTGAATGTATCAGTTTTCCCTTGCGACATTGTGGAACACTCAAACTAGGTTATTGTTAACCTACAGTTTTGGCCATGGCAGGAGTGCTAGTAGGATGTGATAGGTACGCTGACACACCTCTCCATCAATGTATGGTTTTTGTGCATGGCCCCTTTACTCCTTATTTGATTCAGATTAGAAAGAAACGTCAAGCCTGCATCCACTAACAAAAATATTTTAAATAATCCATATACATAAATCATACTAAAATCAATCATACATCATATGTGTGTAAAATGAAATACTCAAATAAATACAATCCACTCCCTGACTCAATCAGGATTCCAAGGAAATCCATCGATTCCATCAACATCCTTAACCTGTCATGTGTCCTATGCACTCAGGACGACTCAACAATAGCATTTACCAATATATATACATCAGATTACAAAAATCACAACACGTCATCATCATAATCATTATGTATAATCCGAAATAAAAAAAAAATCACAATGCACCATAATAGGATCACTTGCATGCAAGTGTCCTCAAATAATAAGTCAATAAAAGTGTGCTCAGTAGAGCATGATGTTACATGGGGATTGGTGTCTCCAATAGGTTGGTTCTTACAAATATTTGTAAGAGTATGTTGGTGCCTACAAAGAATAATAAAGAGAAGCTTAATTGTTGTTTTTTCTGAAAAGGATTTATGTGTAAATATGTGTTCCATGTTCTGTAGATAGATCTCATATGTGATTGTTTTCTTATAATTAAATGAATGTTTGATAAATTAAGCAAAATTCTTATACCGATTCACCCCCACCCCCCCGCCCTCTAAGTATAAGTGTGCTCAGCACTAGTGAATTCCATATGTTTTTAATTTCACATGGGTGATCCATGAGGAGTTGATGTAGTTTCTACGTAAAACTCTAGGGAGTAATCTATGGTATCCTTTCCAAGATAATACTTTCTCATATAAAATTAATTTTGGGTGCTCTTTTTTAGAAAAGAAACAAATCTTTGAATGTGTAGAATTCATTAGTAACCTTCATGACCTAGTCCTTGAGGCCCAAGATGACTCAAAATGGATTTTAAATATGTGAATAGGAGGATTTTCATTTTAGTATGATTTTCAATATTTGACTCGAAGTGCCCGTACATGTCTCAAATTTAGTTTTTTCTATTCTAGAAAATCAAAAAAACAATACAATAATAATCAACATGCTCGATAAAGATTATTTACACACATGTTGGACACCTTAAGAAAACACTCACACAAATAGATCAAAGATCAATACACTAGTGTATTACATGGTTAAAACCCACAAAGAGGGAAACAATCCATGACCCCAACTAACATTTCCACTTCAGGTAATATATTAATGCAAAAGAAAAGAATTTTACATATTATTTAATCACAATTGATCATCAACATTTGACCCTCCATTCTCTTTAAATAGATATCATGGACCAATTTGGTGTTAGAAACATATGAATATAACCATTAGTATCAAGGAGAATATGAATGATCATCAAATTACATAACTACAAATGCATACACAAGAAACAAAGTAAATAATACACTTTACCTGAAGACACATTAGACCAAGTTTATCTTAACTAACTCCTAGGTGTCTAAATATCCTAACATCCCCCTTTAAGAACAACTTGGAATATAATTGAAGAATTTACAAATTTGACACAATAGAATAAGGAAAAAGGCATTAGAGCCTATCCTCCCTTAATGACAACTTCCCAAACTCCTAACAAAGATCAACGTTAAGAAAACTTCACTTATGTAAGAGATTTTGTGAAAATGTCTGCAACTTTAAAATAGAACTTTGAGAGTGCAATCTTGAACAAGATTTATGATGAAGCGCATGTATAGATCAATTTGTTTTCTATGCTGATGTTGAATCGGATCTTTGGTAAGCTTCATGGAACTTTGATAGTGACACTATAGTGTGGTCAGATGTTTCTACTAGAATATAAACTTTGAAATTATTTTTTAAAGCCACAAGTCTTCTTGACTTGCAGTAAATGTTTCTTAATACTTTGCTTCTACTCAAGAATGAGCAAGAGATTGTTGCTTCTTACAAGATGAAGCGACATGTTTAGAACCAAGACCGAAAACATAACTTGCAACAAAATTCCAATTTATTAGGGTCACCATCCAAATACAATTTAATGAAATTAACCAACAAAGGAGTACTTGTTTAACTATAATGTATCCCAAACTAAACTATACCTCATATAGACCAAATTATCATTTTTTCTACTTTCCAATGGATCTCGTGGGGTGTTTGCATTTACTAAGAAACAAGAACAACACCAAATTAAATATTAGGATGGGTATCAGCCAAATACAAAACCCTACAAAATGATTGATGATACAAAGTGGCATCTACTTTGGGTGTAGTACAAGTGGCAAGAAGTTTAAATTTAGACTAGAAGGGAGATGGGGTTAGTTTAGAATCTTCCTTGTGAAAGTAGTGAAGAATTTCACATGCATAGTTAGATTGGAAGATGGAAATTCCTTCATTTGCTAGAAATACTTGGAGGCTATGGAAATAATGAAAATAACCTAAGTCTATCCTTTCAAATTTCTTCTTAAGTTTGGATTTCACATGGCTTAAAAATTTGGGGTCACTAATAGTGTGAATAATGTCACCAAAATAAAGAACAAGCATTATGTGGTTGTCACCTACTTTCTTGATATAAAAATTGGGGTCAAAATTGCATCTAGAAAATACTATCTTAAGAAGAAAACTATCCATTTTAGCATACCAAACCCGAGGATCTTGCTTAATACCATAGAGAGATTTCTTAAGGTGGAAAACAAGGCTAGAGTCATTCTGAATATAGCCAAGAAATTGTTCGATGTATATTTATTCTTACAAATACCCATGCAATAAGATAGATTTAAAATCCATCTAATGGACCTCCCGCTTATGTGGGGTGGAAAAAGATAGAACCAAGAAAATGGAATTCATTTTTGCAATGAGGGAAAAGGTTTCATTAGATTCAATCCATTCAACTTGAGAAAACCATTTCACAACTAACTAGGCCTAATGTCTTTCAACACTTCCATTTGATTCATACTTAGTTCTATATACCCATTTACATATGACAAGTTTTCTTCATTCTAGAAGAGGCACAATATCCCAAGTATCATTCACTGAAGAGGGCACACATGATTAAGCTTGCCGGATGAGAGACTTCCATCATTGAAAAATAACATCTCTCCCAATAACAATTTCATGGAATGAGGTTGAAGAAGTCAATAACCTTTTACATCCTTATAATATACAACAAAAAAACACTTCTCACTTTTAGGTTGTAATTCTTCTATTTTCTCATTAGGAATGTGAGCCCGTGCTTCACTACCAAACAAACAAAAATGGCTTACATCTGGTTTAATTTTAATCCATGCTTCTTTTGATGTTATATTTTTTAAATCCTTTCTGGGAGTGCGATTGACTATATAATTTTCACAATTAATGTCTTCCACCAAAAAATAATACTTAATCCCTTGGATTAGATCATAGAATTTTCCATTTCCTTTAATGTACAATTCTTTATCTCAAAAACACCATTTTGTTGTGGTGTATATGGAATAGTATGTTGCATCAGAATTCCTTATGCAGTGCAATAAGTTATATATTTTTTGTTAGCATATTTTCCTCCATTATATGTTCTTCACTTCAATAGTTGATGTCTAGATTGTTTTTCTACAAGGGCCTTGTAGGCCAAGAACATGTAAAAAGATTCACTTTTAAATTTTAAGAATTAAACCAAGTGCATATGGATAAGTCATTCATGAAATTTAAGAAGTTATTGAACTTGGAGAAAGGAGAAGGAAATGGACCACACAAATCACCATGAACAAGTTTCAAGGGGGATAAGGCATGACAAGATGCATGTTAATAAAAACTATCCTAATGATGTTTTCCAAAAACATAGCTGACAAAAATACCACCTCTGTAAGAAACTAGAGGAAGACAAGTCACCATATTTTGATTACATATCTACTGCAATGAGCAATAAGTTTAGATGACCAAATCACGCATGCCAAAGTTTGGTAAATTCATCACTATGAGCAATAAAAACTAATGGAAAAGATAATGACCCAAAGTTGGAAAATCTATACAACCTGGTGATATCTCAACAATTCCAATTGCTAGGACATGCTCATATACATAATCCAATTTCTTGAGCTGAGTTCATACACACAATAAATGATACAAACACCTTTGAATTCTTATTAATCAAATGAGAATCTTAAATAACTTTAAAATAGGAAAACTACGTCAAAACACTAAGGAGATGAAATCTCTCTAGATCCTACAAACTAGGATCCTAAAAACTGGGATCTAAGAACAATAAAATGGATAGGTTGAGAAAAGATCTCAACTAGCCGCTAAGGCTAGGAAACAAAAAGGGATTCATCAAACATATCCACAATAACAATATCTTAATTATAATAATTGCAAATGAAAATGCATATGGAAATTGTAGGGATTAGAATCCTTATCAATCTTTTACTTCACAGTGCATCCTCCATATGGGATTTCCATGAGAACTAGTTTGAATTGGTAAAAAAAATATCACTTAGACTATCCATATTAAAATATGCATATAATATGGTTTCAAAATAGAAATTGACTATCTTGATGGAAAATTATTAAAAAAATAGCCAGTTAAAAAAAATGGCACTGAAAATAAACTTTGGATGTTAAAGTTATGTCCTTTTTAAGAAAGGCATAAAATATATTCAAAGTGTCTGATGGTAGGTTGATATTAACCCACATGGTGATCGATGCAAAATGCGGTTGTTGAGTAAAAGTAGTTTCCATTATTTCTCTATTTTTTCCTATAAACTCACGTTTACAAATAAATTACTTTTACATGAAGCGACACACTTTTGTAAAATAAATTATTTTTACAAGAAGTGACACACTTTTATAAAATAAATGAGGATCACTTTTACAATGAATTTAATTTATAAAATGAAGTTACTCTATAAATTAAATTTGACCTCTTATTTAATAAAGTAGCTTTCAACCAAGTGAGTTAATGCAAAGTATTTAACAAATATTTTTTCATGGAAAAAAAATAGGCATTGCAGTTTTCCCAGGATATGCAATTCATCCCACTCTCTATCCCATAAGTGAGAATGAGAGAGTTGGTACCTTTCTAGCCCCACACTGATAGTGTAAACAAAAACTTGCTCACATGTACATACTCTACGCCCTTTTGGAATTGAACATGTGACCTCCAAGGAGAAAACCCATGGTTTTAACTGTTATGCCCACTCAAGTTGTACACGTATATAACAAATGATATGAAGGAGGAGATTTTTTTTCTCTTTCTTCAAAGTGTGTTCTTGCTTCCAAAACCCTTGTTTTTGCTTGCAAAAAACTTCAACAGAATTGTAGAAAAAAACAAGTGAAATTTTGAAAAAAACAAATTCAAGACTTAACAATTTATTGAGTTTAGATTTCAATTAGCTTACCAGGAAAATGCAAGTTTTCTCTCCATTTTTTATATTCTAAGATCACATAAAGTGTAGATCAAAGAGCATAAAAAAAAACACGTGTTTGCTCTATTTTTGGCTTGTCGGGATCGCACAAGGTGCACGACAAAGATCATACAATAACTGAAAAGGGTAGAAAATTAAGAATATAAATAGGAAAACCAAAATATTAACACAATATATAAAAAATGAAACTATAATCAAACTTTGTATCTTCAATTTGACAAAAATGACCATAGCTTGGGCAAATGGAAAATTTTTCGAGTGAAATGAAAAGTGTTTCCAATTGAAAACAATGTTCTGGATGCAATGGAGTTACAACCCACTTAGTCCATAAATGCACATAAATAGAAGAACCCAGAAATATTTTGATGCATACAGTGACACAGGTTTATGATCTCGATCAACAATGAGTGAGGATCTTCATAGGAGCTTTGATACCATGTTTGAAAAATTGGGTATTTCCACATAGGTTGAAAAACTTAATTAATCATCCTCTCACACAAACATATCAAAGATCAATACACCAGTGTATTATGTGGTTAAAATCCTCAAAGAGAGAAATATCCCACGACCCCAACCAACACAACTACTTGAGGCAATATATTAATGAAAAAGAAAATAATTTTACATATTAGTTTCTCATGATCAATCATCAACAAATAACCCTCCATTCTTTTTAAATAGATATCATGGACCAATCAAATGTTAAGCCATGGATAAATATAACTATTAGTATTTAGGAGAATAAGAATCATTAGATCACTTTACGTCTAGAACATATCATGACTATTAGATTGCATAATTACAAATGCATACTAATTCGTACTAAGGAAACACATTAAAGAAACACTCTGGTTAATTTAAGATTGTACCAAATAATGGTAACGAGCTTAGGTTAATTTAGGATCCTACCAAATCAAGTGAAGGTAATTTTGATTTGAGGAATCATCATTGTTCATGCAAAATGAAAGTGAAAGATGTAAGAAAGATAGCCCATCAATGCCAAATGGTGGGGAATCGGAAAGTAACATCCCATTACATATATTTTGGTGGGTGAAGTTGAAACAAATGAGGAAAGTGACATCTTATGAAATGGTAAAAGATGTCAACAACTCTAAATAAATATGTTCCACTATAGAGGCATTGAGGACACATAAATTATGTCATTATTTAAGAATAGTTAGATTGTGTGAGGAAAAAATTGATAGACTAGTTAATTTGTGATGTTATTTTGGTAGAACATTGTAGGAATTGTCATTGTGGTTTTCTTATTATGTTGATGATCATGACATGGATTATGTTGATTTCCATTGTGGTTTTGAAGGAAGGAGTCATATTTCAATTTGAAAGATTATTGTTGGTTTAACCCTTTTATGTTAGTTAAAGTAAAGAAATATTTTCATTTGGAAAAAAAGGAGGAGATTTGTTTTACCAACAAAAAAATTATTGCATACCTTAATACTAATGGTTATCCTTGTATTGAGAATAATGTTAAACTATGCTATCCCTTTTTAAGAATCCACTCATAGATATGAAAAAATTGATCTCTATAATGCAAACAATCATTAAATATTGAAATATATGCACATTGCTCAATTTCAGAATATAATTGTAAAACAAGTTGAATGTATGCTTAGTGGTTTGAACAAAGACAAGCATTTTTTTTTATGTAGTAATTAATACAATAGAAGAACACTCTTCAATCCAAACAACTACCAAATGAATATCAAAACATTGTGGGTAGTGGCTTCTTGAATCTTTCAAACAAATACTTATTTATTGCTTGAAAGATATAATTTATATTTGAATATAACAATCTTTTGTCTAACTTAATCAAGAAGAAGTACAAACATTAGTAAATACTATATAACACTTTTCACCCTAGAACTTAAATAGGCTTATATGAACAATTTTATGAAGAGTTCACAATCTAAACATTCAGTAACAAAAACCATCATGTTGTTCCACAAATATATACTCAAATATTTCACAATTGGAACTTCAACTAGAGATTTGCGACTTTTTATTAGATGCATTGAAGATACTGTAATTTGAGTTCATTATGATTGGTCATAATGGTCAAATATAAGATTAATAAGGTTTTGATATTCAATTTTGATATTCATGAGCTATTTATCAAAAGTTATAATTATTTTCAATATGAAATTGAGTTATGGAAAAATGTCATTTTATGTTATGATTAATTTCCATAATATAAATTAAATTCACATTTTTCATGAAAATTAGGCTCCACATAATCAATTCCTTGTGTTACCAAACATAATCTCCTTAAAATATCATTTCAAGAACTATTTACAATTAGTTACTAGTATGATACACAGGAAAAATTCTTTCAAAAATAATCATGGAAAAAAAAAACTTTAAATTTTGATATTCATGAGCTATTTATCAAAAGTTATAATTATTTTCAATATGAAATTGAGTTATGGAAAAATGCCATTTTATGTTATGATTAATTTTCATAATATAAATTAAATTCACATTTTTCATGAAAATTAGACTCCACATAATCAATTCCTTGTGTTACCAAACATAATCTCCCTAAAATATCATTTCAAAAACTATTTACAATTAGTATACACAGGAAAAATTCTTTCAAAATAATCATGGAAAAAAAAAAACTTTAAATGAAAAGAACATTTCTTCCATGTACTTTTGTAGCTACTCAATACTAATTATGTGGCTAAGGCTCTTGAAGAAGTTTTTATAATTAATGTAATGTTCATTGTGCTATAATATGAGATTCAACATATGGAGATTAGGTGTACAATTAATGTAATGTTCACTATTTTAGATATGAGATTCAATATGGAGATTAATGGCTATAGGCTTACCAATATCTATCCTTAGAAAACTTTGGTAAAGAAGTTGTAAAATAAACCAACATGAGTTATCAAGTTCATGTACTGGTAATATATTATACTTCTTTGAAATTTATAAAGACATTTTGTGTAGAATTTCATGTATTTATTAGTAAGAATTAAACATTGACACGTTGTAGACATTTAAAGACATTTTGTGTTGAATTTCATGTATTTATTACTGGTAATATATTATACTTCTTTGAAATTTATAAAGACATTTTGTGTAGAATTTCATGTATTTATTAGTAAGAATTAAACATTGACACGTTGTAGACATTTAAAGACATTTTGTGTTGAATTTCATGTATTTATTAGTAAGAATTAAACATTGACAGGTTGTAGACATTTAGCTTAGAGTTTTATGTGTTTATTCTTAAGTATTAAATATGACAAGTTGTAAGAGTGATAACTCTTCATTTATTCTCATTTTGTCATTGAAAATGAAATCTTATTGAGTTTCATGTATTTATTTTTAAGAATTAAATATATATATAGGTTGTAACAATGATAACTCTTCATTACAATTATATGAAATAATCTTTTTTATCATGAATTTTTTTTTTTTTTTAAAGAGAAGTAATTTAATGCAAGAATTAAAAGACATTTTGAAAAATAATGGAGACTTCAAATTTGGTGGATAATTATGAATATAATTTATTCACTTCACTCAATTGATTTGGATTCAAAATAATAAGCCTTAGAAATTACATGAGCATATTACTAAAATGTTTTAGATACAATTTTTTTTTCTTTGAATATATAAAGTTGATATTGAAATATTTTACTTAGGTAAACATCTAAATATTTTATTTATGGTCTATATTGATTTTTTTGTTATTTAATTTTCTTTTTAAATGTCATGTGGCAACTCTATGTTAAATAATGAAAGAATTAAACATCTCCCTTACACTTGGATGTAGAAAACAAGATAATAAAAATATTTTTACTTTCAATTGCTTTCTATACATATAAAGTTTTTATAAAAATATTTTGTTTAAAGTGGACATAGAAATATTTTATTTATAATAGATAACATCGATGCCATCTTTGTTATCAATGTTAAATATAAAGAGTTTAATAACCGAACATTATCATAATAACCAGTATAGATTTATATTACTATATCTTTAATCTCTAATAAGTGTAATTTTTTTATAAAATTTATATAAAATGTAAGGGAAGATTTACGTATCCGACAAATTGATACATCTCATGGCATGATAGATATTGGATTTAGCATAATAGATACGCGATTGGAATGTTTCCTAATTACTTTATAGGATAGGGACGAAATTGGAATGGTTTGTTAATTTGAAGAAGCCTATGATTTTTATATGAAAATGTGAATTATATGATGATGATGATGATGATGATTAACTTCCACTAAGACTGAATTTGTCTATCGGACCTTAAGAGGGTAAGTGATTACTTGTGATTCTATAGAATTTTGTTTCTGTGCTCGAAAAGCATTAAGAGAAGCTTTCCAAGATTACCATACTTTTGTTGAGTTAAGAGGTTAGGAATATTGGTAGTGTGATAAATATTTTGAAAATGAGATCTAATATGGGTATAGGCTGGACAATATAAGAGAAAGTGCTTTTCATCTTCAACATTATTAGTGTCACAAAGGTGACACACTCTTTCATCCCATGACATTTTAAGAATTGACCAACGCCCAGTTTCACTATGGAGCTCGTGAGAATTTGTTCTTATCTTAGCAATGCTTATTTTTTTCTTTACACTTGGCAAAACAGATAGATAATTTTGATCTTCTAGATTAGGGTTGATTACATATTTATCATACCTTAATTTTGTTTTTTTCTCTAACTCTTTATCACACCACATTTTCTCCTTAAATTTTGATTTGGCATTTTTTTTATTAGTATCTTTATTCTGCAAAATGGTTTCTTCCATGATTCCCCAATAGTTTATCCAAGACTGGGTGTCTTTATGCCATCCTCGCTTGAGTCGATGGTGGTTATGACTTGATTTTGAAGCAATTTTAGGTAGCATCTTGTATTCCATGTTGTTTAACTTGTTATTATACATTAAGTATCTAGTCATAGCCATGTTCTCAATGGGAGAGAGGCTTGTTTCTAAGAGGAAGGTGTGATAGGGTGTATTTCCTTTAATTTTGAGATTATAGGTTATAAAATTATTTTGTATTTTCTCTATCTTTCTTGAGGATTCACAAGAGATACTACAACCCCAGACTTCACATCCATAAACAATAGTAGGTGTAACAAGAGTCTCAAAGAGGAGTTTCTTCTTATCCCAACTCCAAAGATCAGTTGATTTACAATTGTTTTCAAGCCCATAATAAGATTTCTATCCCCAAATAATCCTTTTATCAATGCTATAATTCCAATTGATCTTGTGGTGAATATCAATTCCAAGATATTTGTATGAAGTCACTTCCTCCAAGTTGTTGTTGTCATATACAAAGGTATCATAAGGGATCTTATTGGATTTAATAATCATGACATTATTCTTATCAGTGTTAACAATCATACCCATATTGGAGCAAAAATCCTTGAGGATTCTTAGTTGGTTTTCAAGATCATGGGGACTCCTTTCCATAAGAATAATATCATCATCATAACGAAGAAGATTGATGAGTATACCAGTGAGAGTAGGGTCGACACAACCTGCGTTTTCCAAGCATTCTTCTAACTTGTCAATGTATATGCCAAAAAGGGTAGGGGACAAGGGGCAGCCTTGTTTGACTCCGATATTGCAGTTAATCTCTTTTGACCAGCCCTTAGTGTTTTTAAACTTAGAAATAACTTTCTCATACATCCTTATTGCAGTAGCCCTCAACTCGAGAGGCACTTTTATCTCTTCCAACCTATTCCAATGGTTTTTCCTAGGACCCATGTCAAAATCTTTTCTAAAGTCAACAAAACAACAAAAACGATTGGTTTTAGTATTGCAGAACTCCTCTGCAATGATTCTAAAGGTAATAAGATGGTCCATAGTTGAATGATATCTCCTAAACTCGGCCTGGCCTTTAGCCCTTTTACCGTGACTTTCTAGCCAAAGGCTAATCTTCTTTTCCAAAATAATTCCATAAAGCTTGGATAAAATCGGTCTAATCACAATGGTCCTATAATTAGAGGGAATGTTTATATACCCATTTTTAAAAATAGGAACAATGAGGCTTTGCATCCAAAGTTTAGGGAATCCCTGCTTGATTGCTAAATTGAAGAGCTTGTGTATGTGAGGGATAAGGATTGGCCCTCCGATTTTAAAAATTCCATCGTTGTAGCCTTCAATGTCCTTATCTTTCCCATTTGCAAGCCACTTAACCCCGAACTCTATGTCATCTAAACTAAAAACTTCTTCCTTTGTAGGGACAATAGGAATGGTGTCCATGGCATTAGGGAACTCGTAAAGACTTTTAACATAGGAATTCCAGTCCCTTAAGGCAATCCTATTATTTTATTTAATATTGCATTTTAGAATTTGGCTCGAGAACTTCTTAGGATCTAACTTGTATAGTTGTGAAAGTTTCTCTTGCCTTTTATTGATATATTATATTTTTTTCTTTTAATTAGGACTTTGTACGTATTGATCTTATCGAGTTTTAAGGACTCATTAAAAGCATCCCTAATGGATTTCCTAACAATTTTACATTCTTTATCATACCAAGGCTTGGTCGTTCTATTATTCTTTTTATAAAGAGAACTTTATATATATATATATATATATATATATATATATATATATATATATATATATATATATATATATATATATATATATATATATATATAATTTTTTTTAATATTTTATAAATTTATATATAATAAGTTTTTAAGAAAAATTATTTGAGATAAATAAAGATAAACAAAAACAATGATATAAATATTATTTATTTAATAATGCTTTATTAATATTTTATATATGTAATTTGAATAATATTAATTATTTTTTAAATCTCTTTTATATTTTATTTTATGTATAATTTAATTATTTAATTATTTTTCTAAATATAATTTAAATCATTTTAAAATCAAAATGTTGAAAATAATTTAATTAGTTATTTAAACTCAAACAAAAGTATGAAATTTGAATATGCTATAACATTAGAACTAATAACTCTATAAGAATTATTTTTTTAATTTTAAATCTAAAACGTATATTATATTAAAAAAAAAATTAGAACAATTTTTGGTGGAGACCTGCTTAGAAGGAAACTAGATCCCTAGGCCAACCATAATTAGATTTTTAACAAAGTTATCACAAAAAGATATTATTTGTAATAAATGCCTGATAAAAGTTCCCTCTTAAGAAATTTGTTTATATTATTCTTTTATCATGTGTTATGTTCTATAACGAGTTAAAGGACTACATATCAATAGAAAGTTTTGTTGTTATATTGCGGGAAACTCATCAATACTTCAGGTGCTAAACCGCAACCCCAGGGACACAAGGCTTGAACTCGTGACCCCCCCACATCGAGAGAGTATGCACACGTCTTACCAATTGTTCTAAGATCCTTATCTTACAATAAAGCATGATTTAGAGAAGTGCACAAGGCTATATTTACATCTGATAAAAATGGATACTACTGGAAGCCACCAGGAATGTGATAAAGCAAATAAACTTGATGAACATAATACTTTCCCCATGGAGCTAATAATTAGAGGTTCTTATTAGAGGTATTGCAGTTGAAAATTAATTTAAAATTGATTCTCTAATAAGAATTAGAGGTATTGCATTTTTTATAAAGTTGTTTCCATTTATAATTTAAGATAAATTAATTTAAGATTGACTTCATAATAAATGTAATAGGTATTACTATTTTTCTAAAGTTGTTTCCATTGTAGTTCTAGATTAAAAAACTGGGAAAAGCTAATTTATAAATAGAATCTTTGTTCGTGCATGCATGAGGTTTGAGCCTTAAATAAGAAGCTGGGAAACGATAATTTATAAGTACCTGGATCTACTGCGATCTAGTGATCTCTGTCCACCAACAAATCTTCCATATTGAGCTTCCACAACTCAAAACGTTTCCCATTAAACTTCTCGACCTCCATTTTCGAATTGCTCGCCTTTTCTTTTCACCTGAAAAATCAATACCACAGATCTCCCACCATAACAAGGCTTATTATAGTCCCAAGACAAACCCTTGCCCACACAAGGGTCCCCTGAAGACAACAAAGCTCTGATACCAAATGTATATTTTAACCTTATACAATATTTACTACAAATGGATTTTCAGTAAAAGAACTTAAAAGATACAATGACAAATACAGACATTACACAGATATTTTTCCCCTGGAAACCCAAACCGGGAAAACCAACATATTCTATATTCATTCATAGTGATACATTGTTTACAATATAATATACATATAGGAGCCAGCGGTATCCAAAACCCTAACCCAATTACCTAGATTAGTCAACAACCCTAATTCCTTAACCAGAAATAGAAAACCATCGGAAAAAACCATGTGCCAAAAAATCACCCAACAATGGACACAAAAATCGAGGAAACATGAAAAATGAGAAAAAAATGAGACACATTTCCCAAGGAGAAAGGATGAGAAGAGAAAATATCTCAAACACTGAGAGGACACTGTAAGCTTACTTTGTACTTTCTAAACTAAAAATATACTGAGATGAATTAATTCTACAAATGTATAATTTTATGTTCTGAGAATGAGTTAAGATTCTGTATGAGACCCAAAGTTTCTCTTTTGGGTGTCACAGTGTAAACTTTCCCAGAGCCAACTCCAGAAGTGCATAGGTGAGCCCCTGAGATCCCAAAGCTCAGGAGAAACAATGCAAGGTGTGCGCAGATACCACTCATGGAGGGAGGAGACCCTAAACTTCTGAAGAATGAAGCTCAGGAGAGACAGTGAAAAACTTACACAAAGTAGGCGCATTAAGTGCGCAAGATACCTTTTAATGCCCATAGCTCAGGAGGGAAGTGCAAGTGAGCAGTGGAGTTTACTTAATATAAGTGACAATCTAAAGAGAAAAAGCATGTGCAGGGTTGAAGAGGGGACTCAAGCAGTGTAAAATTCCTTGTTTAAGAACTGGTGGACGGGATTGGCTCGTGAGGATTGGGTACACGTGTCCTTAGATTTTCAATTATTTAGATTCGTTTGTCTGAAAGGTTGTGGGTGAAATTTTCTTGGGTGCGGAAGGTTACGATGTCCCAAATCTCTGAGTCAATCGTGACCATTTGTTGATGGGTGAACATGGACCAGAGATCTTCTCCCTTCACCAATTCGACTTTCACTGGTTTGGGAGTGTGGTAGTGATCATGAGAAAGAATCCCTGAAGCCCGAAGTTCCATAGTTGATCATGTTCCTCAGCTATAGGAGGAGTGTGGACCATTGATCTCTGAACTCTTCAGGAGTTTGACGATTCTGGTGTGTTAGTTCAAAGTATAAAGGTGCAAAGAAACTCTCAAGCCCGGAGTTCCGGAGTGTATCTCCACCGTATATTCTCGTGTGAGGAGGAATCTTTCCATCCATCTGATTACATTCATAACCAATGACAAAGGTAGGTGGAAGGTAGGGTAGAAACCACATATTCCGGTCAACCTCAAATTAAGATCGAGTTCGAGCAGGAACACTCTGGGTGAAAGGAAGTGTTGGAGTTGAAGAAACCTCTGGAGCGTCGAAGTCCCGGAGCTTTGAATAACGCCTTTTTGGGTCATCCCTAGGATCTATCCCGCAATCACATGCATAACTGTCAAGGTAAAATGGCTAATGACTACAGTTAAAATGCAAGTAAAAAATTATCGAAAAGAAAAATAAAAAGACAGTGAACCAACGAGTTTCTAAATCCTTAGATTCACAACTTGAAAAGGGCCCTACTATTTTTCCCCAAATTTGGATTTAAACAGAGATTCTATGCTACTAATAAATTCAGATTTATCAACAAAATCAACAGAGAATGCATGAGGAAATTTCATATTTAAACAAAATTCAATGGGGATCCACCATACAATAAATTGAATTGTCATAAGATTTAACATGAAATCCATGATACAAAATTCGGATCTAGAATACAATTCAATATTGATACCACCATATGTTTTGGTTTAGGATTTAAATGAAATTCAATAGAGAACTCACAGTACAAATTTAGGTTTAATTCCTTAATTTGTTGTTGGATTACTGAGAGGGGGGGGTGAATCAGTAATAGCATAATTATAATCCTTTTTCTCCAAATAATCCAAGTGTTATATCAATGTAGAATTATTATCCAATAATGAGCAATAAGAAATGAACAATCACACACATACATAGTACACCAGTGTTTTACATTGTTGTGAGTGGGAAATCCCCCTACGGACTAGCACTTAGGGTTTTATCATACATGCAGAAAATACCTAAAGATTCTTTCTTTTTACCATCATCCTAGACCTAATCTCCATTATTCTTAAGCAAATACACAGTTAAGAAGATCAAGTGAACATACCTTATTTCCAATGTTTGGTATCGATCCCTCTTCACTCTTGGTCGCTCTTTGACTACAACTCTCCTCCCAAGGATGACCTGCATTAACAAAATACAAACAAAGAACTCCACATGAATTTGATATACGGATTAATGGGTTAGAGATTTAATCAACATGTATGCAATAAACACTGAAAAAATCATATGGTGGGATGGGAAAAGTACTTCTTTATTATTAACTTCACTAAAGAAACTTACAATGATGAAGACGACCATTGCTCCATGAATCTGGTCCTGGGCTCCTCTTTTACTATGCACCAACTGCTAACACACTTGCTTCTCTTCTTTGTTGAAATCACAAAATGGTTGCAGAATCTTGGGCAAAGGGGAATACGAATTCGGGTAGAGTTTCTCTACTATGATTTTTCTTCCTTTTCAAATGGGACCCCTACCCCTTCTTTTATAGGCTAGAAGGAGCTAGGTATTTAGTCGAATGACTGGCCATGCATGGTCGAAAGGTTTAGTTAACTTACCCAAAATTGTGTGTTCCGTCAGCAACTTTCCATTTTTCATGCTTTTGTAGGTACACGTGGGATGTAGTGGGTCAGCTAGAGTGTAAACGCAGCCTGTAGTGGAGCAGGGCGCGTGGGCCTTTTAAAAATGGTGTTTTTAAGAAGAGTTGTTCAGTACTGGCTTGGCAAAGAAGGCATATGAGATGGCCTAATGTCAGGTAAGTATGTCTGGTGCAAATTAGGGTTATAAAAGATGCCCCCTAATGTGTGAGGTCAGAAGAGCATCTGATGGCTGAAATACATTATCAATATTTATCAATGTACCAAGTCGGTGAGCCCAGGGACTAGAATTTGGGAGGTGCCATCTGCAAAATAAAAATTGTCTCTCTGAGGTGGGAATACCCATGCTCAGAATGAAATACAATCATGGCTACCAATCAAATACACTATAGCTCCTTGTCATATAACTATATAAAGTGTAGACGTGAGCAATACACATCGGATCTACATCTCAAAATCAAAAAGATATACATGTATAGTATCTATCTTCTAGAAGTTGATAAGGAATGATGGTTGGAGATAATGTCTTCAGAGCTTGAGCATCAACTTCAAAATCTTAAAAACTCAGGTAGGAGTGTAATATGAGTGTATGAATTCACTACCCAGAGGTCTTCGACGACTCATCAGTCATGGACTAGAGGATCTTGATGATCAGACTGGAGGCTTCATGGATTTCAAACAAATACTTGATTGGACTTTCAGGATGGTCAGGCATGAGGGCAAGAGACAAAATGCAAATGGGCCGACTGAGGCATGGTAAAAAATTCCCTTGGACAATAGCATGACAAATGATGAGACTCAGGCAGCATGGCATTGACATAAGTTCATGATGCAGGAGGCAACACAAACTCTCCCTATGTTTGGAAGAATAACCAAACGGAGGAGGACACAACTCTTATGTAGTGAGAACAACTTCCTAAGGTCATATTAAATCCTATAGCTTTAAGAACAAGAGGAAGGATGTGCTTTGTCCAAGGGCGACTCATTGTGCTGCCAATAAAAAGAAAATGCTTTTCCCTTCCTCTTTTTGGGGTATATTTGATTTTTTTTTCTTTTTCAATAATTTTGAAAAAATAATAAAAGAATGTTGCATTACAAAGGAGGATCAAGTGTCACAAACATACTAGTTCCAAGCGCAAAGAACATAGGGATGCTTAGGGAAAAGGGACATATGCAAGAAAAGGACACTTTGGAAAAATCCTCCAGGGGCCAAAGGTGTCAAGACACAGAGGAAAAGTTCTACAGGGCTTGCATATAAGTCATGCTTCAGATGGTTCAGTTGAGAGCAACATGGAGCCAACATTAGGCCAAAGATGTAGGTATGCAAATGTGGTTAAAAAACACACACAATGGTAAAATCCTTCGATGTAACTTTAACGAGCCCAGAGAAGGTAAGATCGACAATTTTTCATATTTAGAGAGTTTGAAAAAACGTAAAAGGAGACTCCGATGGGGTACCTTTTTCAAAGATAGTCTAGTCGGCTCAAAAAAAGGGTAAACTATCACTGACCAAACGTCTATTCAAAACCATTTTAACAAGTGTGATAAAGACAAGGTCACTAAGCTATTTTTTCATTTTTAAGGAGTCTGAAAAAAGCTTAACTATGGACTCTGTCAGGAATGTTCTTCTGGACCATTTTAACGAGTGTGAAAGAATAAGGTCACTCGATGATCTTTTCAATTTTAGGGAGTCTGAAAAGAGCTTAACTATGGACTCCGTGGGGGTTCCTTTTTAGTAAATTTAGTCCCTCAGGCCTGAAAAAGGGTTAAAATTATACTTGAGAGTACTCTTCTAGAGAACCGAGGCTTCTAAAGTATACCTTTGTTCGTATAGTTGACCGTCCGGACTGAAAAAGGGGTAAACTATCGTTGGACAGATCTGACTTCAAATTTCAGTTTAGCGAGCGTGAAGTTCAACAATATCGCTCGACAATCTTTTCATGTTTACAGGGTCTGAAAAGAGCTTTAAAGAAGACCCGTTAAGTTTTTGGAGTCCCGAGGGTGAGGTCAAGAGTGATACGAAATTATGAAAATGAGGATCAAACTCGTAATCAGGAAAAGATAGTAAGGACTTCCAAGCCTATAGTCGTTTAGTGACAGCATGAACACCAAAATGCAACCAGGATCTACCAAGGGCATCAATGTTAAGGTAGGCTCTACCAGTAAATTACGACACTCTTAAAGCAGCAATGATGATTATGTGTCGCAACTCGGTGGGATCGATCCTATGGAAAAGCAGAAAAGAAAACAAGATGTAGAAAGTGGAGGTGGAATCCTATCTTAAATGCAACGGGTAGGAAAAATGGTCTTTTTACCAAAGGACCTTCAAAACAACCCAAAAATCCAAAAAATTTCCAAATACCCAAAGAACACTTCTCGTGACAATCCAAAGAAAAACTCCCGAACCATAATAAATGATTTTCAGTTTAGAAGAAATGACAAAAAGGTCCAAAAAATGACAAAAAGAGGCCAAAAAATCTATAAATAGAAGCTGGCGGCTCATTATCACCATTGCTAATTGAGAAATTGACTAAAAGCCAAAACTACCCCTTTGTGAAAAGAGTTGATTCCAGGAGCTTCAGTGGACGAAACGACCATCCACTTGGACCAAGTAATTACTTACTACCCCCTCTTGCATTCTAATTCTTCTTTTATGCATTTAAATTCATCTTTTTGGGGGGCGTCGACCTTGAAAAGGTCGACCCTACGTCCACGTGGGTTGTCTTATGACAGGCTGCATGTACATGCAGGCTGCCTTATGGAAGCCCGAGTGTACACGCTACTGTGATCACTACAGCCCACATGGACCCTCCATTTAGTGTAAAAGAAGGATTAAAAACAAGAGTTAACACTCTTAAACTTTGTTTATTTGCAGGATGTATGTTCATTGAAGGGAAAGAGAGCATGAGGATATTGATGTGTTGGTCGATGAGGACCCTGATGCTCTTGCTACACTTTTGCAGTGTGGTTTGTTAAAGTTTTTCCATTGTCCTTTCATGTGAGAAAAACCTAGGCTACTAAATGCCTTGGTGGATTATTGGCATCCCAATGCAGAGGCCTTTATGCTAGAGGGGCATTCATTGGCTCCAATGACAGAGGATATATACTTCCTGACTGGCCTCTCAAGGAGAGGGGAACCAATCAATTTTTGTACCTTTCCTTCCAGGCCTCATAACATATCAGAGTTAATTGGACTCCATTGTGAAGCCGATACTGACAGAACAAGCTCACAAGTGCCGATAAGAAATATCTCTAACTTATCACTAAAAGTGATAGTGTTGCTCATTGGGCAGATTATTGGGTTCACATCTTTTCATCAGGCTTCCCATGCACACATGAATTGTGCAGTTTAGTGCTTAAATGCACAAATATTTGACTGGAGCACCACCTTACTAGATTGTATGAAGAGGCAATTAACAGAGTGTCGAATGCAGAATCAGAGGAACTTCAGGTTTGGGATGATTCTTTGTGCTTTCTTCTTTGAGAGAGTGCCCAGATTCAGCCCTAGAGAGACTATACGAGGGCATGAGGCCTCTCTCCCTTCATTATGCAGATGGGTGACATTGTTGCCGCGACAGGGGGGAGGGAGGACCATTGAGGTCTTCGATGACAAGTTCTTTTCTTGGTGGGCACGACAGATTCTGGTCATAGAGGACTAAGCCTATGTCGGGATTGACTTCTCTAGAGACCCTGAGATACCGGTACCTCCTGGAGAACAGCGAGGAGAGATGGGTAAGCTTGTTTTGTTGCTTTTTTTTTTCTTAAAATATATGCAATTTTTACATCGGTTTTTTTTTTATATATATATCATTTTTTATATACACTAGAGTATCTGACAAATCTGTGTCTTTTATGTGCAGATGTGGGGCCAGTGCGACCAATGGAATATGCGAGGAATAGGAGAGATCCTCGACTAGAGGCCTCCCCAGCTGCAACCGGTGGACTAGCAGCAGCAGGAGTACCTCCAGCCGGTGAGGCTGAGAGATTTTAAAGATGAGTAGAGCGAAAATTTACCTTGCTTACTCACACAGTCTCCATGGCAGAGATTGAGGATCTGTCATCATCTATGCATCCTCATGTAGTGGGGGCACCACGGACATGGGTCCGTGATCCGGATTATTTTTGGCACGAAATGAGAGCGGAGATATAATAAAGAAATGCACAGAGATATCACGTATATCCATTAATATAACAGAAATATATCATAGATGCAACCATAAACACAGAGATACAGTAATACACGATTTCTATTAATGAAAGAAATGTACATAGACTGTAAAAATATAGAGTGAAAGACTCGCTAGAATGGTGGAATCTTATCTCTGAGAAGAGATGTGACGGCTACTCACATTCGCAAGAAGATGATTACAATGAGGCTCTGGAGGCCTTTTTACAATAATTGGGAATGCCAAAAGTCCTAGACAACCAAAAA
>JASDQU010101052.1:172701-184734 GCA_032191745.1 Picea mariana | reverse complement strand
TGCACAGAGATATTGCATATATCCAGTAATATAACAGAAATATATCAGAGATGCAACCATAAACACAGAGATACAGTAATACACGATTTCTATTAATGAAAGAAATGTACAGAGACTGTAAAAATACAAAGTGAAAGACTCGCTAGAATGGTGGCAGCTTATCTCTGAGAAGAGATGTGACGGCTACTCACATTCGCAAGAAGATGATTACAATGAGGCTCTAGAGGCCTTTTTACAATAATCAGGAATGCCAAAAGTCCTAGACATACAAAAACCTAACCCTAGGAGATGAAGCACCAAAAGTCATGTGGGCCCCGTTTGGGTAAGTTGGTGCATCAACTTCCCGGGGTCGTAACTTTTGCATACGATCTCCGTTTTAGGCGTGTGATAGCTCGTTGGAAAGGTATCATCGAGGAGATTCATTTTGGAGGCTCAATCATGCCTTCAGATATCATTGAGAACCTCGATCTCGAAAAAACTTCATTTAGGCCCTCAAAATGGCCCCGGAAGTGAAAACCTGCTAAAAATAGTAAATTGCCAAAATGGCCAGAAAACTGTTTTGAGCCAGTTGGAAAAGGTGGGTGGCCCCCGATATCCACCTGGATCAGTCCGAATTTTTCGGCGTTTGGAAAATGCCATTGACCATTACAACAGGGCCAACAAGCCCCGTCCTTAGTTAGGATGGACTTTTCATGTGTCAAGGGCACTACTTGTATATTTTTTAGGGCATAAGCCCCATGACTCGTTATTGGATGTATTTTTGAGGCGCTTGTTCCCACACATGTAATCTGATACTTTTTATATTATATATGGATTTTTATGTCTTTTTATGTCTTACGGATTACATTTTCTTTAGAAATGTATTTACATATGCATGTGTGTATCTTCCTTATATGTGTGCGAGATGACAATCTAAAATTTGATTAGCTAGAGTATCTTTGACTTGATTTAATCTCCTAGGAACATGAAAATATGTAATATAATCAAAGCTTCGTTCTAAGAGACGTACCCTAAGGAACCATCGGTGTAAAGTAGGATCATTAACATGGTAGCCTCTATTTAATTGAGACACAACCAGTTGAGCATCTAAATAGACCCAGAGGTGAGAGATACCAATTGACAAAGCATCACGAAGCAACTCAATAACTGCGTTGTATTCGGTGAAATTGTTTGTGGTGTCGCCTAAACATATACCTCCTGAAGATAGTAACTAGCCTTGAGGTGTAAAAATTACCCAAGCTACGGAGGTAAGCCTCCGATTGTGCTGGCTGGCGCCATCTGTGAATCCAACAAACACCTCTGATTCGCTTTAAATTTGTCACGGTGAAAAAAGATGACATCAAAGATGACATTTCCATAAAACCAAAAGAAACCAAAAAGTAATAGTACAAACACTATACATATGTTACAAAAAGTTACCCAAGGTGACCTACCTATGAGTAATACTTCTTGAGGTAGAGCCCATTTCTAGGCTCTGCCAAAGAATTTCCCTAAAAATCTACTAGATGATAAGCACCCTTTTTTAGAACCTCTTTTATGATGAAAGGTTCAAACCACATGGGTTTGAACTTGATTGCCCCCAAGGGGTCCTTATCTTGGTCATAGACTAGGACAAGGTTGTAGATTTTGACCCACTTGATGAAGGGACCCATGGTGATGACGGGAAACATGGGAGCGGGATGTGCCCTCATCTTTCGTGAGAATATTTGACATGGGTGGCACTTCTTGACTAATGCAATACAATATTTGATTAGTGTCGTCCAGAAGTAACCACCTCATAAAATATTTTGGGCTATTGCCAACCCAGACAAATGATTGCCACATGCTCCAGTATGGAAATCATTAAGCACTATTTTCGCTTCTTCATGAGTGAGGCACCGATGAAGGATGCAATATACACCACGATGATACATAGTATCTTCAAGTATGAGGTAGTTCTTGGCATGATGGCATATACGACGACGTTCATCATGAGAAGCAGAGGCGGGGCACTTCAAAGTCTGGAGATCGACAAGTATATCTCCATACCAGGGGTCCAAATATGCTATCAAAAACATGTCTCCTTGAATAGGAGATTCTTCGGGCATAACATCACCTGACTCGACCGAAAGTTCTGAGATGAGTTCTGCAAAGACCAGTGACTTTTTGGATTTCACCGAAATGAAATCTAAGTCAAATTCCTGGAGGACAACTATCCATCTACTGATCTTTCCATCGATTACCCGTCATGTCAACACATGTTGAAATGGATTCACAATGGCAATGACGGTAGTCTTGCGAAACAAAACATAATGATGGAACCATTGGACAACATGGACTGCTTCCAATGCAAGTTTTTTGATATGAGAATAATTTAGTTCTGGTCCAACCAGGCCTCAACTCAGGTAATAAATCACATATTCTAAGATTAAATCATCCTTCTGAACTAAGACCATGTTGATGGTTGACTCTACTGAATCCAAGTATAATAAGAAATATTTTTTATAATTGGGTGACCAAAGTAGAGGGGAAATTGTGATGGAATGTTTCAACACTTCGAAGGAGCGTCAAGCGACATCATCCCAATGAAATGGAACATCTTTCTTCAGTAAGCGCATAAAACCCTTTGTGATCTCAGCATAGTTTGTGATGAAACGCCGCAAAAAGTTTGCTTTTCCCTGTAAACTCTGAAGTTGAAGGATTGTACGTGGGGGAGGCAACTGAACTATTGCCTCAACCTTCAAAGGATCGACCATGATCCCTGTTGTTGAAACTATGAAACCTAGCATATGGCCCAACGTCACGCAAAAACTACATTTGTTGGGATTCAAGCAAATCCAGAAGTAGCAACATCGCTTAAAGATAAGTCAGAGGTGTGTGGGATGATCAATTATCCTACGATATTGTGATGCTAAATCATCTAATTAGGCCTCGACGATATGTTTGAGATCGTGAAAAGAAAAAGACATGGCCTGCTGAAAGGTAGCTCCAACATTTTTTAGACCAAAATGCATCTTACGATACGTGAATGTACCCCATGGACAAATGAATGTCGTTTTGTGTTGGTATTCAGGTTTGATTTGTATCTGATTATATCCCAAAAAACCATCCATGAAATAAAATGCCTCGCAACCTATGCATTCATCGACTATCTAGTCAGTAAATGGAGTGGGGAAATTATCTTTTGGACAGACTTTGTTCAAATCATGAAAGTCCGTGCATACCTGAATCATACCCTATTTTTTGTTAACCGGCACGGTGTTTGACACCCATTGAGTCAAATGGACAGGGTAGATAAAACCTGCCTTGAGAAGTTTCTCTACTTCAACCTTAATAGTTTTCGCTTTCTTAGGATTAACCGGATGAAGCTTCTGCCGAACTAGCTTAGTGTTAGGATAAGTCATGATTTTGTGTTCAATAATTTTTGGATCGATGCCTGGAATTTCCTCATAAGACCAAGAAAAAATGTCACGGAATTCCTTAAATAAATCCGTGTAGATTTGAATATCTTCGGGGAAGCAGTCATCTCTAACGAAAACATTCTCCATGATGAAAGGGGTTCTGGAGATGTTTATATGTATAGTTTCGATGATGGTTGTCATATTACCCTCAGCATAAACAACATTTGTAGCCAAAGGATTGATATGGAAATACCTATCTTCAGTTATAGTTGAGGTGAATTCCACTGCTTCAATTATGCTCAACTCTGAGAGGAAGTAATATCTATGATGGAGATCGTCTCAGGGTTTGTCTAGACTAGTCATTGCTTCAATGATTTCTTCGTCTGAGGGAAATACTAAGTCTAAAGAATCTGTATCAGTGAGGGAACCTTGATCCCAAATAGGCTCTAGAATCGGATATAACTCTTGTGTGAGAGTTGGATCGGGGTCGGCGAAATCTTGCTGGACTAAAGAGTACGCCACTTCTACCATGGACAAGGGCATGAACATACCATGGTGCCCTATCCCTTCCATCATGGTTGATGGGGAAGGAAGAATCGACAGATCATTAAAGTAAGTCATGAAAAATGACGAAACTTAGAAACTCTCAACCTTATGGTGGTCAGATATGAACTTAACATCACCTTGAGGAGGTGGGTAATCGAAAGTACCCATCAAAGATGGGCACAAACCAACCCCTATGTTGACGATGTTGGGTTGAGGGTTATCAATCATTGGGACCACGGATGTCCCCAATGAAGGGTCAAGATGGGAGAAGGACAATTGATCAATGGTCATGATCCGTCCCTCGTTTGGAAACAACAAGACCCAGAAAACTATAGCAACTATTTCTTGCATAGCATAGGTCCAACTCCTCCCTAACAAGAGATTGTATTCGAGAGATGCATCGACCACGTCAACCTCAATACACATAATTTTCCTCCTAACTGCATGGGAAAAGAGGGGATAATGCCATGTGGTCGGAATGAATCACCATCGAAAGAAGTAAGAAGTGACAGAGACAAAACGGGTTGTCCAATGGCCTTCCAACACGCCAAAGACATTACGCATGTTGAGGCACCCTCATCAACCATCGTGCGAAAAATATTTCGAGTAAAAGTTTTCATGGTGTAAGCCAGGACTATCTAGAATGCTACATGGTAAGGGAGATGAGGTTTCATGTTAGTTGTATCAAGAATGATCATACCTAGATTACAAGTCTCGGAGGATCCTAAAGTGGCTAATAGATCCTTTCTTTGGGAAGGGAAGATTTGGAGGAATTCCAAGGTAGACATCGCACAAGGGGTTTGAGACAAATCCTCCACCACAGAGTAGTTCTGGGCGGCCCTTGCATTTGGGTTGTGAGAAGCTTTCTTAAACGCACCTTTTGGGATGCGTCTCATGGTTTCGCCCAACATCTTCTCGATCTGAAGAGGAAGAGATGGGGTTTCATCTTCTTTACCTTTCTCAAAGGTGCTTGGCTTGCTGTAATCATGTTCTCTATTCGATATATAGGCATCACCTTTCATCATATACACATTCACAGATGCAGGATTGTTTGAAGATGGAGGGGGTCCTTGGCTTCCCCCTTCCGCACTTGTAGAGGCTTGAGTTAGATTTTGTCCATGTTGAAATGGGTTTGTTAACACAATAGGTTGTTTCTATGACAATAACTTTTGGGCCTCTGCAAACTGAGGGCATTGGTGAGTCGGGTGGTCTTCCGCACATAGATTACATGGATACCTCGACTTTCTTTTTTTGGTTTTGCCCCTGCTAGCATTATTAGTGGGTTTCTTATCCCCCTTACCCTTCTTAAGTTGTTTCTTCTTTCCATCAGGCTGTTGGGTGGCCTTCGGATTTTTCGATTGCACCCTATGTACATCTGATGTTTGGGTGGGGGGAGCATCCGGAATAGTAGTCTGGCTGGCCGCCGTATGCTGGATAGACAATTGTTGCAATTGTTTCATCAGTTGTTCAGTGGGATTTGTTTGTGTTGAACCAACAATACCATCGGCATGTGGTCCAGCTCTCTGTCTAGTTTTATCGAGTATTGATTGTGATGCATCTGGAAAAATATCGTACAGTAGACGAAAATGAGAATATATTAGCTCAATATTTTGAGCTGTCATAATTGAATCTTCTTCAGAAAACACTCTTGACGTTGCGACATATTTGGATAACTCTGGGACCAAAGACTTAAGGAACCACTCAAGAAGGAATGCTGCTGGGACTGACACCCTAATCAAACTCTTATGGCGTCTCCACTCTCAGATGTGATCAGAGATATGGTCTGCTTTTGTTTGTTCGAAATTCGCCAACATCTTTGTGCCAGCGTCATATCTCACAGATAATTGGAAATGGTTTAGGAAAGCCATTGCCAATTCACCGAAGGAAGAGTATCTTGAGCGGTCGAGCTCAATGTAACATTTCACAACACTCCCAATGAGAGTACATTGAAACAATCGCAACTGTACGGATTCATCTTTAAACGAATTAGATGAGCACCAAAGGTGAAAAGTAGTCACACAATCTCCTGGATCTTCATTAGGCTTGTCTTCAAACTTTGGTATGTCCGAAGGAAACTTCGTCAGCATAGGGGGCCAACGCGGATCATGACAGATAGGGTCATTCAACAACCTTATTAATTATGGAAAATGCAAGGTTGTCAAGAACGGTAGTTTGGGTTGTTGGTGATAACCATGAAAAAAAGGGCCTGGAGTTTGACTGGCACCAGGTTGCCAAAAAAAGTTGGGTTGCTAGCCCAGGTTCTGGTAAAAACCATGGCCATGACCATCATATGAATTTTGCATTTGAGGAGACATCATTGGCTGATTCCTGAAATAGGACATAGATGGTTTGGCGTGCATTACATTCATAGGACTTTGGGAAGGGTTGCCCCATGTCAATCCCATGGGCATAAGTACTACATCTTGCCCAGGGTTCCATTGGTTGGGAAACGGATTGCCCCCGATCGACATTCCTGATGAGGGAACTGATCCCTACCAAGAATTCCAAGGTCCTAATGTGGAAGAAGTTCTTGGGTGTTCCCCCTGCATAGGAATAGTACCCTCCATAGGATTAGGTTGTCCGTAATCGGGGTTTCCCCCAGTCAGGAAAGAAGCTGAAGAGAAAGCGTTGTTACCAAATGCACTGAACAAATAAAATGGTGTCAAACCTATTGGCATATTATGAGAAGGTGGTCCTTGAATCCCTTCTCCAAATGAACTATGGTGTGCGTTCAGCCTGACAGATTGCTGGTGGGCACCACTGAGCGAAGGGGACAAAGGAGGTATATGACCTCCTTCATAAGGGAAAGCATTAAAGGGGGCTTAAGTGCCCCCCATGGGTCCTTGTAGAGGAGCATTAGAGCTCCTTGCTCCCAAAACTAAAGTCTATAAAGTGGAGTAGGAGAGTACAGGTATTGTACCTGATCTAGGCATCCCGTATGAGAATGGAGGGTCTGTTGCACTCTGTGTGGAAGGAGCAGTGGTCGCCGCCAAAGATGGGATCGTACCACTGCTCGAGGTAGAGGTGGTCGAGACCATGGTGGCTTGGACCACCGACAGTGGGTTAAGAGGTGGAACACCCCCTCTGGTGACAGTCATAGTGGGAATAACAAAATTCCCATAAGAAGTAGCAACATTTGTTTCCATTGCTGCATGTGACACTGTCTGACGCTCGTAAGGATAAATATGTATGATGATAGGTGCTGAAATATTATTGGTTGGAGCTTCATATGGACCAAGAGCTTTCTTTACAAAGTCTAAAATGGTTGGCTCCTCCTGATGTTGGTCGAGCACAGTTTCTTGTGACCCGATCGCTTCACAAGACCCTTGTTGGTCTAGCTTTTGCCTTAGCGGTGGCGGAGGTGGCTCCAGTGTAACCGGTGGCAGGCCAAGAATCCTTCGTGACTGGCTGAGCTCGTGATCCTCCACTGTGTGAGAATATCAAAGACACACTAGGGATTTCTATTCATTCAAAAAAAACACACACTAGAAAAATCCCGTACAAGATAAAACAAGAAATGACTAAACTATTTGGAAGAACAGTTACAACAACCAACACTAGACCAACTTACAAGTGCAAGTGCAACTTGAACACGGAAGAACCCTCCAGGTATACTCTGCAAAGTGTGGCCTGATGTCTATCCTAGGTACCGCAATATACCCTCGCAGTCACCTGTGTAAGTCTCTAAAATAATGGCAACTAGGTTGACAACGGGTGAATAGTCACCACGCGGGTACAGTCGACAGTCGGGTGGACCGCAATGAGAAGGGTATCAAGCTCGAAACATGTCAAAGGTATCGAAAGCAAGTGGTCCAGAAGACAACTGAGGACCTCAAACGAATTCGAGACCCACGAAGCTCCGTGGAAAATGCAATCTACGGAATCCCAAAATAAGCCCTCTATATGCATTCCCCACTACACTTGGTCCAGCTTTGGAGGGGTTATCTTTGCTGCCTTTCTGCATGATACCTCATGTTTATCCCCCATGTTAGAGGGGGGTCCTGAATAACTTCCACGATACTAGAATTTTAACACTCCCTAGCACAGACTCTTATGTATGTTTTGCAGCCTTGAAGAGTTTCCACTCCAACCTAAATCAAGGCTCTAGCCTAGACTAGTTGATGGACCCTACAAACATAAAGTCTAGTTGATTTTAATTAATCGTTAATTTTTATGGCTTGTCTTAAGTCAAAGGTTATGAAAGTTAAACTAGTGATGTTTTGAGAGACGAAAGAAAAGATAAACAGAAAGATGGAAACAAAATAACTTCTTCTCGACAAAATTTCAATCAACTTTTCAAGGCAAAAATTTTCTAAGATATTTGAACAGTAAACTCAAAACAGGATTTCCATCAACTACGAACTACTTATTGTCCTAAGTAAACAACCAAGAACTTATGAAAGAAAAACTTTTCCTGGTTATTTATGCAAACCAACAATTACTTAATCAAACCAAGAAATAAAAGAGTTTTATTTATTTATTTAATGCTCGCAAAGAAAAAAGGAAAAATGACGACAAGTAAAGACCAAGAAAACTTCTGGCCTAAGTGCAGATTGCAAAGAGTTACTGACAATAACACACAAACTGATGAAAGTGGACTCTCACACTTGTCTGAAAAACCCTATGAAAGAATATTTTTGAGGAAAACTTTTTAATGAAAAAGAAAGCTATTGTTGTGATCAAACCTAAGTTGTCAACTGCTATGATAGAGACCAAGAAACCTGAGAGATATAACTCTTGTCAATAAAAAGGATGATTGCCTCTCCTTAAACAAAAAATTTCTCAATAGGTACGCTATTGACAGTTAAACAACTAGCGTGTGCACGCGAACTGTGTAAGGTCAAAGTGCGCGTACACGCATGCAGACCTTATGCAGGTCGTGTGTATCTCTGCAACTCTTAAAAAATTAAAAGACAAGCAATCAAGCACTGGCAAAGACTACTGGTATTGAGAATCAAAATCCCTTGAAGACTTAGAAACTTACTTTGTCAGAAAATAAAAACAATTCAAGGAAAATTTCATATAAAAAAACTAATATGAGGTGGTACCTAAGCTACAAACTGCAAAAACAGAGACCAAAATGAGTTTCAAAAAACCCCTGAGAAGGATCACTTCTGTCAGGGAAAAGGATCACTACCTCTTTAATAAAAAAATTCCTAACCTAGCCATGCTACTGTCACTTCATCAGCTAGTGTGTCCATGAGGGATATGTGAAGTTTGGGTGCATGTACACGCATGCAGGCCTTATACAGGCTGCATGTACCTTTGTGACTTCCTGAAAAGAAAATGCAGCCAAGAAAAGAAAGCAGGGAATACTGGTATGGAAGACCATAATCCCTACTAGCTCAAACTCTTGTAGAAACTCAGAAAAAAGGTGATGAAACCAATTTAAAACTACCAAAAAGTATCCCCAAAAAACCCTAGAGATCCCCAGTATGATCGCCAATTATGTTAAGAGTGGGAAATCCCCCTATGGACTAGCACTTAGGGTTTTATCATGCATGGAGAAAATACCTAAAGATTCCTACTTTTTACCATCATCCCGGACCTAATCCCCATTATTCTTAAGAAAATACATAGTTAAGAAGATCAAGTGAACATACCTTATTTTTGGCGTTTGGTATCGATCCCTCTTCACGCTTGGTCACTCTTTGACTACAAATCTCCTCCCAAGGCTGACCTGCATTCACAAAAGAAAAATAAATAACTCCACATGCATTTGATGTATAGATTATTGGGTTAGTGATTTAATCAACATGTGTGCAATAAACACTGAAAAAATCATATGGTGGGACGGGAAAAGTACTTCTTTATTATTGACTTCACTAAAGCAACTTACAATGATGAAGACAACCACTGCTCCACGAATCTGTTCCTAGGCTCCTCCTTTACTATGCACCAACTGCTAACACACTTGCTTCTCTTCTTCATTGAAATCACAAAATGGTTGCAGAATCTTGGGCAAAGGGGAATATGAATTCAGGTAGAGTTTATCTACTATGATTTTTCTTCCTTTTCAAATGGGACCCCTACCCCTTATTTTATAGGCTAGAAGGAGTTGGGTATTAAGTTGAATGATTGGCCATGCATGGTCGAAAGGTTTAGTTAACTTATCCAAAACTGTGTGTTCTGTCAACAACTTTCCATTTTTCATGCTTTTATAGGTACATGAGGGTTGTTGTGGGTCAGCTAGAGTGTACACGCGGTCTATAGTGGAGTAGGGTGCATGGGCCTTTTAAAAAGGGTGTTTTTAAGAAGAGTTTTTCAATACTGGCTTGGAAAAGAAGGCATATGAGATGGCTTGATGTCAGGTAAGTATGTCTGGTGCAAATTAGAGTTATAACATATGTGGAAACCCAAATTGGGAGAAAACCACAGAATTGTTTTTAGTATATGTATTGAAGAATTACATTCATTGGAAGCACCAACTTCCTTTGTTTTCCAGCTGCAACTGGAAGGAGGCTCCAACCCCCTAGCTTCTCATGCTACAACCCAAGGGAATATCCAACTCCCCAATTCTTTGGCTACAACCAGAAGAAGGCTACAACCCCCTAAGTTCTCCGGCTACAACCGGAAGGTGGATACAACCACGAGTTCTTGCCTCGTCCAACTACCCTAAAGTATAAGTAGAATGATGGAACCATTTTCAATCTGCCACTGTGAGATATACTATTGTCCAACTGTAACAACCTGTACCACTGACCTGTATCCAATCTGTACAACTTCCCTGTAATCAATTTGTACCTGAAATGAACATGTATCTAAAAAAATTACAACATATACATGACCTGTAGTGTTGCAGCTCGCGTATGTACACACCCTATATTTTATGCATCCCACATATGTATGCTACCAAACTGTTATGCAACCTGCGTATGCCTTCTGAAAACTAGGGTTTCCTTTTCTTGAAAACTTCTAACCTTTTGTAACTTCTTTCACATAGATCTGTAACCTCCCATTGTATCCAGACTGTAGTTGTGCCCTGTGCATGCATCCTCATATATAACCTTTACTCAAGGAAAGTATGTATCTCTCTAGTCATGTGTCATATAGGTATGTGTAATCATGAACAAGTGTAAAATCCTTCACATGATCTTAGTCATAAGACCCTTTCTGATATTAAACTTCTCAATACATCAACTACTACACAAATACAAGATCTCAACCATGTACCATAAAGACCCTTAGTTATATGCTAAGAAATACAAGATGTGCCTCAATAAGAAGCATCAATGATAAATATATCAACATTGTATTTATGTATATATGACTTATACAGAAGATCCCATGTAGTCATTGTTAGCACTCTGTAATTTGCCCAAGGCTGTGATGCCAGTCACAGAGGAAACATCAAAACTTCTTCGAGTCTCGGATCTATCCTTCCAAGACTCAGCGAGGGATCTCTCTGTCTGATATAACTTTGTTTGAAGAGAATGCTAGGCTAGTTATCCGAAATCGGATCCAGAAGCCTGACAGGGCTTGAAAAATGCTCAAAATGAAAGTGCTCAGAATATGACAAAACCAACTCTATTGCGTCTGTCTCGTCTTCCCGATTCCGGTGGTATATTTAATTTGTCAAACGGACTTCGTATGGAGAAGATATCGCATTCTGTCTGAAAAGTCAAACAGGCAAAAAAATAAATTTGTTGACTATGCAGTCCGTACAGTCTGTACGGATGCTGACGTGGCATGTCTGTACAGACGACACGTGGCAGGTTCGTATAGGCTAACATGGCAGCCTCGGGTAGTGACACGTGGTAGGCAGTTTTGGACATTTCGATGTACGGATGGACCTATTCGGAGGTGACACATGTCACCACTAGAAGGGTGACACGTGGCACAGAACGATAGGTTCCAAAACTTCGAAAGTAAGTAATTCTTCAAATGGCCAACTTAAGACATTGCAAGAATGCTTCACAAAAGGAAATGACACATCACTTCAGGGTTGTGGTAGTGAATGCAAGTCGTCTCCAAAGAAAAGTGAAGATCAGCATGGAAGGTATAATGGTCATGTTTTTATTAATTCTCCTTTTGATTATAACAAGCATAATCAAGTAAACCGGAACTTGTGGAATCTTTATCCATGTACTTATTGTCATTCACCTAA
>JASDQU010101052.1:150576-172651 GCA_032191745.1 Picea mariana | reverse complement strand
CAAAGAAAAGTGAAGATCAGCATGGAAGGTATAATGGTCATGTTTTTATTAATTCTCCTTTTGATTATAACAAGCATAATCAAGTAAACCGGAACTTGTGGAATCTTTATCCATGTACTTATTGTCATTCACCTAAGCATTGTGTTTCCAAGTGTTGGAAGAGACAAACTTTGTATAGGAAACCTATGTCGACTAGGAAGGAAACATGACATAAAGGCTCAAGTCCACAATGGAAGAAAGAGAAGGGTAAACAGGTCTGGATGCCAAAAACTCATTGCACGTTTTGCAACAAGAGTGGACATCAAAAGGCTAGTTGTTGGAAGCTTAATATGGAGCTTCGTCCAAGGAAGGANTAGAGACAAAGAGCAAGCCGGGTGGCCTATCCCGATCTTGTTGAGTGGTCAGTAACCTTTTGGGGACCAAAAGGTCTTATTGTGGGGAGGTGTGATCTGAAATCAGATCCAGAAGCCTGACAGAGCTTGAAAAATGCTCAAAAATGAAAGTGCTCAAAATCTGATGAAACCAAAGCCATTGTGTTCATTTCGTATTCCCGATTCCGACGGTATATTTACTTTTTCAAACGGACTCCATATGGAGAAGATATCGCATTCTGTCCGAAAAGTCAAACAGGCAAAAAAAAAAAATTGTTGACTGTGCAGTCCGTACAGTCCATACGGACACTGATGTGGCAAGCAGTTATTAGTTGGCAGCTATCGAATCAGATGTCGACACGTGGCAGTTTTCTGCGCAATGATTGGGTGCCACGTGGCCCAATCGTGGGCTGCGACGTGGCACCCCATGGTTGGCTATTGGTTTATATGAAAAATTTTGTGGGTTAACGGGATTTGAACCGTGGACCTTCCCCACCGCATAAGCTTTAACAAAGTTCAATGTGTCAATAGACCACTGGTTATACATTGTAATGTATACATGTTTAATTTTATTTAAATTTAAAACTATGTAAAATCCAACGGGGGGTCGGGCCGGGGCTTAGCCCCAGCCCGTGGTCGTTTGCATTGTAATATGACCACGCTATATACATTGTGGTCCAATATTTGTGTACGCGGGGGAATTGTATTGTAAATACATGGTTTTATGCTGTTCCACATGACCAACCGGGAGCACGTGGGAGTGGTTCCAACAGTTGGTTAACGGTTAGCCCCTTTCTACATTTGCGCGATGTCGTATGACCATATGCCCGAGTGCTTGACGGTTAGGGGTTGGAGGCACCCTAACTGTTCTACGGTTTGCACCATTGGTGCAGTTGCACCCAGTTCCAGGTTTTTACGCTACATATTGCATGTGAGTCAGGTTCAATGAACAAGGGTGCGTTTTGTAGAATCAGTGACAACAAGCTTGAAGGGGAAAACTTCCAGGAGGCATAACTTCTTCGTTTTTTGACCGATTGAGGTGCCGAAAGAGCCTAGATAGGGGTTTTTGACCGCTCCAAAGCCATTAGAGCAGTCAGAGAAGGGTTATACTGGAGGGAAATCAAGATAAAGCCAGTTTGAGGTAGAGAATCTTTTGAGGAGGAGACGTTGTTGGACCATTTCTGGGAGCTCCAGACGTTCATCAATCTGCGTGTTATGGTTTGTTGTTTTTTAATTCATTTCAGATCTGCACATATGTATATGGATATTATAATTATTCTTCTTTCCTCATTCTTTCACTAAGTTTCTTAAATGGTTAATTAACGCATGCAAAATTAAAACTCAACCATAAGTTATTAAAAGATCCACCGGATCTTTTAATGACTTATGGTTGAGTTTTAATTTTGCATGCATTAATTAACCATTTGAGAAACTTAGTGAAAGAATGAGAAAATAAGAGGAATTATGACAGCCATATACACATATGCATATCTGAAATGAAAGAATAAACAGCAAACCATAACACGCAGATTGATAACGGAGTTCGGCACAACTTTGCCTACGTCTCCGGGCCTTTTCTCTGTGGGGGAGGCTTCTTTATTTCTACTCAAAAGCTCAAAAGTACATCGCTGCAATGCCAAATGGCTACAAGACTAATCTGTTCATGTTCTTCCAGATCTCTAGAACCATGCAAAGAAAACGGCACGCAAAACTGACGTTCGGAGCTCCCAGAAATGGTCCGACAGCGTCTCCTCCTCAAAAGCTTCTCTGCCTCAAAATGGCTTTGGCTTGGCTTCTCCTCAGCATAATTCTACTCTGAATTCCCTCAAAGCTGTCCCCATGGCCTCAAATAGACCTTGGTTATATAGCTAGGAAGTTAGTTTCTCACCTCCAACTTCCTCCAAGAAGTTAGGCTCCAAAACTACCCAATAACTCCCAAAAACCATTAACAAAGCTTAATTACAATTAAAAAATCAAAAAGTGGTTAAAAAACCCACTTTCTAACTATAAAATAGTTATAATACGGGCTTAAACCCCCTCTCTTGGGAACGCCCCCTCTTGGCAAGGTCATATGAGTTCATAGGGCCAAGCGCTAGCCCAAAGGGCTAAGCACTGACCCCAAACTGTATGGACACCCGGTCATATGGCATAATAAAACCATGGCTAAAGGTTTAAACCGCCTGCTCCATGTGGTAACAGTCCCCCAATGTCGTGCTCCGGGTTCTATGGTGGAGTCACATGGAATGCCCCAAGGGCTGGGGCTAAGCCCCGGCCCTTTTTTTCCACTGGTTTAAACTTTGACCCAAATTCAAATATAATTTCGCCCATTACATTAATAAGAACCACCGGCGGGGCGGGTGGCTAGCCCAGCACTGCTAGTCCTTGCCCTGCTCGATAAGTCATGGGTTCGAACCCCTCTGGTGACATACCAAACTTTTATATGTAAACCCAACATCAAATCATGGGGTGCCACGTGGCAGCCCTTGACTGGGCCACGTGGCACCTCTACATCCAACCAATGAATGCCACGTGTCACAATATGATTCGTCGAAATCTGCCAAGTAACCTTTCCCCACCGTACAGCTCTTTCACCTACCACGTCACCCATGCCACATCATCGTATGGTCACCACGTCAGATGCTGACATCATCCGTGCCATGTGTCACCCTTCCAGTGGTGACACATGTCACCTCCGAATAGGTCCATCTGTACGTCGAAATGTCCAAAATTGCCTGCCATGTGTTACTACTCGAGGCTGCCACATGTCACCTGTATAGACCTACCATGTGTTGTCTGTACGGACATGCCACGTCAGCGTCCGTACGGACTGTACGCACTGCACAACCAACAATTTTTTGCCTGTTTGACTTTTCGGACAGAATGCGATATCTTCTCCATACGGACTCTGTTTGACAAAGTAAATATACCACCGGAATCAGGAAGACAAGACGGACGCAATGGTGTTGTTTTTGTCGCATTCTGAGCACTTTCATTTTTGAGCATTTTTCAAGCCCTGTCAGGCTTTTGGATCCGATTTCGGATCACACCTCCCCACAATAAGACCTTTTGGTCCCCAAAAGTTTACTGACCACTCAACAAGCTCGAGATAGGCCACCTAGATTGCTCTTTGTCTCTGAGCTAAAATGATTACATCAATGGAAGAAAAATACAGTGAAGTTGAGACATCCACTTCTGGCAGAACCAAGTGACTGGTTCCTTTCCTTCACGATGTTTCTCTTGCTTTGCTGGTAATCCTTCCTCCTTTGTGAGTACATGAAAAATCCTTTTGTCCTTCCTTGGACGAAGCTCCGGATTAAGCTTCCAACAACTAGCCTTTTGATGTCCACTCTTGTTGCAAAACGTGCAATGAGTTTTTGGCATCCAGACCTGTTTACCCTTCTCTTTCTTCCGTTGTGGACTTGAGCCTTTATGTCACGTTTCCTTCCTGGTCGACATAGGTTTCTTGTACAAAATTTGTCTCTTCCAACACTTGGCAACACAATGCTTAGATGAATGACAATAAGTGCATGGATAAAGATTCCACAAGTTCCGGTTTACTTGATTATGCTTGTTATAATCAAAAGGAGAATTAATAAAAAAATGACCATTATACCTTCCATGTTGATCTTCACTTTTCTTTGGAGACGACTTGCATTCACTACCAAAACCCTGAAGTGATGCGCCATTTCCTTTTGTGAAGTGTTCTCGCAATGTCTTAAGTTGGCCATTTGAAGCATTACTTGCTTCCGAAGTTTTGGAACCTATCTTGGAAGACTCTCCAAGGTCCCCTTTGTCATATCCCAATCCTAAGTATCGAGGCCTTTCCTCAACCTCAGTAGGATTTACAATGCCTTGACCTCTACATCCAAGGCCCTTTCCTTATTCATAACCCATCTTGGTTAGTATTCTCAAACCTACACCTTTTGTATGTTTTTCGAATGCACCAAAACCAACTTGATGAGAATGAGGAAAATTTGATGAGGAACCTTCACTGCATACCTTAGATCTGTTTTCTGAAACAGATGTAGAAGGCACTTCCTTCAATCCTTCTTTTCCTTTGTTGTTCTTTGAAGCTTTCACTTGAACCGTGCTCTTTCGTTCCAAGTAGTCTTCAAACAACACCTTCACCATCTCGGCCATGGCAAACACCGAATCTATGAACTCCTTCTCAATTTGAGAAAGTCCTCCTATAGATGCCATTTTCCTCCTTGAGATGAGCTCTTCCCTGGTTAACATGCAAAACTCAAGTCCAAACGTCAACTAGCTTTGATACCACTTGATCCGTCGGATCTTTTAATGACTTATGGTTGAGTTTTAATTTTGCATGCATTAATTAACCATTTGAGAAACTTAGTGAAAGAATGAGAATAGAAGAGGAATTATGACAGCCATATACACATATGCAGATCTGAAATGAAAGAATAAACAACAAACCATAACACGCAGATTGATAACAGAGTTTGACACAACTTTGCCTACGTCTCCGGGCCTTTTCTCTATGGGGGAGGCTTCTTTATTTCTTCTCAAAATCTCAAAAGTACATCACTGCAATGCCAAATGGATACAAGACTGATCTATTCATGTTCTTCCAGATCTCTAGAACCATGCAAAGAAAACGGCACACAAAATAGACGTCTGGAGCTCCCAGAAATGGTCCGATAGCGTCTCCTCCTCAAAAGCTTCTCTGCCTCAAAATGGCTTTGGCTTGGGTTCTCCTCAGTATAATTCTGCTTTGAATGCCCTCAAATTTTTCCCCATGGCCTCAAATAGACCTTGGTTATATAGCTGGGAAGTTAGTTTCTCACCTCCAACTTCCTCCAAGAAGTTAGGCTCCAAAACTACCCAATAACTCCCAAAAACCATTAACAAAGCTTAATTACAATTAAAAAATCAAAAAGTGGTTAAAAAAACCACTTTCTAACTATAAAATAGTTATAATACGGGCTTAAGCCCCCTCTCCTGGGCGCACCCCCTCTTGGCAAGGTCATATGAGTTCATAGGGCCAAGCGCTAGCCCAAAGGGCTAAGCGCTAGCCCCAAACTGTATGGACACCCGATCATATGGAATAATAAAACTGTGGCTAAAGGTTTAAACCGCCCGCTCCATGTGGTAACGGTCCCCCAATGCCGCCCTCCAGGTTCTATGGTGGAGTCACATGGCATGCGACGAGGGCTGGGGCTAAGCCCTGGCCCTTTTTTTCCGCCGGTTTAAACTTTGACCCAAATTCAAATATAATTTCGCCCATTACATTAATAAGAACCACCGGTGGGGCGGGTGGATAGCCCAGCCTTGCCAGTCCTTGCCCCGCTCGATAAGTCGCGGGTTTGAACCCCTCCAGCAACATACCAAACTTTTATATGTAAAACCAACATCAAATCACGGGGTGCCATGTGGCAGCGCTTGACTGGGCCACGTGGCACCTCTACATCCAACCAATGAATGCCACGTGTCACAATATGATTTGCCGAAATCTGTCAAGTCACCTTGCCATGCCAGCCCTGTCGTATGACTCTGTCACCTGCCACGTCATCCATGCCACATCATCGTACGGTATCCACATCAGATGCTGATGTCATCCGTGCCACGTGTCACCCTTCCAGTGGTGACACATGTCACCTCTGAATAGGTCCATCCGTGCACCGAAATGTCCAAAACTGCCTGCCATGTGTCACTACTCGAGGCTACCACGTGCACCTGTACAGACCTACCATGTGTCGTTTGTATGGACATGCCACGTCAACGTATGTACGGACTGTACGGACTGCACATTCAACAATTTTTTGCCTGTTTGACTTTTCAGACAGAATGCGATATCTTCTCCCTATGGACTCCGTTTGACAAAGTAAATATACCACTGAAATCAAGAAGACGAGACGAACACAATGGTGTTGTTTTCGTCGAATTCTGAGCACTTTCATTTTTGAGCATTTTTCAAGCCCTATCAGGCTTCTGGATCCGATTTCGGATCACACCTCCCCACAATCCTAGGTTTGTTTATGGATTTTGAGTATGGGCAGAGAAAAGAAACCATAGGCTATGGGGTCACTGCAACAAATGATCAAAAATCCATGTTAACAGACTAATATTTGTAGGGCAAGGTAGACAACTCACTGGATCCTTTAATTTAAATGAAATGGGTGAGATGAAACAAGTCAAGGAAACCAATTAAACACAAAGCAACTAAGAAGTCTGAGTTTAATCTTCAGTGGAAAACATAAAAAACTATACCAAGCTAGAGACAAAGGGTGCATTAAAACCAATTATGTTCTTAATCTTCTTGGAATAATTCAGAGGAAAACATTAATTATGATAACAGAGAATCCTGCATCATAGCAATGTCTCATTGAATTGATGAAAAAACACTGAAAGCTCAGCGAGCTGTTTTACAAAATTTTTAATCCATGGTCCTCTGATTGATCAACCCTATTACATTAAAAATCATCTCTATAAATAAGATATATCTCCCCATAAGTTTCTAGAGTCGTTTTTAACCACCTCGGCCAAAAATAGCCACAAATCCCACCAAATCTGGAACTGCCTGCCATGAAAGATGGGCCTAATTTCTGCGAAAAAGGGGCCCGAACAAACATCATTTTCTATTCAACCCTGATACCTGGGAAAAAACTGAAGGAGGTTATTGTATATGGGCATGTTCTAGACAAAAACCTCCTTCGGTTTTTCCAAATTCGCCTCCATCTGGGCGTAACATCTTCTACAAGATTGGGACTGTAACAGAAAAACCAAAAATCCAAAAAAAGAGCCTCGAATATGGATTTGATTCTCCCTGCTTGTTTCCCTTGTGAAAAACCTGAGAGAGGTTTTTTTTTCTACATCCCGTTACAGAGAAAAACCTCTCTCAGTTTTTCAAAATTCGAATTATTCTTCCCGAAAAAGGCTTTGAAAGTTGACTGGTCAAAATGTTGCGAAAGCGGTTTTTTGGGGGGCAAAGTGATATTCTGGACCCCCCCTGAGGTGGTAAGGGGTTTTTTTGGGGAGGGGGTCCGCTGGCATGTGGGGGAGACACTTGTCCGGGGAGTGCTAATGGAAAACCATCATTCCGGACCCCCTCCTCTCGTTAAACTCCGGATGATGAGGGGGGGTCCGGAAAGTTTTATGGCCATGGATTTATTGTTTGATGTATGAGAGTGTAGGGGGGTAGACTTAGGATATTTTGGTTTGTAATTTTTTTTGTTTTTTATGTTTTATTTAATTATTATATTATTTATTTTGTTTTTAGTTTCGTTGGTTTTTGTTTTAATGTATTTTGTTTTATGTTTTATGTTTTTTATATTTTGTTTTTTTATATTTTTAATTTGTTTTATTACTTTTTGTTATATATTTTATTTTTTATTTTTATATTTAATATGTTTTGTGTTATTTAATGTTTGTTTATTAGTTTTATTTTATATGTTTTATTTTGTTTATTGTTTTTCCCTTTTATTTAATTTTTATGTTTTTTATTGTAATGCTCTTAATTAATTATAACAACCATTAAATTAGAAAACCACAGTAAAATCTAATAATTATTGCATCTAGCACATTCGAAATCTAATTTTTCATATTAATAAAATTTAATAACAATTTAATTCAAAATAATTTGTACTCTAACCTGAACATGATGTTGTCGCTTGCTTCCTTAGCTTGAATCTGATGCTGCTCTTTAGGACACCCCAAAACCAACCTCCCTGTCGACTAGTAACGCCTAGCCCTAGGACATCAATGGATGTCCTAGCCCTCCGAGCCCAAAACCTCTGCAGCTCCCCAGTGCACTGTAAATTCCACTGTAGATTTCACTCTCTCCCCTCCAAGCTCTTCCCCCTCACGTAGAATGAATCCCCATCATCCTTCTCCACTTCCCTTATTCCTCCTTCACCACCCTTCCTCCATTAACTCCCCCCACCAAATACCTTATCCCTTTCTTAAATGCCTTATCCATTCATTCATTATTTATCCTTACGTATTGGTTACGTTATCCCTTGTGGGATACGTAACCCCATTTAAACATTAAATTTTATTATCCACCCCTTATTAATACTTTATTAATTAGTTAATTAATTAATAATCAAATTAATCATTAACCATATTGATTTAAGAGTTAATTATACTTAAATTAAGCATAGTCAAGAATAACTAATTAATAACCAATAATTAGTTAAGGTTATTTAATAAATAATTATAGTTTAGCTCATTTTTAGGATTATTTATTAAATTAATCATCTTAATAATTAAGGGTCGTTACATTTATTTTAATATATGTTTTTTATTGTTTTATTAATTTGTTTTATTTAATCTAAAAACTAACTTAGTTATTAATACTAACTTAATTAATTAACGACTGATTCATTACTAACATGTTAACTCAATTGTTAATTAATTAATAATTAATTTATTATTATTAACAGGTTTAATCATGACTATTAACTTAATGTTTTTATCCTAAGTCTGTTTATTCATGGAGAGGTAAGATTGGCGAATGAGTGAATGAATGAAGGGTGAGGAACTGACAGTTGAAGCGTGAAGGAAGGATGTAGCATGGAGCGAAGGAGGCCTGGTGCAATGGATGGATGACACATTGGGATAGGGCCCACCGAAAAAACCCGCCTCATTTTGGACCCCCCCCCATCTTTAAAGGGAGAACGATCGGGGGGGTCCGGAATCGCCTGTGGACCGTTCATCTGTACGCCTCCATGACAATCGTAGATCTGTGTGTTCTTTTTAATCACCATTCCGGACCCCCCCCCACCATTAAAAACAGAATCGTCGAGGGGGTCTGGAATCCACTGTCAGTCGTTGATCTACGCGCCGCTAGATCAACCGTCGATCTAAGCGCGTTCTTTATTCTCCAGGCGCAAATGCAGTATATGAGGCAAAACTTAGGCTTAATGACTTTTTGAGGGTTTGGTGCACTGTTTCTCTTGAAAATAATTTGCAGAGATAAAATATCATTTGCAGGCCTATACACCCAGAGTGAAAAATTTCCAGTCAACATATGATCCTATGAATTATAGGGTTATAACAGTGGCTCCACCTGGGGATGGCAGCTCTTTTGGGAGGTGTCAAGAACCACATACCTATGAACATGAAAACCGATGCTTTATCCATTGGGTTGATCCCAAAATCTTATTCTGCAACCTGTACCTATTTTGATCTTGCAACTAAAACCAAATCAAATGAACACTGCTGAAAAAGAGATGCTCAGAATGCTGAGCTTATTCACATTCTCCTACCTACCCTGTGCTATTGATAATTTTGTTAAATCAAATAATGCAAAAATTCCAATGAAGCCAATCAAGTAGCTTCTGAGACTAGTGGACTGCTTGACTGCTCATTAGCACAGTGAAAAGCGCAGCTTGACCTTTTGCCCATCGACTCAAAACTGCAAAGTGAAAAGGCCAGTGCTGAAAATGTGATTGATATTTACCATAGAGACCTCGACACTCTTGAAAAACAAAAGTACTGCCAGAGAAAGATTGAGGCTCTACAGTGAAAAAATTCTCTATATAGGTAGCTACAGGATCAAGGTAGAAATGACATGTTCCTTGATTTTTGGATGGCAGCTCTGGCATTGTATCTATGTTATCTTCATCCTCATGCATTTTTGGACATGGCTGCAACTACTCTGATGGGATTTGTAATGTGACTTCTTTTGAAAAAGACAATGAAGTTGACTGCCTGATCATGTCAATATCATAACAACGTTTTATCCCATAGTTGGATGATGGAGGAAGACTTTGACAACACAAGTCATCCAACACAGCTGATATTGGATCCTGAAAAGACTGACAAGACTGTTGCATTGATTCAAATGAAATTTCCTGACTGTTTATGTATTCCTCCTTCAACACTTGTTCAAGAGTCTTCTTCAAAATTTGAAATGAATTAAAGCACAACGGTACAGATTTATTTTGGATTAACTCACAGTTTGTCTCAGGCTTTAAGCTTTCATTTGAAATTTGAAAATCAAAGTAGGTAAAGGGCTGCAACTCTGGATTTAGAACAGCGTCCACATCCTTAATGGCATCTTCAACTGATTGATCAGGGAAATTTTTGTCTTCACTATTTACAACTAGCCTAGAGTTTCTTTTCAGAAATTGAAAAGATGAGAAACATAAGGGCAAATATTTTTCCCTTACTCTGAAATTTTTTGTCTCTTCTTCATCGCTGTCATGACTATTGAGAAAGGGTTGATTGTCACATCTGAACTGTAAATGATCTTCTTCCTGCCAATGACATGCTGTTGATTCCTTTGAACAGTCCACCTTTATTTCAGCCTCACGATCATCGTCATACTGATCATACTTGGGTAGATTATCCAAGTAAGAAAAACCATTGAACATGCATATCATGTCAGCTGGTTGTTCCTCTGCAAGTTGAGATGGCGCTTCATCTTTGACTATGTTGTGAATTGATTACATGAAAGAATCATTATCCAAACCATGGTACCAAGGATGAACAGAAAAATGTTTGGGAACAATGACCTTTTCTTTCTCTGAAATCATTGGAACATGGTGTCTTTGGGCAGCAAGCTCATCTTTCCTATTGATCCTCTGCATCATCTCTTCCATGGCACTGGCCAAAATGTCTAGTTTAGCTTCTGATGACTTCAACTGCCCCTTTTCTTTTTTCTTTACCTTTGACCTTTTGATCAACAAGTTGGTCTCCACATCAATGGAAACCCTTTGCATTTCTTCAATACTTACAGTGTTTCTTTCTCTTAACTGAAATGTCATCTCAGGATCGAAGGCATCTGGATAATGCAAGTGAGCTGATCATGGGGGTGGACGTATATCAGCAGGTATTGCATGATATACCTTATTGAATCTGGCTGAAAACTGATGTATTGTCTCCCCTTGGTTTCTTTTCAAGTGGTCATACTCTTCTAGGATGAGAAAAAAAATTCCCATGACCACCCACCTATCCAAGAAAACTTGCATGAACTGATGAAATTTTTTTATGCTTGCAACTGGCAGATTCTTAAACCAATCTTTAACTTTACCTCCCAAAGACAGGGCAAACATTCTGATGCAGACATCATCATATTCTACCTCAAAGAGGTCAAGAAAATCCTCAAGACTTTGGATATGCTTTTCAGCAGTAATATTGGCATTCTCTCCATCAAACCTGGGTAGATTATTGATGTAATTGACAGGGAGGTCATGGAGAAAAGGAGGAAAATCTAGAGGCTTGTATCGGTTTGGGAATTTTGTAAGCACAGGAGATGAAGTAAGGAGCTTACAACCATCCATAATTTTAGCAAGAGTAGGAGATAAAGCAGGAGGCTTATGTCTCACTAGGGCTTCTACAGGTGCATCTGGGATGTGCACAGGTGTATGAGTATGTACATAACCTACAATTGGGGATATGAACTCTTGAGACTCATCAATTAATAGATGGTCAAAGTAATATTCAACAATATACTTTTGATCAGGCTTAGAAAAAGACAAGACATAATTGCAGATAAAACCAAAGATGTCTTGAATGCAATTTGAGCTTGAGTATCTGGTCTTTCTAGGCTACTTGGCCATGCTTTAGGTTCTTCCTCCAGTGGAGTCTTTGAGTTTGGCACTATCTGGATCTGATTGGAGTCGCTAGGTGAATGATCTCAACCTTCTTGTGTCTGGTCACTGTCCACCATCAGTGATCATATCTGGAGTTTTGAAGTGTACTACTGGGGAAAGTCCCCAGTGGAGTCGCCATTCTGTTAGCACTCTGTAATTTTCCCAAGGCTGTGATGGCAGTCATAGAGGCAACATCAAAACCGCTTTGAGTCTTGGATCTAGCCCTCCAAGATTCAGAGAGGGATCTCTCTGTCTGATATAACTTTGTTTTAAGAGAATGTTAGGCTAGCTATGAAGAACCTAGGTTTGTTTATGGATTTTGAGTATGGAAAGAGAAAAGAAACCATGGGCTATGGAGTCACTGCAACGAATGATCAAAAATCCATGTTAAAAGGCTAATATTTGTAAGGCAAGGTAGACAACTCACTGGATCCTTTAATTTAAATGAAATGGGTGAGATGAAACAGGTCAAGGAAACCAATTAAACACAGAGCAACTAACAATTTTGAGTTTAATCTTCAGTGGAAAACATAAAAAACTATACAAAGCCAGAGACACAGGGTGCATTAAAACCAATTATGTTCTTAATCTTCTTGGAATAATTCAGAGGAAAACATTAATTATGATAACAGAGAAACAAATTAACACAGAGGGATGCACATCACCAATCGAAATAGTCACAAGATCTCGCATCATAGCACTGTCTCATTGAATTGATGAAAAAACACTGAAAGCTTAGCGAGTTGTTTTACAGAATTTTTAATCCATGGTCCTCTGACTGATCAACCCTATTACATTAAAAATCATATCTATAAATAAGAGAGACCCATAAGTTTCCAGAGTTGGATTTAACCGCCTTGGCCAAAAATAGCCACAAATCTCACCAAATCTGGAACTGCCTGCCATGAAAGATGGGCCTAATTTCTGCGAAAAAGGGGTCCGAATAGACATCATTTTCTCTTCAATTCTGACACTTGTGAAAACAATGAAGGATTTTATTGTATATGGAAATGTTTTGGACAAAAACCTCCTTCGGTTTCGCCAAATTCGCCTCCAGGTGGCCGTAACAGCTCCTACAAGATCGGGACTGTAATAGAAAAATCGAAAATCCGAAAAAGGGCCTCGAAGATGGCTTCTATTATCCCTGCTCGTGGAACCTGTGAAAACACTGAGAGAGGTTTTTGTTCTTCATCCTGTTATGGAGAAAAACCTCTCTCAGTTTTTTAAAATTCGAATTATTCTTCCCGGAACATGCTTTGAAAGTTGACTGGTCAAAATGCTGCGAAAGCGGTTTTTTTGGGGGCAAAGTGGTATTCTGGACCCCCCCTGAGGTGGTAAGCGGTTTTTTTTTGGGGGGGTTCTGCTGGCATGTGGGGGTGACACCTGTCCAGGGGGTGGTAATGGAAAACCATCATTCCAGACCCCCCCTTCTCGTTAAACTCCATATGGTGAGGGGGGGGGTCCGGAAAGTTTTATGATCGTGGATTTATTGTTTGATGTATGAGAGTGTATGGGGGGTAGACTTAGGATAGTTTAGTTTGTAATTTTTTTGTTTTTTATGTTTTATTTAATTATTATATTTTTTTATTTTGTTTTTAGTTTGGTTGGTTTTTGTTTTAATGTATTTTGTTTTATGTTTTTTATATTTTGAATTTGTTTTATTACTTTTTGTTATATATTTTATTTTTTATTTTTATATTTAATATGTTTTGTGTTATTTAATGCTTGTTTATTAGTTTTATTTTATATGTTTTATTTTGTTTATTGATTTTCCTTTTTATTTAATTTTTATGGTTTTTTTTTTAATATATGTTTTTTATTGTTTTATTAATTTGTTTTATTTAATCTAAAAACTTAGTTATTAATATTAAATTAATTAATTAACGACTGATTAATTACTAACATGCTAACTCAATTGTTAATTAATTAATAATTAATTTATTATTATTAATAGGTTTAATCATGACTGTTAACCTAATGTTTTTATCCTAAGTCTGTTTATTCATGGAGGGGTAAGATTGGCAAATGAGTGAATGAATGAAGGGTGAGGAACTGACAGGTGCAGCATGAAGGAAGGATGTAGCATGGAGCAAAGGAGGCCTGATGCAATGGATGGATGACACGTTGGGATAGGGCCCACTAGAAAAACCCGCCTCATTCCGGACCCCCCCCCCCCCCCACCGTTAAAAACAGAACGGTCGAGGGGGTCCAGAATCCACTGTCAGTCGTTGATCTACGCACCGCTAGATCAACCATCGATCTAAGAGTGTTCTTTATTCTCTAGGCACAAATGCAGTAAATGAGGCAAAACTTAGGCTTAATGACTTTTTGAGGGTTTGGTGCACTATTTCTCTTGAAAATAATTTGCAGAGATAAAATATTATTTGCAAGCCTATACACCCAGAGTGAAAAATTTCCAGTCAACATATAATCCTATGAATTATAGGGTTATAACAGTCACTAATCTCTCTAGGGAGAATTCTCAAATCTCCATTTCTATTCCTCATGCATACATCAAAATCTAACTATTCATAGAAATAAGACATACCTTTTGAGACAATGGATGGATCTGATGTGTCTGAGCACTTTAGACCTTCCTGGGAGCTTGATCTCAGAAACTAGAACCTCTGCATCTTCATCTTCTCAAGTTTCCATGACTTTATCAACATGTATGCTCCCTATACAATGATAGCCCATGTATAACTCAGCATGTATGCACCTTGTACACAGAAAACTCATGTATAACTCAGCATGTATGAACCTTGTACACAGACAACCAGCATATAACTCAGTATGTACGCACCTTGTACACAGACAATCTGTGTACACCTCAGAAAATAGGGTTTTTATGCAATTCCAAGAATTTCTTTGTCAACCCTTCATGCTACCTCAGACGTTCGCCACTTCAGATGTATCCACAAGTATCTACAAGAAGCTTTACACAAGAAAATAGACATACAATATGTACAAGTGTGTCTTTAGTGAGTGAGCTTTGCCTCTTATTTATATCATCATGTAGCCTCACACTTTCCTTATTTTAGGGCTTCTTCATTTAAAATAATTTCTTTTGCAAAGCACTTTGACCCTTGGGGGCTTCTACAAGACTCATGAGGGGTTCTCCAACTTCATATGGTCATAACTCTCTAACTGTGAGGATTTATGTGACTTTCCACATACCACCGAAAATGGCATGACAAGCACTATCCATCTAGGATAGTTTCACTGATAGATTCACTATCCTTCATCTCATTATTCCACAATTAATCATGGGTTCTCTCACTCCACAAAGTGTCTTCCCATGAGGGCTTTCACCATAAGGGGACCACTTTTGAGTTCATCCATCTTTACTTCTTATCAACCATGACAAGACAGTAATGAGTCATCTTTACATCAAACAATATTGGGCCCATTACTCAAACCTTTGTGCTACGAGGATTTCTTCAAGGGTTGACATCAATGACAACCAACCTTAATCAACAATCTCCCCCTTTGGAATTGATGGAAACACTTTGATGCAATACTAAAATCATATCACTCATGCTCCCCCTAGAACCATGCCTCTTTCCAAACTCATGAACCCCCTGGAACCATGCTTCTTCCCTCTACCTCTGACAAATATGCTCCCCCTGGAATCATGTCTTTCTCCTCTGCATATGATAAATATCTCCCCCTTTTTCATCAATGGAAAAGGTATTTTTCCATCCGGGGTTGCTCCCCTTGAATGAACTATCCTCTTATGGTGATTCCTCCTGTAAAGATGTCTACCACTTGTTCTTTTGTTCCCACATACTCAACTCTAATTTTCTTTTCAGCAACCTGTTCCCATAGAAAGTGATACTTGATTGGAATGTTCTTTGTCTTGGAGTGCATCACCGGATTCTTTGAGATAATGATGGCGTTTGTATTATCACAATAGATTGGAATGGGCTCATCATACTCAACCTGTATATATTTTAGAGTTTGTTTCATCCAAAGAACCTTTGTACAACATGATGATGTTGCAATATACTCTACCTCAGCTGTACATAAGGATACTGATGATTGTTTCTTGCTTAGACATGATACTAAATACTCACCCAAGTAGAACGTTGCTCCATTGGTGCTTCATCGGTCATCAATACAACCTGCCCAATCTGCATCTGTGTAGGCAATAAGTGATATATCCTTTCCTTTTGGATACCATAATCCAAACTCTTTTGTTCCTTTGAGATATCTGAAAATCCTCTTCACTGCTAACACATGTGACTCCTTTGGTGCTGTTTGAAATCATGCCACCTGTCCAACTTCCTGCATTACATATCGTCTGGATGTTTTCACATATAGTATGATGCCAATCATTGACCTAAATTGCCTCTGATCTGTAGACTTCAAATCATCATCTTTTCTCAACTTGCAACTAGTTTGCATGGGAGTTATAACTGGTTTGCAATCTTCCATTCCGAACCTCTTTAGCATTTCTGTGATATACTTGGTTTGAGAAATAAATATTCCTTGGTTTCTTTGACATATCTGAAGTCTCAAAAAGAAGGATAGTTCTCCAAGTAACGACATTTCAAATTCATTCTGCATATCTTTTGCAAATTTCTGGCTTACCCTGTCATCATCACTACCAAAAATAATATCATCAACATAAACTTCAATTAATAAAATGTTACGTTGACTTACCTTGATGTAGAGGTTGTTGTATGCACTTCCTTTTCTGGACCCTGCCTGCTGCAGATACTTATCCAGTCTAGAGTACCATGCTCTAGGAGCCTGTTTTAGACCCTACAAGGCCTTCTTTAATTTACACACATAATCTGTGTTCTCTGACAACTGGAATCCTTCTGGTTGTTTAATGTAGACTTCTTCTTCAAGTTCCCCATTCAAAACAAATGATTTTACATCCATATGATATACTTTAACATTTTTGGAGCATGCATACGCTAAAAGCAACCAGATTGCTTCCATTCTGGCAACTGGGGAAAATGTCTCTTCAAAGTCGATCCCTTCAATCTATGCATATCATTTACATACCAATCTAAATTTGTTCCTTGTAACTTGTCCATCTTCATTTAATTTATTCCTTAAAACCCATTTTGTGTCGATCACATTCTTATTCTTTGGTCTTGGAACCAGTTCCCAAGTGTTATTTTTCTCTATTTGAACCAATTCTTCATTCATGGCCTTATTCCAAAATTCATCCTTGTTGGCTTCTTCAAAACAATTTGGTTCAATTGTAGATAAGAGTGCTAGGTGTGTTTGTTCTGGTGAATGAATTTTTCTTCTAGTCTCAACTCCTGCATCTTTGTTTGCAATAATATGATCTGAAGGATAATTCTTTTGTACTCGTTTACTAGGTGTCTTTGGAGATACTTGCTGTTAAGAACCAAATATCAATATAGCATAGAAAAACCTCAGAATAAGTACTCAACGCCTTGAAAAAGAGAGAAATTAAGATAATAAGCCTCTTCGAGGGGGCAACCTTCTTATGCCCACACAAATGTACAATTACAAGATGATTCCAAATGAAAATGTCTCCTTGGTATATATAGGAGACTAGGAGGTATAATTACAACTAATGGACTAAAGCCGACATAAATAAAATAACATTACTAATGTAATATGCCCCAATTAAGGGGTAATGAGCCATTATTTAGGGCTTAACATTCCCCTCCCCTTGAGAAAAGTGTTGTCTGCAATGCTTGAGTAACTCTAGATGCTTCTATATAAAAGACTCATCTTCCCAAGTGGAATCTTCAGCTGGTAGTTTCCTCGATTTAATGAGATACTGTGAAATGGATTTATTCCTCAGCTGGTGAATTCTTGTGTCAGTGATGGCTTCAGTCTCCAATATGATTTTTCCTTCCTCGTCAAGTTCTGGAAATATAGTTTGAACTGGGATCTTATCACCTATAACCTTTTTTAAGTGTGAAACATGGAAAATTGGGTGTACTCGTGAAGATGAAGGAAACTCCAATTTGTATGCCATAGTACCAATATTTTGCAACAACTTATAAGGGAAATATTACTTTGGTAATAATTTATTATCCTTCTTGGCTTGCTTGAGGGACATCTGTTTGTATGGTTGTAGTCTTAAAAACACCCAATCTCCTACTTCAAAACTTCTTTCACTACGATATTGATCTTCTTGTTGTTTCGTGCGATTTTGCGCCATGTTTAGGTTGTTCTTTAACATTTCGAGAACTTGTTGTTGATGCTCGATGTGATTTTCCACTGCTTGAACCTTAAATTTTTCTTTTAGAGAAGAAGTGATGGAAGGGGGGTGGTATCCATAGAGTGTCATAAATGGTTTCATTTTTGTTGCATTATGAAAGGAAGTGTTATACCACCATTCTACCAAGGGTAAACATTTGAACCGTTGTGTTTGATTATCAGAGACAAAGCAACGAAGGTAGCCTTCCAAACATTTGTTCACTATCTTGGTTTGTCCATCATATTGAGGATGATAGGATGAGCTATGAGCCAATTGAGTACCCAAACAAGAAAATAATTATGTCCGAAAATGTCCAGTGAAGATGGGATCTCTATCACTTACAATAATCTTTGGGCTACCATGTAGATTTTGAACTGTCTCCATGAATCTGGTGGAAACTATATTGTCTTTGAAGAGATGATAGAGTGCAAAAAAGTGTTCTTACTTGGTTAGTCTATCAACAATCAACATGATGACACTCTTTCCTTCAAACTTCGGTAACCCTATGATGAAATCCATGGAAACCTCCTCCCAGCGCTGGCTTGGGATGGCTAATGGTTGTAAAAGACCAGGGGTCTTAATTTTTTCCACCTTATTTTGTTGGAAAACCAAACATTTAGCCACAAACCTTTAAACATCAGTTTTAAGTCCATCCCAAAAAAATTCCGTCTTGACCCTATGGTAGGTTTTCAAAAATCCTGAGTTCCCTCCTACTGGAGAGGTGTGCAATTCCAATAGTACCTTTTGTTTGAGTTGGGAGTTCTTACATAAATATAAGCGATATTTGTACCATAGTGAATCATTTTTCCATGTAAATGTATCTGATGCAATGGAATCTTGTTGCAACCTTTGAATGAGAGTCCACACTTTTTCATCATTCTTCCATTCATCCCTTGATTCTATTATCCAATCAAGTTGGATAATCAAGATAGCATAGAGAAAGGCCTCAACATCTTCATCCTTTCTTGAGAGTGCATCTGCCACAACATTTTTCTTCCCTTTTTTATAGACGATTTCAAAATCATAACCCAATATCTTGGTTACCCATTTTTGTTGTTCTTCTAAAGATAGTATTTGTTCCAAGAAGTATTTAAGACTATCATAATATGTTTTGACCTTGAAGTGCCTACCTATTAGGTAAGGACGCCATTTGTTCACCACATGTAGTATTGCCATCATTTCCTTCTCATAAATGGGTTTGTGTAAGTCCTTTCCCTTGAGTGGTCGACTTTCAAAATTCAGGGGCATTTCTGTTGGCATGTTTTACAGGAAGCGTATGCTTGTCATTGATGGCAAGTACAAAAACGATGATCAGCAACGCAGTGATAATTGGGGCGGAGCAGCAACAGTGATTGCTAGATCAACAATTCATAATTCCCGATGGCTGTCAGATCTCAATGTAGACAAGAAGAGCACGCAGATATGGAGGATAGATCTCAGGCATTAGATCCGAGTGTGAGGACCGACCATCATAGGATCCAAGAGTATCTGCACGATCTTTAAAAGTGCAAGGTGAAACGAGTTTGCGAATCGGAGTTTCGGGAATCACAACATGGAGAGGCAAGAAACAATACCACAGGACTGTTGAAATCACGATATGCGAAATCACGATATGATATGAGCCATTGAATCAAGATCACATATGGACCGTCGATCCGACCCACATTAGCTAAGAAAACGTGGCACAACCAGGCAATGACAAGTGTCAAACTGATTCGACATTTCAGGCACATGTAAGTCACGAATCACAGTGACACGTGGTAGTTATTCGACATGTGTCAATCCACGTGTGACATCAACAGGCTCACATCACTTCGGGGTTTCACGACTCGCAACTTGGAGAGTCAAGAAACAATACCACAAGAATGTTGAGATCGCGATATGCGAAATCACGATAAGATCTTGACCGTTGATCAAGAGGACGCATGGCGAAAGATCAGAGCACCACAAAAACTCCACTTAGGAGTTTCGCAAGTCGTGAAATTCAAAGGAAAGAGATTCAAACTCGCGATATGCAAGAGCACGATAAAATCTTGACCATTGATCCAAGAGGGACACGTGGCAGAAGATCAGAGCATGTCAAAGACTCCATTTCGGGGTTTCGCGTATCACAACATGGAGTGACGAAAATATCCATCTAAGAACTTGCGAGATGTGATATCGCGAGTTAATCGCAGCCGTCAGATCAAGGTGTGATCTAGACCGCCGATCCAACTTTATTTCGGAATATCACCTATCGCAAGTCGGAGTGACAAGAAACTCCATCGAAGAACTCGTGAGATGCGAAATTGCGAGTTAATTGCAGCTGTCAAATAAAGCTCAGATTTGAACCGTTGTAACATAGGACAAGTGGCAAGAAATTGGAATCTTGTTGACTTGGGGTCAACGGAGGATGGTGTGGAAACTCACGAAATATGAAGCGCCTTTTTGGCACAATCTATGGTCACCGCCGATGGTCATGAGAAGGGAAGGAGTCAGTCCAGATAAGCTCCATTTTGGGGTTTCAGAGATCGATACTTGGAGAGTCGAGATGCCTCATCTCCAGATTCATGAAACGTGAATTCTTGAAAAAAAAATTATACATAAGCGCTTGGTCATGGCCATGGTCATATAGAGGAAGGAGCTAGTGTAGAAAATCTCTGTATCGAAGCTTCGGAGATCGTGTATGGGAGTGTCGAGAAACTTGGTCACACGAATGACGAATTGACCAAATGCCAAAATGTCGAAATGAGTGCAAGATCCCGTGGAGCCAATCCAACGGTGCAGGTGAATCTGAGTATGATCGGAGGGCTAATGTTGCGCTTCACAGTGTAACTGCTAGAAACCATTGATGGTTTCTGCCAGAAGATTCGAAGAGACTTCTGTGTGATCACCAGAGGAGTTGAAGAGTCTCCAAGCTTCATCTAGTAAAGGAATACAACTCTTAGATGGATTGATAGGTGGATGAGCATTGAAGTCTGTAGCTAAAAATAGAAAGGATAAGCTTGTCGAAGACATAGAAGATGAAGAGCCTCAACTGCCAAAGAAGCTGAGAAATCTAGACAGAACACCCAGTGATGCTGAATGCGTGGGAAAAACTGCCGAAGAAGTTAAAGAGTCGCGATGATGATGAGGCAGAGCACTCGAGATGTGGAGGAATTTGGCACGGAGTGAGCATGCAGAGGCATTGTGAATATTGCATGCACAAAGACAATAGAGACTATAAGAATGTTGAACAAAGAAGAGATAGGGGTTGTTGCTGTGGAGGAGAATTCAAGGGGTGTGCAAGGAGGCAAAGCGTAGGAGCAGAAATGCACAGTAGAGGAATGTTGCATTGAAAGGATATGGCGCAGAGATCATAAAAGGAAGAAGAACAGGAAGTGCAAGGTGTGTGCAGAAGACACTAATGTAGACAGGGCAGAGCAGTGTAACAGAACAACGACAAGGCTGGTAAGCCATTGAAGAACTTTATATTGTTGTAATAAGTTTTAGGAACAAAGAATTTATAATTCAGGGTGGTTGGGAGGTGTTAGGGAGGACTAGTGTCCTCATAAGTTCAAGTGGGTGCTTGAACACAGGGAGTTGGTGCTTCCTTCTAGTTGGTGCTAGAGAAATCAGGGAGTTGGTGCTTCCTTCTAGTGGGTGCTAGAGAAAACAGAGAGTTGGTGCTCTCAGCAAGTAGCAGCTTGTAAAACTGAGTTTGTAGCCTCATTATGAGTTGGTTCTCATATGTATGATAATGTAAAGAATGTAAATATTACTTATCATATAAAGAAAAAGAGGTTTTTACCCTGTATGGGTTTCCTCGAGAAATATCCGTCGATGTGTTTCTCATATATGTGACTGATGTTGAATGTGCCATTGTTTATTTCCTTGCATTATTGTCATCATCATTGAATGCCTTGAAAAGTTTTTAAAATAAGCATAATTGTTTAAGCACAGGGACAACTGATTCACCCCCCCCCCCCCCC
>JASDQU010101052.1:135542-150534 GCA_032191745.1 Picea mariana | reverse complement strand
TCAAGCCATGAAGGAAATTCAACCAATAAGGCCCCTCTGTTCAATGGAACAAACTTTGCCTTCTGGAAAGTGAGAATGAGAACCTACATAATGTCGTTAGGTGTAGATGTCTGGGATGTGGTAGATACTGGTTATTTAAAGCCAGTTGTGCTAGCTAATAAGGATGACAAACTAGAACTTAGATTCAATGCTAAGGCTATGAATGATATCTTGAGTGGGCTTGCAGAAGAAGAATTCGTAAAAGTTATGCACCTAAGAACTGCCAAAGAAATGTGGGACAAACTCATTAGCAGTTATGAAGGTAATGAGAAGGTAAAGGATGCAAAGCTTCAAACCTATACAATACAATTTGAACAACTGAAGATGAAGGAAGATGAAACTATTGGAAAATACTTTCTGAGAGTAGAAGAAATGGTAAATGCAATGAAGGCACTTGGTAAAACAATTGGGTAACCTTTTTTAGTTCAGAAAATCTTGATATCTCTCCTAGATAGGTTCAACCCAAAGGTCTCTGCTATAGAAGAACTTAATGATCTAAAAACCTTGCAATTTGATCAACTTCTAGGAACATTGACTGCATATGAAATGAGAATAGTTAAAGATAAACCCACCTCCAGAGAAGCATCATTTAAAGTAGACAAGAATGAGGATTATGAGCCTGATGAAATTGAAGCAAAATTTGTGAAGAGACTGAATAATGGATCAGGAAAATACAAAGGTAAACTGCCTTTCAAATGCTTTAACTGTGGTAGGATATGTCATTTTGTAAATAAATGTCCCCACAAAGGAAATAATTAGACTTGTGATGATGAGGAGAAATACAAACACATAAATTTCTTTAAAGAGAATAACTTTAAGAAGAAAAGTCTTTGCATAAACAATGATGATGATCCTTTAGATGATGAAGACAATGATACATCTATTGAAGATAAACTAAATGAATTCATACTTATGGCCAAAGAGGACTATGACAATAATAACACAGGGAGTGATGTTAATGAAGAAGAAGCTGTGGTTGACATGGAAGGAGAATTGATCAGTGCATTGGAAGAGATTGACATACTAAGAATCAAGAACAGAAAGCAAAGACAATTGTTGATACAGTTCGAGAAAGACAGTAAAGAACCTGATGAAGACCTTGTCCTACTAAAAGTAGAATTGGAAGATGCAAAGAAAATCGAAGAGATTTTGAAACAACAGCTATCAGAAAAGAAGGCAAGATGTAAAGCATTAGAACAAGAAGTAGTGAAAACAAGGAAAAAAATGGAGAAGTTTCAAGCCTTGTATAATCAAAATCTGTCAAGTATCAAAGCCTCAGAAGGATTAGCCACCATTCTGAATCAGCAAAGGAATCCAAAGCTGAAAATTGGTTTGGGTTATGAAGAGGGATCAAGCAGTGGGAAGCCAGGAGATGAAGAACCCATCAAGTTTGTCAAAAGTACAACCAATGACAATAACAAACCTGCAGAAACAAAGGAATACAATCAGCCGCCCAGGACGAGTAAAGAAAAAGGTGCCAGGAATGAATCTATAGAACAAAGAAACAATGCGCTCTCTGCTGAAAGACGTCATCATCAAGAAAGAAATAGATTTGCTCAAAGAAGACAACCATTTTCCAGGTACAAAGAATTTTTCTATGGCTATTGTTTCTACTGTTCTAACTTTGGTCACAAAGCTGTAAATTGATCCTTAAGACTTAGACATGAGCAATTAAGATTTCAAAGGAACAAATACTTCCCACAACAAAGAATGATACAGTCAAGTAATAATCCTTCACAGACTGCAAATTGTCAAATTAAGTCTACACACATACAACTAAGGAGGCCAAGAAATAATCAACAGTCAATAAGTAGGCAACACTGCAACAATAAGTTTGACCTATTAAATAATGAGGTTGAATGCTACACCTATCATAACTTTGGACATAAATCTATTGACTGTTGGTTAAGGAACTATGAACTAGATTCGAAATCCCCTGCTGAAAATGTCAAGTTTTGGAAGCAGAAGGAAAGTGACAAGTGTGGATTAGTATTGTCTGCTCAAAGAAAAACGAACTCTTGGTATATAGATAGTGGATGCTCTAAACACATGACGGGAGACAAAGGCAAGTTTCTATCTCTAAGTGAAAGCAAATCAGGAAGCATAACCTTTTGAAATGATTCTCTAGGGAAAATAAAAGGCAAAGGGATGGTGAGCTTAAGTAATGGAAAAGGAAAATCCCAAGATGTTCTACTTGTGGATGGACTGAAACATAATCTGCTCAGTGTAAGTCAAATGTGTGACAGAGGATGCAAAGTGTTGTTCATGTCCAAGGACTGCAAGATAAAGTCTGTAAACTCAGGACAAGTGGTGGCCAAAGTCATAAGGACAGAAAATAATGTATATGTGTTGAAAGAAAATAAAGAAGAATGTTATCTAAGAAAACATGATGGCAGTTGGTTATGGCATAGGAGACTTGGACATCTAAACTTTGACCACTTAATCAAACTCAAAAACCTCAAGGCAGTAAAAGATCTTCCGAGAATATCAAAGCCCCAAGATTCAATGTGTAAACCATGTCAAGTAGGGAAGAAAAACAGGACACAGTTTAAGTCCAAGAGCTTTACTTCAATAGAGAAACCACTACAACTAGTTCATATGGATTTATGTGGACCATCAAGACAGGAAGGCACAGGGAAAGAAAACTACTTCATGCTAATTATTGATGATTACTCCAAACTTACTTGGTTTGCCTTTCTCAAAGAAATAACTGAAGCATTTGAGAAGTTTAAAATATTTAAGGCTTTAACAGAGACACAAACAGGCAAGAGGTTAAAGGTAGTAAGATCATATCGGGGAGGAGAGTTTATGTCAAGAGACTTCAAGGAATTCTGTGATGAACATGGGATCAAGAGAGAATACACAATCCCAAGAACTCCACAACAAAATGGAGTTGTTGAGAGGCAAAACAGAACAGTGCAGGAAATGGCCAGGTCAATGATGAATGAGAAGAACATTGGTCAAACCTACTGGGTAGAAGCAATACACATAGTAGTTCATGTGCTTAACAAAGCCCACCTCAGACCACAAAGTTACAAGACACCTTATGAATTATGGTTTGGAAGACCTACCTCAATCAAACACTTCAGAGTCTTTGGGAGTAAATGCTACATAAAGAATAATGATGAGAACCTAGACAAATATGATGACAGGTCTGATGAAGGTATCTTCTTAGGGTATGCTACAAACAGTAAAGGATATAGATGCTATAATAAGAGGCTGGATAAAATGGTTGACTGTATTGATGTAAAAATTGATGAAGGAATCCCAGCAAGAGAGGTATACAGTAATGAGTCTTCTACAGAAGACACAGCTAAAGCTGAAGATGAACAGGTCCAAGATTCATAAAATGAAGACTATGAATTAGATGAAGACTCAGACACTCAGACAGACTCAAATCAACAGTCAACTTCAAATTCCTCCTCTAGAATCATTCAAAAGAATCATCCTGCAAGTCAGATAATTGGAGAAAAATACAAAGGTGTACAAACCAGGAGAAAGCTAATCAAAACCACCGAACAATCTCATATAGCTTTCATATCCATGCTGGAACCCAAGAATTTCAATGAAGCCAGCAAAGATGATCACTAGGTTAAAGCAATGAATGATGAACTTGATCATATTGAGAAAAACAATACGTGGGAGATGGTTCAAAGACCTGAAGGTAAAAATGTCATTGGCTCCAAATGGATATTTAAGAATAAATTGAATGAGCAAGGACAAGTTATCAGGAACAAAGCAAGGTTAGTCTATAAAGGCTATGCTCAGACAGAAGGACTGGATTTTGGTGAAACATTTGTGCCCATGGCAAGATTAGAAGCTATCAGAATGTTTCTTGCCTATGCTTGTCATAAAAGGTTTAAAGTCTACCAAATGGATGTCAAGTCAGCCTTTCTAAATGGATATTTAAGTGAAGAAGTCTATATGGAACAACCAGAGGGTTTCAAACTGTCTAATAACCTTGAATTAGTATGCAAGCTAAATAAAGCTTTATATGGTTTAAAACAAGCCCCTCGAGCCTGGTATCATAGACTGGATACATATCTCAAAGACAAAGGGTTCAAGAGAGGAACAACTGACAACAATATGTATATTAAAACAGAAGATAATGATTTTCTCATCATATTGGTCTATGTAGATGACATCATCTTTGGATGTAATAAGGATTCATTGGTACAATGGTTTGCTTCTTCCATGGAGTCTGAATTTGAAATGTCCATGATAGGAGAACTGTCATTTTTTCTTGGTCTACAAATTACTCAGAGGTCTGAAGGGATGTTCATTTCTCAAGAAAAATATCTAAGAGAAATGTTGAAAAGGTTTCAGATGGAAGATTCTAAACCTGTGGGTACACCTATGGTAACTGGATGTAAATTAAGAAAGGATGATGATTCACCTGATGTTGATCAAAGGTCATATCGATCAATGATAGGCAGCATTTTGTACATCACAGCATCTCGCCCAGACATAATGCATGTTGTAGCAATGGTAGGAAGATATCAGGCTGCACCTAAACAGAGTCATTTACAAGCTGTCAAAAGGATATTCAGGTATTTGAAAGAAACAATAACTTATGGTCTGTGGTATCCCAGAAATCAAAATCTTCATCTGACTGCTTATTAAGATGCAAATTGGGCAAACTATGTTGATGACAGAAAAAGCACCAGTGGAGGAGCATTCTTCCTGGGTGACTCCTTAGTAGCCTAGCTTAGTAAAAAGCAAGGTTCCATTTCTTTATCAACCACAGAGGCAGAGTACATTGCTGCTGCTACCTGTTGCACTCAAGTATTATGGATGATTCAGACACTTGCAGATTTGGAGGTAAAATACACTGCACCGATCCCAATTCATTGTGATAACACTAGTGCCATCAGTGTGTCTAAAAATCCTATCCTCCACTCTAAGACCAAGCATATTCCCATAAAATATCACTTTCTGAGAGAGCAAGTCACCAATCAGATTGTTCAGGTCCATTACATTCCCACCACAGAACAAATTGCAGACATCTTTACTAAACCCCTAGCCAAGGCACCATTTGAATATCTCAGACAGAAGCTGGGTGTCATCTCATATCACATCTAAGAGATTCCATCCTATTAGGGGGAGTCTTGTATTGGTTTCATATCTGATAGCTCCTAAAATTAATTAAACAAGCTCAGGGGGAGTGTGTTTTCTTTGACATTGATGTTAAAGGGGGAGAAAAGAACCTGGGTGGATTTGTTGCCATCAATGCCAAAAGGGATATTGTTGGCATGTTTTACAGGCAACGTATGCTTGTCATTGATGGAAAGTATAGCAGCAATGATCAACAGTGCAATGATAATCAGGGAGGAGTAGCAACAGTGATCGTTGGATCAACAATTCAGAATTCTTGATGGCTGTCAGATCTCAATGTAGAAAAGAAGAGCACGCAGATATGGAGGATAGATCTTGGGCATTAGATCCAAGCACGAGGACCAACCATCATAGGATCCAGGAGAATCTGAATGATCTTTAAAAGTGCAAGGTGAAGCGAGTTCGTGAATCGGAGTTTCACGAATCGTGACATGGGGAGGCAAGAAACAATACCATAGGACTGTCGAAATCGCGATATGCGAAATCGCGATATAATCTGAGCCATTGAATCAAGATCACATCTGGACCATCGATCTGACCCATGTCAGCAAAGAACACGTGGCACAACCAGGCAATGACAAGTGTCAAACTGATTCGACATTTCAGGCACATGTAAGTCATGAATCAGAGTGACACATGGCAGTTATTCAACACATGTCAATCCATGTGTGACGTCAGCAAGCTTACATCACTTAGGGGTTTCGCGACTCGCAACTTGGAGAGTCAAGAAACAATACCACAGGAATGCAAAGATCACGATATGAGAAATCATGACAAGATCTTGATCGTTGATCAAGAGGACTCGTGGTGAAAGATCAGAGCACCACAAAGACTCCACTTCGGAGTTTCGCAAGTCGTGAAATTCAAAGGAAAGAGATTCAAACTCGTGATATGCGAGATCACGATAAAATCTTGACCGCTGATCCAAGAGGGACACGTGGTAGAAGATCAGAGCATGTCAAAGACTCCATTTCGGGGTTTCACGTATCGCAACTTGGAGTGACAAGAATCTCCATCTAAGAACTCGCGAGATGCGATATCGCGAGTTAATCGCAGTCGTCAGATCAAGGTGTGATCTAGACCGTCGATCCAACTTTATTTTGGAATATCTCCTATTGCAATTCGGAGTGACAAGAACCTCCATCAAAGAACTCGCGAGATGCGAAATTGCAAGTTAATCGCAGCTGTCAAATCAAGCTCATATCTGAACCGTCGAATCATAGGACAAGTGGCAAGAAATTGGAATTTTGTTGACTTGGGGTCAACGGAGCATGGTGTGGAAACTCATGAAATATGAAGCACACTTTTGAAACTATCTATGGTCACCGCCAGTGGTCACGAGAAGGGAAGGAGTCAGTCCATATAAGCTCCATTTCGGGGTTTCATAGATCGCGACTTGGACAGTCCAGATGCCTCATCTCCAAATTCATGAAACACGAATTCACGAAAAGAGCTTTATACATAAGCGCTTGGTCATGGCCATGGTCATATAGAGGAAGGAGTTAGCACAGAAAAGATTTGTATCGGAGATTTCGAGATCATGTATTGGAGTGTCGAGAAACTTGGTCACACAAATGTCGAAATGTCGATATGAGTGCAAGATATTGTGGAGCCAATTCAACGGTGCAGGTGAATCTGAGTATGATCGGAGGGCTAATGTTGCGCTTCATAGTGTAACTACTAGAAACCATTGATGGTTTCTGCCAGAAGATTCGAAGAGACTTCTGTGTGATCACCAGAGGAGCTGAAGAGTCTCCAAGCTTCGTCCAGTAAAGGAATACAACTCTTAGAGGGATTAACAGGTGGATGAGCATTGAAGTCTGTAGCTAAAAATAAAAAGGATAAGCTCGTCGAAGACAGAGAAGACGAAGAGCCTCAACTACCAAAGAAGCTGAGAAATCTAGACAGAACACCCAGTGATGTTGAATGCATGGGAAAAACTGTCGAAGAAGTTGAAGAGTCGCGATGATGATGAGGCAGAGCACTCGAGATGTGGAGGAATTTGGCACGGAGTGAGAATGCAGAGGCATTGCGAATATTGCATGCACAAAGATGAAAAAGAATATAAGAATGCTGAAAAAAGAAGAGATAGGCGTTGTCGTTGTGGAGGAGAATTCAAGGGGTGTGCAAGGAGGCAGAATGCAAGAGTAGAAATGCACAGTAGAGGAATGTTGCATTGAAAGGATATGGCACAGAGAGAATAAAATGAAGAAGAACAGGAAGTGCAAGGTGTGTGTAGAAGACACTGATGCAGACAGGGCAGAGCAGTGTGTCAGAACAACGACAAGGCTGGTAATCCATTGAATAAATTTATATCACTGTAATAAGTTTTAGTAACAAAGAATTTATAATTCAGGGTGGTTGGGAGCTTCTTGGGAGGACTGGTGTCCTCAGAGGTTCAAGTGGGTGCTTGAACACAGGGAGTTGGTGCTAGAGAAATCAGGGAGTTGGTGCTTCCTTCTAGTGGGTGCTAGAGAAAATAGAGAGTTGGTGCTCTCAGCAAGTAGCAGCTTGCAAAACTAAGGTTGTAGCCTCATTATGAGTTGGTGCTCATATGTATGATAATTTAAAGAATGTAACTATTACTTATCATATAAATAAAAAGAGGTGTTTACCCTGTATGGGTTTCCTCGGGAAATATCTATCTCTATGTTTCTCATATATGTGACTAATGCTGAATGTGACATTGTTTATTTCCCTGCATTATTGTCATCATCATTGAATGCCTTGAAAAGTTTTTAAAAGAAGCATAATTTTTTAAGCACGGGGACAACTGATTCACCCCCCCCCTTTCATTTTCCCAACACTTCCTTCTTGCATTAGGACAACACCAATTCCATTTCCTGAGGCATCACATTCCACAATCAAGGTTTTTGTGAAGTCTGGAGTGGTCAAGATAGAAGCTTTGCACATCACCTCTTTAAGTTGTTCAAAAGATTTAGTTTCCTTTGGAGTCCATGAAAATGCATCCTTCTTATTTAGTGTCATTAAAGGTGTTGCTATTCTTCCATAGTGTCGAAGAAACTTGCAGTAGTAACCTGTCAAACCAAAAAATTATCTAAGATTCTTCAATGTTTTGGGAATCGGCCAGTCCATCATGGCCTTAATCTTGTTAGGGTCTACCTTGACATCTTCATGAGATACAATATGACCCAAATACTCTACCTCCTTCACTCCAAAGAAACATTTGGATGGTTTGGCATATAGTTGTTGCTACTTTGGTAGTTGTAGCACCTTGTCAACTTGTCACACATGATCCTCCCAAGACTTGTTGTATATTAGTATATCATAAAAAAATACTAACACAAATTTTCGAAGGAAGGGCTTGAAAATAGAATTCATCAACCCTTGGAATGTGGAAGGTGCATTTGTAAGGCCAAAAGGCATGACCGAAAATTCATAATGGCCTTCATGAGTTCAGAATGATGTTTTTGAGATATCTTCTTCCTTCATTCTAATCTGGTGATACCCTAAACATATATCCAACTTTGTGAAATATATTGCTCGATGTAGTTCATCTAACAATTCATCAATGACGAGAATAGGAAACTTATCTTTAATAGTGATCTTGTTGAACTCTCTATAATTTGGACACATATGCCATGAGCCATATTTCTTGAATACCATTACCACCGGTGCAGAGTAAGAACGTTGGCTAGGTCTAATAATGCCAGCCTCTAACATTTCTTCAACCATGTGCTCAATTTCACTCTTCTAGGCATAAGGGTATATGTATGGCCTGATGTCACCAGGAACACTCCCAAGAATTAGGTGAATATCATGATCATGATTTCGAGTGGGTTGAAGACCTTTGGGAATATCTTCAATTACTTTCGAATGCTTATCAATCATCCATTGGAGATCTAGAGGAATTGATGGCTTATATGTTTGAATATATAGTGAGCATAGTTGTGCAATAACACCTTGATGCCCCTTTTTCAATAATTTTTTCATGCCATTAGAGCTTATCACCTTACCGCGTTTCCCTGTGATACCTCTTAACTCAATTTCTTTTCCTTCCAATGAAAATTTCATGAAAAGTTCTTGAAAATTAAAAGCCACCGTTCCTAATGATTGTAACCATTGGATTCCAAGTACAACATCAGCACCACCCATGGGTATAACAATCATTGGACTATTCATTACATATTCCCCCATAGTAAGATTGATCTTATTGCATTTTCCTAAGCAATTGATAGTTCCTCCATCTGCAACATTACTTGAAACTCTGGCGCTGTATATAAAAATCAATTGAGAGATTTGGCTAATTTATAATGAATGAAATTATGAGTACTGCCAGAATCAATTAGGACTATTACCTTTTTCTTTTTGATATATCCTTTGAACTTGAGGGTTTGAGGAGTGCTAATTCCAGCCAATGCATTACATGATATCGTGGGAGTCAACTCTTCAGACAAAATTGCCTCTACATTTTCATCTTGAGATGGTTCTTGTTCTTGTTCTTCTTCCTCTTCACAATCTATGTAGAATAATTTCTTCTCACCACACTTATTTCCCTTACTATACTTTCTATCATAATTAAAACATAAACCTTTTTCTTTTGTTTCCTCCAATTGTTGAGATGTCAACCTTGTAGGTTGAGGTGTTTTAGAAGAAGGAGCATTATTCTCTCTATAGCTGTTAGGATTGGTCCTTCTAGTAGCCATAGCCATATTTTTACTTTCAACATTTCTTGCCACCCTAAATGCATTCTCCAATGATTTGGGTTCCCAAAGGTGAACCTCATGTTGAATGTTATCCTTTAAAGTTCCTATGAATACATCAATCAAGTGCTCATATGGAATATCTATTACCTTTATATTCAATCTTTGGAAGTTCTCAATGTGCTCTGTAACTGAACCCTTTTGCTTGAGATTTATCAATTGGATAAAGAAGGTATTGCTCCTTGTATCCTCATAGTGTGTTATCATTTCTTCTGTGAAAATTGTCCAAGTGAAGAGTGATTTGCAATAACAAAGCCATCGATACCATACAAATTGATTGGGTTCTAAATATAAAGAAGTAATTCATACCTTTTGTGTATGTGGCACATTATGTAGATCAATGACTTGCTCCATCTGAAGTATCCATGTGATTGGGTCCTTGCCATCAAACTTCCTCATATCGATCTTAGGAATGTAGTTGGTCTTCAACCCAAAGTTGGAGTTTCTCCATTCTTGATTCATTTTCCTTGTGTCCTCATCATGAATTTCATGGGACACATTTTCACTTTCAGGTGTCCTTTCTATTAGGAAATTTTTCATTCCTTCCATGATCTCCCTTTTTAAACCATCCATCTTAGTATCCATTATTGCCTCCAATTTAGTTTCAGTTGAATCCATCATCCCTTGTAATTCATCTTTTGTCATTGTCTTCTTTTGTAATTCATTTATGTCCCTGCGCATTTCTTCACCTTCATCAAGACTCCAAGTAGGACTTTTTGGAGGCTTATTTGGTGTAGAAGTTCCCTTTTTTGGTGGCATGTTACCCAAGTATCACTTTTGAACCTTGATTTTGAGATGGTTCTGCTAGACAATCTTTCTTCTAATGTATCTCCAAATTTTCGTCCCTTCTGGGTATGAAACTTTCTTTTTTGTAGTTATTTGATATCTCTTCTCTACAATACCATAGGTTTGATCAAAATTGGATGTGCCAAGTGGAATTTATGGTAACTTCCCCACAACTTGTTGATTTTTGGCCTTTCCAAGAGAGCTCACTTGTATAGCGTTTCCCACACAAAATAATTGATATTAAATTCTAAAACTCGTACCATAAATACTACAGACTATCCACTATCTAATGCAACTGATCTCACTCAATTTGGATACTCTAGGAAGAATTTATGATTGTTTTACTTGGAACACCTTCTTGAGACTAGTCAATAGGACTAGTCAGATACCCTATCTTCCACATGGTGTATATACAAATGTAAGATGACACAGAAGATGAACTTTTTACCACAGATGTATTACTAATTTCTGTTAATATCCTATGGATTTCAGGGTATGAAACGTTACAAAAAATATTTTATAGCAAAAATTCTGCAATGACTCATTTCAAGATGATTCTAGAACCCTATCTTGCATAGGTTGTATCTCTGAAAGTATAAGGCCTCGGGAGCTTAAATTTTAACCCAGCGTACCTTGATCCATATAATAAATATCCTCCAAATTGTTCCTTCTGAAACGTTTTAGAAAATATGTTATAACTAAAATTCCAAGGTGTCTCAGATGTAACTGCGAAACCCCAAGACCTTGAGCTCTGATACCATATGTTAAGAACCAAATATCAATATAGCATAGAAAAACCTCAGAATAAGTACTCAATGCCTTGAAAAAGAGAGGAATTCAGATAATAAGCCTCTTCGAGGGGGAAACCTCCTTATGCCCACATAAATGTACAATTACAAGATGATTCCAAATGAAAATGTCTCATTGGTATATATAGGAGACTAGGAGGTATAATTACAACTAATGGACTAAAGATGACATAAAGAAAATAACATTACTAATTTAATATACCCCAATTAAGGGGTAATGAGCTGTTTCTATCGGATTATCTTCATCTTCCTCTTCTACTTCATCTTCTACTTCTTCTTCTTCAAAAAGTTGTTCCATTGATTTGTTTTATTCTTCCTTTGATTCTGGTATGCCTGTTTCATCAATTGTTACATTGATGCTTTCTACAACTTTTTTCAATCTTAGATTGTAACATTTGTATTCTTTCCTTGTATTTGAGTAACCAACAAGTACTCCTTTTTCTACATGAGAGTCAAACTTTCTCATTCTTCCATCTTCTCTTTTGATGTAGCATTTTCTTCCAAAAACTCTGAAGTGCTTCACATTTGTTGGTCTTCCTTTCCATAGCTCATAGGGAGTTTTATTAGTGTTGTTTCTAAGCATTATTCTATTTTGAATGTGAACTATTCTATGCATCACCTATGTCCAAAATATATATGTCAATTTGGAATCCATTAGCATTGTTCGAGCCATTTCATGTACTATCATGTTTTTTCTTTCAACAACTCCATTCTATTGAGGTGTCCTAGAAACGGAGAATTGCATTTTTATTCCATGACTGCTGCAGTAGTCTATAAATTCCTTTGAAGTGAACTCTCCTTCATTATCAGATCTCAAGCATTTGATTCTTGAATCCATCTCATTTTCAACTATTTCCTTGTAGATCTTGAAGTTTTCAAAATCTTCTGACTTTTTTTTAAGAAAGCAAACTGCAGTCATTCTTGTATAATCAACAACTAATAACATAAAGTATCTCTCACGTTTTAATCCCTTGTTGTAGTGGGTCCAACTAGATCAGTATGCACAATTTCCAGTGGTCTTGTTATTGAATATTCCTTTGATTTGAACCTGGTCTTTGTTTTCTTTCCTTGTTGATAATACTTGCATAAAGTGTTGGTTGGTTTCGTGATCTGGGGCATTTCTGTGACTTCTTCTCTTTTGTTGTCTTTGACAAGGTTATCAAAATGCATGTGAACCATTCTTTTGTACCATAGCCAACTTTCATATTCCTTTTCTAGACAACACTTTTCATTTCCAATTTCACTTAACACATATATGTTGTTTGAAGTTCTTGCAACGGTATCGACCAATTTCCCTGAACCTTCTCTTTGTATCTCACACTTTTGTGAATCGAAAGTAACTTTATGACCTTGGTCACATATTTGACTCATACTTAGAAGATTATGTTTCATATCTTCTACCAGTAGAACATTTTGTGCATTTTTATTCTTGTTCCCAATTCAAATTGTGTCTTCTCCAATGATTTTGGTTGAATTGTCATTTCCAAAGGAGACTGATCCATTTCTTTCTTTTCGCAATGTATGAAATTTGTCTCTATCACCTATCATGTGTTTTGAACACCGATTGTTGACATACCAACCGTGTTTCTTCTACTTATCTTGTAGAGCAACTATGCATTCTTCATTTTTATACTGATCTTGCTTTCTTATCCATGTCATTTTCTGAGGTTCTTGCATGTGATTGTTGTTATTCTATTGAGGTTCTTTAGGAGAGATTGTCATTCTACAATTTTTGGCCACGTGTCCAAAATTTTTACATTTGTAACATTCCACTTTAGTGCTAAACGATTCAAACCTATTGTAGCTTCTTCTTTGTGTTTCACTAGGTCTTATTGAGTAACCCCTTTGTGTATGAATCTCAAAGTTGTTATTGTTCATGTTTTTAGCTCTGCAATTCACAGCTTTATGTCTAAAATTATTACATGCATAACATAAACCAAAAAATTTAGTTTGATACCTGAGAGTTGAAGATCTTCTGAAAGAAGGTTCTCTTATGAATCCTTCTTCTTCTTGAGGCCTATTTGTCTATTGTTGATTCTAAAATCTAAATCTTCTCGGTGGAGGAGTGTCTCTGTAATCTTCCTTGTATATATTCCTATCCCCTTTGATTGTTTCTGCATAGCTTTTTGGATTTGTTTCTTGATCTGTTGTTTTGGAGCTTGATCCCTTTTCTGTCTAATTGTATCTGAGTCCAGACTTGTCAAGATGATATTTTTGACTGCCGATAATGTCATCCCGAACTTTTAAGTTATTCTGCATATTTTTCTTTTGAATATCCTTTCTTAGTGTGACAATCTATGCTTCCAAGTTTCCAATGATCTTGTCCTTTTATTCTAGTTGTTCTTTGAGTGCTTCTTCAATTCTTGTATTTTCTTCTATTTGAACCTTCAGTCTTGCGATCATTTGTTCTAGTTCTTGAGTGTCCTTTTTCTTGTCTAGTTCTGCTTGTAGGTTCTTGTTTTTCTTATTTTCTCTTCTGATAACTTCTATGGAACAGATTAATTCTTCTCGATAGTCAACTTCTACCTCTTCAATTTTGTCTTCGACTTCTTCATATCCTTCTTCGGCTTTTTCATATTCTTCTTCAAAGTCTTCTTTGTCATAATCTTTTACTGCCATGAATAGAACTCTTCCTATTTCACTGTCACTGATTTCATCTTCATCTGATGGCGAGATGTCTTCTTTGATGGATAAGATTTTCTTGGAATCTTTCTTTGTAGTTCTTTTGCCTTTATATGTGTGTTTTCCTTTTGAGTAACTTTCATTATTTCTCTTTTTCTTATGAAGACATTTGTTAGCAAAATGACCAATACCATCACAATTAAAACAAATTAAAGGAAGCTTACCTCTATACCTACCATTGGTTCTCTTGTTCAGTCTTTTGACAAAGTTGGCCACTTTTTCATCATCTTTCGAGACGTCGTTGTTGCTGCTATATTCTTCTTGTTCCTTTTTCTTTTGCTTTGATCTTTTGGATGCTTTAAAAGTTGTTTTTTTTACATCGGGATTTTCCTGTTCAGTTCTCATTTCATATGTTGTGAATATTCCATGCAGTTCGTCCATTCTTATTGAGTTCAGATTCAATATTTCTTCTAGTGCTGATATCTTAGGGTTGAATCTCATAGGAAGAGATCTTAGTACCTTTTGAACAATTATAGATTCTTCGATTTCTTCTCCCAATCCTATGATTGCATTCATTGTTTTTTCAACTCTTAAGAAGTAGGTTGTAATATTCTCATCTTCCTTCATTTTTAGTTGTTCGAACTAACCTCTGTAAGTTTGAAGTTTTGTTGCTTTGAATTTTGTATCTCCTTCATAAATATTTCTAAGCTTGTCCCAAATATCTTGGGCGGATTTACAATGTGCAACTTTTGTGAATATTGTTTCACTGAGACCATTCAAAAGTGCATTGTAGCTTTGAAATTATTCTGACCTAGTTTCACCGCTTTGTCATTTGTTGGTGGCACTGCTGGTACTGTGTATCCATCTACAATTGATTGTCAAATTTCAAACCCTTGT
>JASDQU010101052.1:74763-114821 GCA_032191745.1 Picea mariana | reverse complement strand
GATAGCATAATTATAATCATTTTTCTCCAAATAATCCAAGTGTTATATCAATGTAGAATTATTATCCAATAATGAGCAATAAGAAATGAATAATCACACACATACATAGTACACTAGTGTTTTACGTGGAAACCCCAATCGAGAGAAAACCACATAATGTTTTTTCTTATATATCTTGAAGAATTACATTCATTGGAAACACCAAGTTCCTTTGTTTTCTAGCTGCAACTAGAAGGAGGCTCGAACCCCCTAGTTTCTCAGGCTACAACCTGAGGGAAGCTCCAACTCCCCAATTCTCTGGCTACAGCCAGAAGGAGGCTGCAACCCCCTAAGTTCTTCGGCTACAACCAGAAGGTGGCTACAACCACCTGTCCTTGCCCCGTCCAACCGCCCTGAAGTATAAGTAGAATGATAGAACCACTGTCAATATGTCACTGTGAGATATACTATTGTACAAGTGTAACAACAAATACCACTGACCTGCATCCAATATGTACAACTGCCTTGTAATCAATCTGTACCTAAACTGAATATGTATCTACAAAAATTACAACAGATACGTGACCTGTAGTGTTGGAGCTCGCATATGTACACGCCCTATCTGTTATGCAGCCCACGTATGTATGGTACCAAACTGTTATGCAACCTACATATGCCTTCTGAAAACTAGGGTTTCCTTTTCTTGAAAACTTCCTACATTCTGTAACTTCTTTCACATAGATCTGTAACCTATCACTGTATCCAGACTATAACTATACCTTGTGCATGCATCCGCATATATAACCTTTACTCAAGGAAAGTATGTCTCTCTCTAGTCATGTGTCATATAAGTATGTATAATCATAAAGAAGTATAATATCCCTCACATGATCTTAGTCATAAATTCCTTTCTGATATTAAACTTCTCAATACATCAACTACTACACAAATACAATCTCTCAACCATGTACCATAAAGACCCTTATCCATATGCCAAGAAATACAAGATGTGCCTCAATAAGAAGTATGAACGATAAATATACCAGTGTTGTGTTTCTGTATATCTAAATTATACAGAAGATCTCATGTAGTCACTAGTCTCTCTAGGGATAATTCTCAAATCTCCATTGTTAGTCCTCATGCATACATCAAAATCCAACTATTCATAGAAATAAGACATACATTTTGAACCAATGGATGGATCTGATGTATCTGAGCACTTTAGACCTTCCTAGGAGCTTGATCTCAAAAACTAGAACCTCTGCATCTTCATCTTCTCAATTTTCCATGACTTTATCAACATGCACGCTCCCTATACACTGACATCCCGCATATAACTCGACATGTACGTACCTTGTACATAGACATCCCGTGAGTAACTCAACATGTACGCACATTGTACACAGACAGCCCGCGTATAACTCAGTATGTATGCACCTTGTACACAGATAGCCCGCGTACACCTCAGAAAATAGGGTTTTCTATAATTCCAAGAATTTCACCGTCAACCCTTCGTGCTACCTCAGACGTTCGCCACTTCAGATGTATCCACAAGTATTTACAAGAAGATTTACACAAGAAAATAGATATACAAGATGTACAAGTGTGTCTTTAGTGAGTGAGCTTTGCCTCTTATTTATATCATCATGTAGACTCACACTTTCCTTATTTTAAGGCTTCTTCATTTAAAATAATTTATTTTGCAAAGCACTTTGACCCTTGGGGGCTTCTACAAGACTCATGAGGGGTTCTCTAACTTCATATGGTCATAAGTCTCTAACCGTGAGGAGTTATGTGACGTTCCACATACCACTGGAAATGGCATGACAAGCGCTATCCATCTAGAATAGTTTCACTGATAGATTCACTATCCTTCATCTCATTATTCCACAATTAAGCATGGGTTCTCTCACTTCACAAAACGTCTTTCTGTGAGGGCTTTCACCATAAGGGGACCACTTTGGATTTCATCCATGTTTACTTCTTATCAACCACGACAAGAGAATAATGAGTCATCTTTACATCAAACGATCTTGGGTCCATTACTCAAACCTTTGTGCTATAGGGATTTCTGCAAGGGTTGGCATCAATGACAACCAACCTTAATCAACTTTTACCAGTGAGCAATACACTATTAAATTTATTTAAAATAATCTCAACTAAAAGCACCAAGCATAAGAACTTCAAATATGGAATAAAATAAAACCTTTTTGAAAACATAGACCATACACAATATCATTTCGAGTTTTATAGGAGGATCAAGCCACCTGAAAATAGAGTTCGGAAACACTCGAAATTACAACAAAAATTTGAAAATTGTAAACACCTTAACTATTATTCGTTTGATAGCTATTGTAACAAAATGACATTAAGAATTTCTATTGATTCTACAGTTTCCATGCCAAATCTAACATTCTAATATACTCGTACTACAAATGAATGCAGAATATAAAAATATCAGGACCAATGAAAGTTGTGTAATGAAGATGCCCATCAAGTCTTGCACTCATTTTTTACCTTCGCTTGCTAATCACAGAGACTTCATCGGTACCTCCCAGTCAATGCTAGGGGTATTCTTCTTCCCCCTTAGCCCCCCAAGCTTCAAAGGGGCTAAACAAAAAAAATATAACACAATAGCTTCCAAACTTGTCTCGCAAGGAAGAGCTTACACTCTTTTCACAAGCTTGGAGTCCTAACTCTCACAAGTAAAACACACTCTGATCCTTTTCCCTTCTACGTCATTTGTTTTATAGCAATTTTCCTCACTTACACATGTCCTCATGCACAAATAATTAACTTTTTAATTTAAATTAATTATAATTATCCACCCACACACTTGTCATACTCTCCCCAAGTTGAACAAGTAATTACCAAAAATTATTTTATTTAAAAAGTCAAATTTCCTCACATCCCCAATGTGTTCCCATTTTCGCTCTTATTTGTCCCTTTGTTCCCCAAATTCTCATTTAAAGAGTGTCTCCTAACTGGATTTTAGTTAGAGTTGGATAACAGTCTTCTTCTAGTTAGACTAGTGGTAGGTTGACTCAATATTCTATTCTATGTAAACCCAATCTCTCAAGTTATTATTTATTTTTATTTAAAAATCATTTTTTAATATTTTAGTGCACACATGTGCATTTTATCAAATCTTTAGATTTTACTTACGTTTTCCTAGAAATTGATTTATCTCAAATATTTAACTCATGTAACAATTCATTTAGTCCTTTATTTAATTTTAGACTTAGACTTAGTCTTACACTTAAGCATATCAACAGAAATTTCTGTTATTTATATGGTAAGAAATATGTTTATATAACATATCGGCAGATATTTATGTTGTTTATATGGTAAGAAATATGTTTATATGCAGCTTGCAATAAAGCTTGCAATAATCAGAAACATCCTCTATATTAGGGAGAGAGATAGATCACTGCAATTCAGAGTATGCTTTATCACATTGTCATTTTTCAACATCCTCTTTAGTATAGATCACTGCACTTCAGTGTATGCTTTATCACATTGTCAACATCCTCTATGGTATAGATCACTGCACTTCAGAGTATGCTTTATCACATTGTCAAGATTGGAATTCCAAAATAAGAAACTGGAAAAAGATAATTTATAAATCTCTGTTCATGCATGAGGTTTGAGCCTTAGACACTGTTCATGCATGAGGTTTGAGCCTTAGATAAAAAGATGGGATTTATAAATGTAAGCTTTGTTCATGCATGAAGTTTGAGCCTCAGATAAGAAGCCTAATTTATAAATGGAAACTTTGTTCATGCATGAGGTTGAGTCATAGATAATAATTTATAAATGGAAACTTTGTTCATGCATGAGGTTGAGTCATAGATAAGAATCTGACAAAAGCTAATTTATAAATGAAAACTTTGTTCATACATACAGGAAACTCTGTTTATAAATGGAAACTTTGTTCATATTTGCTTCTGAAACCGAACATCTTTCCAACTTCTGTGTGGGATCTGCCCTTTAAATGTCTGTGCTTTTTTTACTGTGTGGGATCTGTCCTTTTTAAAAAATTTAAGCCTCTTACTATAGATTATTGGAAGATCGCAGTGTAAATTATTATCAACTTTAGCTTATGAAAATGTTATATCTAATACAAAAGCAGTGATTGTATTGGAAATTATGTTAGTTTTCCGTGAAAAGTTGTGTGAAGAAAATAAATCGAATTATTATGGACTTTCCACATGTTAAATTATAATTGTGTTAAGGGTTTTATTTGGTGTGACATTCCATTCATAACAATGTTAATGTGTTTAAGTTGGTGTGACATTTTATTAATAACAATAATAATAAGGGTTTAGGGTTTTTATTTCTGGTGGTGGGGTAGCATATTTATTATCTTTTTTAGTTTGGTGTTTAATTCCTGCAAAGTAGACTTTGACTGGTTCTAATAATCTTAGATAAACAATAATAAGATACAGTCCTCTAGATCTTAAAAAACAATAATAAGATAAGGAAGTTAAATAGATTTTTCATTATTGTAAACTAAAAGGTTATAAAATAATGATTGGTTAAAATTTATATGAATTTAATAACAATATATTTTAAATACGATAATTTTGAAGTTTATAATAATATTATTTTAATAATTAATGAAATGTTGAATTTAAGAACTTTGTTTTTGAAAATTATAATAATATAAAAAAATGATTTTAATAATTTACTAGTTATAAATTGAGTGAGTGATGATCATCATTAAATTATGATTGTGAAATAGATCAACTTCTTAAGGGAGTTTATTTGATGTGACATTACATTAAGAACAATTAAAACAAAAAATGATTTTTGATTAATCTATTTTTAAGGTCAAGGTTAAGCCAGACACTAAATTGGTGTATGACAAAGTGATTTGACTGGTAAAATGATGGATTAGAATTTATATTTTAATAATTAATGATATGTTGAATTTAACAACAATGTATTTTAAATATGATAATTTTGAAATTTATAATAATATTAAAAATTGATCTTAATAATTTATTAATTAGATTGGGTGAGCTTTGATCATCATTAAATTATAATTGTGACATGGATCAACTTGTTTTGTTAAGAGTTTTGTTTGGTGTGACATTACATTAAGAACAATGAAAGAAATGGAAAGTTGGTTTTTCATCATTATGAATAAAACAAACTACAAATAGTGATGGGTTAGAATTTATATTTTAATAATTAAGCATATGTTGAATTTAACAACAATGCATTTCAAAAATTTTGAAAATTATAATAATATCGAAAATTAATCTTGATAAATTTATTATTTAAATTGAGTGAGTCATGATCATCATTAAATTATAATTGTAACATAGATCACCTTCTTAAGGGAGTTTATTTGATGTGACATTACATTAAGAACAATAAAAAAAATGGAAATTTGATTTTTCATTATTATGAATAAAAAAAACTACAATATAGTGATGGTTTATGTTGATTTATCTTATAACTCAAACATTGAGATTAAAAACCAATAATCCATTTAAAACATAAATTTATACATGCTGTTATAAATTTCAGAATTATGTAATTTACCTAGAGCTGAGTTATAACATCAGAAAATCACAGCGAAAACACACAGGAAACCAGGCATAAAAATAGGACAACACCAAATGTACCCTAGAAACCCTAGTGTGGGGAAAACCAGCTAAAAGGAGCTTTTATTGGGCATACAAGAGAATATTTACAACAATAGAATAAACTGAAATTCCTTACAAATTTCTCAACAAACTTCACAATTCACAATAGAAAAACTCGCCCAGTTGTTAGTTGTATGGCCCATCAAGTTCTGTCCTTGTACGACTTGGTTTGTACGACCTAGGTATGAATCAGGTGCGGCATGTATGACATGTACAAATTCAACATGTTGTACGACCTATTTTCTAGTGTTGGTATGGCATGCAAACAACCATCTTGCCTCAAAAAACGTGGCCTAAACTTGGCCTGCTCCTCTTTGTGATCTGGATTTATAAGCAGAATGAACAGAATAATACACTGAATACAATAACAAAACGATAAATAGAGAAACAATATATATAAAGTGAACAATAACTTCTATTAAATAAATAAAATAGGTTGAACTGTAAAACTGCAGAACTGAAAACAACTTGCTCGAATGGTGGTAGTTATCTTTGAGAAGAGATCGGGCTGCTACGCGCATTTGTTTAAGAAGAATGATTACAATCAGCCTCCAAAGTCCCTTTTAACATTACTAATGAATGAAAAACCCCTAGATATCCAAAAACCTAACCTTATTAGATGAAACACCAAAAGTTATGTGGGCCTCGAAGGGTAAGTTGGTACCTCAACTTCGAGGGGTCGTAACTTTTGCATATGACCTATGTTTTAGATGCGTGATATCCCGTTGGAAAGGTATTCTTGATAAATTCACATTATGTCATCAAACTTTGACTCTGTCTATAGTTTGAGTGTGGAAATCCAAAAAAACATTGTTTAGGGCCCCAAAACGGCCCTGGAAGTACATAAAGATGTGTTGACATGAAAAATTCCAAAATAATTCAGTTGGATTAGGTGGGCGGCCACCAGTATCCACCTAGAAGATGTGTAGGGCTTCAGACAACCCAAGAAGTGTAGAACACACAATTACAAAGAAGTACAGAAGAACGTGTTGAACTAAAAACTGTCAAGAGGAGCCAGTTGGAACGGGTGGGTGGCCACCAATATTCACCTGGATTAGTCCTCCCCCCTTAGGAAGGAATGGTGCCCATTGCGTTGAGTTCCCCCATCAGGTGAGGAAACTTCTGCTGAATTTGGCCCCATGTGAGACACTTTCCTTGGTGTAGGAGTTTCCCTGCCTTGAAAATCTGATAAATATGGATACTCTGTTGGCGCGTTCCCTTGACTTGTGTGTCCACTATCTGATCAGTGGATGCATGTTCCATACAGTCAGGGTTGAGCTCTATTGGTGTCAATTGTTCTGTGATCTCTGAGGTGTCCAATAATGGTGGAAAATATTGTCGAAGGAGGTCCACATTGAACACTGGGTGCAAGCCAAGGAAGGGTGGAGTGTTGAGCTCAAAAGCATTGCTACCCACAGCCTTGGTGATAGTGTAAGGCCCATAGCGAAGTGGGTAGATCTTCTGATGGGGCCTTGTAAGGTGCTCTTTCTACAAATGTAACCAGACCTTATCTCCCACCTGAAACTACTGCAGTAATCAGTGTTGATCATGATGTTGCTTGTACTTAGCATTGGCTTTCTACAAAATCTCATGGACCTGTTGGTGGACATGTTGAATCTGCTCAATGAATCTAGTGGATTTTTCGGTCTCAGAATAAACATGGGAAGATTCTAATTGTGTGGTTGCAACAAGTAGTGCAACATCAATGGGATGTAAGGGTTGGAATCCCAGCCCCACCTAAAATGAGTTATGGCTGGTGGAGCTATGGAGAGCTCTGTTGTAGTTGTGTTGAACATAGGGAAGACTCTCATCTCATGTACGTAGATGCATAGAGTTGTACATGTGCAATATGTTCACAATGATCTAATTGATGACCTTTGTCTGGTCATTGGTTTGGGGGTGGAAATAAGTGGATTTAATGAGCTTGGTGTTAAACAGTGATCAAAGACTCAACCAAAATGTGTTGAGGAACTGATTGTCCCAATCTGAGGTGATGGTTTGTGGTATCCCAAAATGGACCCACACTCGTTCGAAGAAGATCTCAACAGTATCTATCGCTTTGATGCTCTTCTTGTAGGTTGTGATAATGGCCATGTTCGAAAACTGATCAACCACTAAAAATACACAATCATTGTCGTGCTTGGCAGACAGAAGGCCAACCATATAATCCATAGAGATGGATTACCAAAGCTTCTCGGGAGTAGGAAGAGGGGTGTATAATCCTTTCTTCTTGATGGTTGGCTTGGAAATGGAATAGGAAATACAAGATATGATATACTTGCTAACGTCTTGTCGAAGTTTTGGCCAATAAAAAGGTTTTTGTAGAACGACCACAGTTTTCTCCACACTAAAATGTCCCGCCATCTGACTATAGTGAGCCTCCCAAATCATCTTTGCACACTCTCTTGTGGGAACAAATAGGTGGCCCATATGGCATAGCATTCTGTCATGGATGTGAAAATTGGTGACATTCGCTCTTGTACCCAAGAGCTAATAGGTGGTGGTGAAGTTAGGGTCACACTGATAAAGTTGGGGCCACTTAGATTCCTCATGCCCACAGGAATGGAGCATTGTGGTGAGTGAAACAACAGGAGGGAGATGGAGGCATCCAACGACACGATTTGTGCTCCTTGTCATATATTTGATGTTGATATGGAGTTGTTGTAGGTATGTGGACCACTTTTGATGGCGATCGTTCTGCAACTTCCCATGTGTCTGTATGAACTGCATAGTCTTGTGATCAGTGTGGATGATTGTCTCCTTTCCCATAATGTAATGCTTCCATTGACGACAGGATTGCACAATGGAATACATTTCTTTGTCATAGGTGGGGTATTTCTGGAGAGTATCTGAGAGTGTCTCACCATGGTATGTTACTCAATGACCATGTTGAGTGAGGAATACACCGACAACATAGTCAGAGGCATCAATCTCAATCTCGAATGGTTGTTTCAGATCACATAAGGAGAGTACTAGAGATGATCACAAGCGATGCTTCAGATCATCAAATGTTTGGTGTTGTGCCTTCCCCCATGTAAAAATTTCCTTTCCATAACCCTTGGTTAATTGGTCGAGGGCCCATGCAATATGGGAGAATCCCAACACGAACCTTCGGTAGAAGTTGGAAAGTCCCAAGAAGCTCCAAAGCTCGGTTAGTGTGGTCGGAGTTGGCTAGTCACGAATGACTTGGATCTTAGCTGGATCCACATGTACCCCATGCTCATAAAAAATGTAGCCCAATTATTGGACCATGTTCATACGAAAGGAGCATTTTTCCAAGTTGGCATATAACTTGTGTTGTCGCAGAGTGCCCAAAACCTGTTGAATATGTTGCATGTGCTCCTTCCAAGTCGTGTTGAATATTAGGATGTCATCCATATATACCACCACAAAAGAGTTGGTGAAGGGTCTCAATACATCATCCATCAATTTCATGAAAGTTGTTGGTGCATTTGTTAATCCAAAGGGAATGACCAACCATTCAAAGAGACCTTATTTAGATTTGAAAGTTGTCTTCCATATATTAGTTGGTCAAGAAGGTCATCAATCTGTGGATTTGGGCACCGATTCCTGACTATGATTTTGTTTAATTCTTTGTAATCAATGCAAATCCGCTAGTGTTGAAGGTGAATCCCCCTATGGAAAAGTGGATTCCCTCTTGGTCTCTAGAATTCTAAGGCCGAGACAAAAAGTGCTTAACATGGACACTGACTTCCTTTTAGATCCTATCAAGCTAATGAATGAAAGAGAAGGAAAAATATATGTACCTTATTAGCAACGTTTGTCCTTGCAAAGTCCTAGTTGAGCTTCGATCCTAAGCTCCCTGATAGATCTTGTAAGACAAACAAAGATAAAATGGACTTCCTACTCTAATGATATTAGCTCAGTCATAGATCCATATACTATAGACAAACTCATATGGAACAAGAACAAGTTTGAAAGAAATAGGCCAAGCATTGATTATTTAATGAGAACAAGTAAAAGTACTTACAATCTTTTGAATTAAGGTGCAACAACCTCTTCTAGTTCTCCTTGTCCAACCCCTTTGCTCAAATAATCTCCATTGATTTTTGATGACATCTCACTCGTGAGATCATAGGTTTGATGTAATTTTCAAACTCCATTGTGCCTTTCACCATGAGAAGGCCTCCTTATATAACCTTGGAGAGGTTCAACCACTTGAGAGATCTTTGGGATGAGTTGAGGATTCCTCTCCTTCAGTTGAGGATCTCCCCTAAGATCATGCCTTGACCATCTATTTGAATCCAACTACCTTCAGGAATTGAGGGATTCTTCCCTTATTTGCCTCAAAAAACTTAAAATTTGCTAAAAAGAGGGTAGATCTCCCCCATAAGGGTGCACAGGACGCTCAAGCACTCCCCCAAAGAGGCTCATGGAGTGCCAACACTCCCTGATAGTGGGTAGGGGAGCACTCCTCTCCAAAATTCAGTTTTTGAGTGTTTTTTCCATGGCAAAAGGCATGTACTTCCTGTCAAGTGATTTCTCTTCTTCCAAACCACCCTTTGAGGTGTCTTAAATGTCTTCATGATGTCATTAGAGGCACGACATATGCAAGATGGATGTATGATTCTTTTGACACTTGCAACACTTATAGTCAAGATGCGACACTTGTGGACAAGATGCAACACTTACAACACTCATAATGATGGCACTTGCGACACTATCGAAGTGAGTAATTATGAGGTGTAACAGATTTCCCCCTAAAGTATGAAGTTAGAAGACGATGATGACTAAAGTACTTTGTAGACTTTTTTGAGCAAGGGTATGGATGCAAAGAAGCCAGAAAAAGCTACACACAACCATCAAACAAATATTATGACATGTTTCAAACCCAAGGCAGGCATACCTATCCTTGAGTGATAAAGACATTTTAGGTATGGCCACCATAAAATACACTACGGATCCATAATTATATTGACAAAATAGTATAGCCACTACAGATACAATGTGGATCTATACTCCTATGACCTGAACTTATCGTAGACACAAAGAATACATAGTGGATCTACGAAATGACAAGACATAGCCACAGCCAATACAAAGTGGATCTATGTAACAGTATATGTGTCATAGCTCAAGAAAACTCCTTTGCAACCTGAGAAAAGTACATATAAGAGTGATGACTCAACCCAGGGTCTTCTTACCGATACCGATGTAGTACGAATCTAACCATGTGAATAGATGTCTTGATGTCAAACATGGTAGAAACCACTTGATGTCGAACATGGCAGAAACCACTTGATTACCGATCAATGATGTAAACCGTTAACGAGCGCGAGGGAAATCACCATTGATGTCAATGATTCCTAAGGTACTCTAGTACATTTCGATGAATGTGATAGATGAGCTGAATTCGAACATCCGTGGAATCATCCGATCAGAGGTCAATGATGTAAACCCACTGTCGGACATGAGGAGGCATGCAGGTCCCAAGGTACTAACTAGTTTCTAAGTCTGAGTCCCTGGATAATGTGTTGAAGTCGATAGGAATAGACTCGTTGAAGGAGGGCCTTGATGTATCCCCCATCAACGACATGAAACAGACACAGAGATGTAATTGGTGGATTAAATGAACATAGATTGACATGGGTATTGAAACAATATATTTGTGATGGATGACTCTCGAGGCAGATACTTCCCTTGAACACTAAGGCACAACAGCAGAAACATGACATGGACCAAAACTTGATGATGCAGTGGATGCTGTGACTTTCGTCAGGTGACCCAAAGGAGTAAAAGAAACTCAGAGGATTGGCTCAGTGCGGAGGTTCAACGGATTAAAATGCGTGCAAAGACAAAGTGTCATGTTCAAGGACGACTGTAAGAGTTACTAGTAGTGCTCTCAAAAAACTTCTTGGCTTTCTTCTTTCAATTTTTCCCCCATTCAAATAGACGAGTACCTCTTTTTAATTTAATGAGCTTAAGGAGGGTAACAGATGCTCGATATGACTCACCTTCAGTAAGTCCTTCTTCCTTTGTTTAACGAACTAGAAGAAGTAAGGGTTCAATCCCATATGGGCCCTTCAATGTATGATTGTTTAACGAGTCCAGAGAAGGTAAACTCGGTGGTTTTTCATATTTAGAGAGTCTAAATACAACTTAAAGACGACTCTAATGTTGTCCTTTTTCATAATGTTAGTATCACGAGGCCGAAAAAGAGATAAATTATCACTCAAAAAATTCCCTTTAAAATCTTTTAACGAGTGGGAAAGGAAGCAAGATCACTCGACAATCTTTTAATGTTTAGGGAGTCTGAAAAGAGCTCAAAGATGACTCCAAGGGATTCCTTTTTCGTATGTCCATGCAGGTCCAAAAAAGAGATAAAATTTTACCTAGATGCATTCTCATGTATTTACGAGCATGAGAAAGAACAAAGACTAAGCTTGATATGCCCCCAGCTTGAAATCTAGTGGAATAACTCTAGAACGATCATCAAACGCTGGAGGCATGCCCTCCAAGATTCAATTCATTCACCGACTTTGAGTTTGCCACCAATTTCTCTACTAGATGGAGAAAAATATAAGGGTGGATGAAATGAAGGTTCAAGAGAGGTGACTGTTTCAATTTTTAACGATCTTGACATAGAAAAAGAACTATGCTCAGGGCTCTAGGTTCAATCCTCATATTGTTGTTTCATTTTTTAACGAGCTTTCTACAGGGAAGAGAAAACTATGCTCATGACCTTTGTTTCATTTTTTAACGAGCTTGCTACAGAGAAAATAAACTATGCTCGTGGACTCTTCTTGATCATGGATTCCAAGAGAATAACTCTCTGGAAGAACACCATGTCAAGGGACAAAACTCAGTCATGGCTTCCAAGAGATCTTGACTGGATGGAAGAAAATCACTCTGGAAGGAATACATGTTGAGGGTCGCGACAGAGGTAAGGAGATCAGGATCCAATAGCCCTACCAAAGAGATCACCATGTCAACAACTGGATCCAAGTTGTCGGAAGTTGAAGGCATGGGAGACGATGGAAAATTGACAGTAGGAGGGGAGATAGAGTGTATATCTGCCCAAATTTCTTCATGAGGGGGAAGAAACGAGGATTGATGATGGTTATCATCCCAAGGTATCTCATCAATGCTCATCATTTCCTTAATAGATTCATCAGAAGGAAAAATTGGGGAAATGTAGTCGATCGCAGACGACAAGGAACTTAACCATGATGGCATCGAGTAACTGTCGGGTGCCAATAGATGTTGGTCATCTGACGAGGGAGAAGCGGATTGTATAGAAATGTATGATGTTTCAGCTGGAATAAGTGGCACGGTGTCACCTAGTAGATCGAATTCCAACGGACTAGGTACAATCCAAGGGTAAGATGATTCCAAAGATTGATAAGCCGCGATCGAAATCATATCGATGGTGGAAATATGATGTGTAGTCGGCGGAAGTGGTGTAGGGAAGGTACCCACGAGGCAAGAATATTTCAGTAAGACAACACCAACGCTTTCATATGTGATCTTGTGGTCTCCCAAGATAGCAATATTGTTGGTAGTGGGAGCATGAGCATCAGTCATGTAGAAATCCAACTGATCAACAGTGACAATTTTTCCATGATGAGGAAATTGTACACATCGAAAGATCGATGAGGCAACGACAGTCATAGCATAAAACCAACTTCTTCCAAGTAATAAGTTGTAATCAAGGGGAGTATCGACTACCTTGACATCAATAGTGACAGCTTTGCCACCCAATTGGATGGGCAGGGATTGTAAAAGCCCATGAGGATAGAAACCTTGCCCATAGAAGGCGCGTAACATTGTTGGGGATTTTTTAAGTGTGGGTGATTTTAAACCTTTCCAACATGCTAAAGACATGACACAAGTTGAGGCTCCCTCATCCAGAATAGTTCGGTGAATTTGTTGATTGTGAACAACAATATCAACTTGGAAAGCAAGTTGGTGGGAGAGTCAAGACACATAATTTTCTAGGTTAAACATGATATGGTTGGACGACTTAGGATCAATAGTGCCAATAGAGTCCAAGAGAGTTCTACGTTGACTGGGGCAGTGTTGTAGAACTTCTAACGCAAACATGGCACACGGTGCTTGAGCCAAATATTCAACAATGTTGTAGTTTTGGGCGGCATGTGAACTAGGATTAAAGGTATCTTTGTGGATAGTTCTCTTAGGAGGGCGTAAGATAGAGTCGAACGTAGATTTTGCAATCTGAAGTGGTCCATATGGAGGACTAACGCAGGACGGTGATGGATCCAGTAAAGTACCGGTATCGTTAGTGTATTTTCCTTTGTCAGGGTTACCTGGTGTGTCGTATGTCTTAGAGAGAGTGTTCAAATTAATCCCATTAAACATATAAATATGTGCACTCGTCGAGGCCTCATCATGAGGATGGCTAGGACTACCCCCAGGAGAGGGGGTTTGAGCAACCATAGATTGCTACTGTGGAAAAGGTTGAGTAATCACAACAGTTTGTGAATTTCCCTAGAAACGTTTGGCTACTTCATTGTGATGTGGATAGTCTCGAGTGTAGTGATCGTCACCTCAAATGATACATGGGAATTTCAGTTTCTATTGTGGCTTATTTTTAGTAGCAGGTGTTTGAGCTTGATTTTTTGTTTGTTCAATGTTATTAGTATTTTTTGATTTATTTTTTGTCTTCTTCTTACCTCCAGATTGTTGTGAAGGAGCAGATTGAACTGCATTCACCTCATAGATCTGAGTTTGGGGGGAGGTAGAGGAGAGTGTGGTGAATTGGGAAGTAGATTGCATTTTGACAGAACCGATAACACCGTCCGCATGATATGAGGATGACGGCTTGGATGGATCGGTATTAGCTCGAGCAAAATTCGGAAGAAAATCATACAAAGTACCATATTGTGAATAAACCAAATCTAAGTATTGAGCTCGAGCAATGGTTTCGTCCTCGGTGACCATGCCACCCATAGTGACATCGCGAGCGATCGGGGGTAAAAGTGATTGAGTAAACCATTCTTCCAATAATATGTCAGGAATGATTATCTTGATCATCCTTCATCGTCGTCTCCACTCATGAATATGGTTAGAGATATGCACAGAGTCAGTTTGACAAAGGGAGGTCAAGAATTCAGTACCCATCTCGTAGCAAATAGGTACTTGAAAGTGCGTGAGGAAAGACATGGCAAGGGAGTTGAAATAATGAAAAGAAGCACGTGGTAGTTCAATATACCACTTTGTTGCAGAGCCAGTAAGTGTTCACTGGAAAAGACACAAACGTATAGAATCATCCATGAGGGAGTTTGATGAACACCACAAATGGAAAGTCATCACATGGTTGTTTGGATCTTCGCCAGATTTTCTGTCAAATTCTAGAATATCAAAAGGAAGTTTAGCTGGAATAACTGGCCAAACCGGTGAAGGAAAAATAGGATCATTAGTTAACCAAGACAAGTCTGGAAGATCCAGAGTCGCAAGAAAAGGTAGTTGTCGATTAATTTGCAGATGATACTGGTGTGGCATAGGAACACCAGTAGGACCATAAACTGGGTTAGGTGGATAGTTGTAACCAGTAGGTCCTCCTACATACAGTTGTTGTTGACCAGGATAAATAGGATTCGATGATGGCTGAGAAACATTTGCATAACCCGGTGGGTTATGAGCATTATAAGCTGGGTGATTTGTTTTCCCAGAAAGAGGATGAAAATTGTGCCCTTGAGGAGGGTAAGGAGTATATCCCAGAGGTGGATACACATTAGACCCATGGGGAGGATAAGGTTGTTGTCCTTGAGGACTCTAGGTGGTGTTTGGGATGCTGCCCAGATAAGGTTGTCCATAAGACGGTCTGGAAGGAACATGATTTGATACTTCTCCTTGTGGTTTATGATATAAGTGCCCCCCAACATGGGGTTGGGTAAATGTTCCTTTGGAAGATACTCCCCAAGATTATGAAGGGTTTCCAGCAGACGAAGGTTTCCCCCCTACTAGCGGTGGATTAACGACCGGGGTATGACTAGCAAAGGGAGGTTGCCCTCTGGGAAGAACATGAAAAGGGGGTTATCCCCCAGGAGGGATAGGCCCACCATAGGATGGTGGTCTTCCAGGAGATACAGGTCCACTAGATGGTGGTTTCCCTCCAGTCGGTTGTATTTGGTTGGCAAGGGTCTGCATTCTCGGGTGAAAAGATGTCCCAGCAGGATCGTGTAGAACATGTGGAGTTGTAGAGTGAAGTTCATAAAAGTGGGGGTAGGGATTGAAGTGCCTTGGGAATGAGTAGAAGTGATGAGTCCAACATTAGGATAGACTTGTGCTGACGCAACAGTAGGGTTAATGACCTGATCGATGGGGTGATTCATAGTTTGACCAGATGGTCCACTTTCAATAGGAGGGTCATGAGGATTAAAGGGTTGTCGAAAGGACTCAAAATGATCATAGAGATTGCATCCCGACGAATTCCTCCATATAGAACGAGTAGGTGTGGGATTTGTATCTACTGTAGTGGTAGGATGAACATGAGTCCTATGCTCATCACTGAAGTTTGGTTCTATGGGTCCCATATATGTCTCGGTAAAATCTCTCACAGGTAACTATGGGACCTCTTCGTCTATGACGTTTCCAAGGGAGTCTAAACGAAGAAAAAGTGGTTCGAGAGGGGTTACCAACACAGATGTAGTGCGAGGAGTGGGATTCTCAACCATAACCAAAGCGCCTTCTAATTTATCTAACGGAGGAGCAACAACACTCCCAGTGTCAGATTGATTTTCTACTTCTCCATGGTAGTTGTCTTCTGGAGGGTTAGGAGATAAGGGTTGGTAGCCTTATGGAGGTAGCCCTTGCATCCTACACGATCGATGAAGAAATTTATTGTCTACAAGCTCAATGTTGGAGAATAACAATACACGCTGAAAATCTAGGGCCAACTAACAAAAAAAAACAACATATGCTAATAAAATCTAGGAATCAAAACCAAGCAAATAAAACTTCTCTCGATGATCATACTAGTTGGTGATGAAATCCAACGTCACGTGATCAAGTCAAGAAGGGGCTAGGATATGATGGAACAGTTACAATGGTGACATGCTTAAAGGACTTTCAGCTTGGTACAAGCTTCCACACAATAATTGTGGATTCACCCTCCAAGGAGCCCCAGTGAGTTTGACCAATGTCTATCCCAGGTACAGTGAGACTTCCCTTCACTGTCACCTCATGTAAGTACCTAAGGATTATGGCAACTACAGACACCAACTTGTAGTCAGCCCCTGGGCGAGTACAATCGACAGTCTGATCTGAATGTATGGGCAGGATAACAAGTCTGAAATCAACTCGAGAGGCTCCCACACATAATCATGGGAATACCTTCAAGTAACCCCCAATATACAATCTGACCACTACAAACAGTTGAACCAAGGAGGTATAATATTCGTAACTCACCCGAATGCGATCTCGTGTGTAACCCCTGTGTGAGAGGGGGATCCCATAAAGCCTATACGACAATTGTATTTGAATCTCCCTATCTCAGGATGCTAATGTTCATTTTGAAAACTTTGGAGAGTTGTACTCACAGCCTAATCCAAAGTGCTAATCCTAGTCTAATGTTGGTGGAATATCCTAAAAACAAAAATGTTCTAGATAATTTTTAATTAGCGTTGATTTTATGGTTATTCCTTACTGAAAGGGTGTATGACAATGAAATTGATGGTATGATGACTCAATTCCCAAAAATTCACAAGAAGATGATAAGCAATCATTTATTTCGATGAATGGCTATTTAAGGGAAAGAGAGAAAGTTGCTTTCACTATCAAACACTAATATGCAATGTCGTCAATCAATTTGTTTCTCACTCAAATCTGATGCAATGCTAAAAATTTCATAAATGCCTTCTAATATCCAAACCAATCACTAAAATATGTACTTTTTCTTATATGTGAATGATAATCAGATGCAAGACTTCTTAATGTCAATCAAACTTCAAGATTAAACAATTAGAAACAAACTTCACACAAAACAAAAAAAACACTCTCATTGTGAATAAACAAGAAGGACAAAAAAGACCAAATTTGAAAACAAGAACCAAAAAACCTCAGAAAAAAGAGAAATGATGAAAATTTGACCTCAAATATCAAATGAAAAGGTTCACATACCTTTGTATTTCCTCACAAAATTTTCCACTCAATCAGATAAAGGAGAAGAAAATAATAAGTTAACTCTAGGTCAGCAAAAACAAAGAGTGGCTTCAAGGCAAGGAAATAAAATGTCAAAATCCCAATCAAAAGAGGATGAATTCTTAGAAATAAGGGTGTTTAAAAGCCAATATCAAGATGGACTGAGAGTATGGGACCGTGAGCAAAAGACAAAACCCAGAAATAGCTTCAGAAGGTGAAAATTATGGAGAATTTCTCACAAAAATGGGGTAGCGCTCTGGTGTAAGGGGCACCAGAGCATTCCAATTCTCTGTGTAAATATAAAGGGGAGTGCTAGTGCTCTGAATACAATAGAAGGGTAGCGCTCTGCTCCAAAAACTCAGAAAAAAATCCCAGAAACTCAAAAAATGAAAGAAATTCAGTGAATCAGAGTGATCCTGATGACATAATGAGGCAATCAAATAAATCTAAGAATAAAAAAGACAATGTGGAGAAGATCAAATCAGTTGGAAAAGGGCCAAAACAAGATCTAGGAATGGAAACAAAAATCAAACCTCCTCCCTAGTGGAGTCGCCAATTTCTGTTGAAGGTGAATCCCCCTGCAGAAAATTAGATTCCCTCTTGGTCTATAGACTTCTAAGGCAAAAATAGAAAGTGCTTAGCATGGACATTGAATTCCTTTTAGATCCTATCAAGCTAATGAATCAAAGAGAAGGAAAAAGATATGTACCTTATTAGCAGCGTTTGTCCTTGCAAAGTCCTAGCTGAGCTTTGATCATGAGCTCCCTGATAGATCCTGTAAGACAAACAAAGATACAATGGACTTCCTACTCTACTAATATTAGCTCAATCAAAGATCCATCTACTGCAGACAAAATCGTATGGAACGAGCACAAGTTTGAAATAAACAGGCCAAGCATTGATTATTTAATGAGAATAAGTAAAAGTACTTACAATCCTTTGAATGAAGGTGCAATAGCCTCTTCTAGTTCTCCTTGTCCAACCGCTTGCTCAAATAATCTCCATTGATTTCTTTGATGACATCTCACTCATGAAATCATAGGTTTGATGTAATTCTCAAACTCCATTGTGCCTTTCACCATGAGAAGGCATCCTTATATAACCTTGGAGAGGTTCAATCACTTGAGAGATATTTGGGATGAGTTGAGGATTCCTCTCCTTCAGTTGAGTATCTCCCCTAAGATCATTCCTTGACCATCTATTCGAATCCAACTACCTTCAGGAATTGAGTGATTCTTCCCTTATTTGCCTCAACAAACCCATAATTTGCTAAAAAGAGGGTAGCGCTCCCCCATAAGGGTGCACAAGGCACTCAAGCACTCTCCTAAAGAGGCTCAGGGAGTGCTAGAACTCCCTGACAGTGGGTAGGGAAGTGCTCCTCTCCAAAATTCAGTTTTTGAGTGTTTTCTCCATGGCAAAAGGCTTGTACTTCCTGTCAAGTGATTTCTCTTCTTCCAAACCACCCTTTGAGGTGTCTTAAATGTCTTCATGATGTCATTAGAGGCATGACATATGCAAGATGGTAGTATGATGTTTTTGACACTTGCAACACTTATAGTCAAGATGCGACACTTGTGGACAAGATGCAACACTTACAACACTTGTAATGACGACACTTGCGACACTATCGAAGTGAGTAATTTTGAGGTTTAACAGCTAGGTCCCGTATTTCTTCTGCGCCAACAAAATCAGGTTTCTGCAAAGTGAGGAGTTGGGTCGCATGTGCCCCTTTTGAAGAAGATCTTGGATATGGTGCTTGATTTCGTTATTTTCTATCAGTGAGTGATGATAGAATAGTCCATTAGGTAGTGATGCAACAGGGATTAGATAAAGTGAATGCTTGACTTGGTAGTGTGTCAGTACCCTGGTGGGTGAGGAGAAGATGTCTATGTACTCTTCGATGATCCTGTCCACTTTCTTTTGTTGCAAAGAGAGGCTCTGTGTAGAGGTCATGGATGTGGCGATGACCTTTTTATTATTGCAAGCATGAATCACAAAGAAGACGAACTTCCTGGTCTGTGAAATGACCTTATTGTATTGCTTAGCAGAGATTAAAGAAATACCAATAGGCAGTGCTAACTTTGGTATCTTGTACAATTGTCTACCCAAAGTAATAATAAAAATGTGGGGTCTAGACTCATACAAAACATGTTTCTTCCAAAAATATGGCTTGCCTAAAAGAACATCACAAACTTCAAGGGGAGAAATATCAGACAATACCTCGTCTTTGAAGCGCTTGATGTTGTAGAGAATATGATACTATTGGATGATGCAGATATCTCGTCCTTAGCGAAGCCAGCCAATGGTGTAGGGATGTGGGTGTGGTGTTATCGACAAGTCTAGCTGCTTGAGTACCTCCACTAAAATCAGGTTCTTCTGACTGCCACTATCGACAATGAAATGCAGCGAAGTCCCCTTTACCCACATCTTTGAGTGAAAGAGGCATTCCCCTTCCTCTAGTTCTTCTAGTTCACTTGGTTGGAATTTGGTGGTAGTGATAGTGGCACTGGGTTCAACATCGATGATCCTATTTCCACTTTTTGGATTTGAATCAGAGTCAGAATATGCCTTTGACTCAAAAAATTTCAACTGGGACACCAGTGACTGCTTGGAGAGAGATTCTTTGGTGCGAAGGGATTTTATGGTCTTCACACCATTTTCTCGTGTCCTTCTTTGAGTTCTCATTACCCTTCTTGGATTTCATCTTGGACTAGTTGTCCTGAGAGTGAACATATTTTCCATGTCCCTTGTTTTGTGGATTGGGGCCACCTTTTCTTTGCTTTGGCTGTGAGGATTTTTCATATCCAAACTCTCACCTCTTCTACTTAAATTTCTGCTTGATATTGATAGCATATCTATAAGCCACACCTAATGATGCGATGCCCATAAAATCCATTTTTGTTTGAATGTATATATACAAACAATCGTGGTATTTGAGCACCAGATGTCATCTAGAGTCTTTGATACCCAATTTGGTGCATAGGGTATGGATAATATTGGTGAAATCTGGTACTGTCTGAACCCTTTCTTGACACAGCATGGTCCATCTTGGGTACTGGTCCTCGTATCTTCCAACGGAGAAGTATTTTTTTTTAATGGCATACCTGAAGGAAACCCATGTGGGGGAGACTGCAAATGTTGTAGATTCCTCTATGGCCCTTTGCTTGTAGTAAGTATCCCACTAGTCCTTAACATGGGTGACGACCTTGAGGAGTGCAAAAGTAATATTCCCTCTTGGAAAAATTGTGGACCAAAAAATACCCTTTCAATCGAATTCATCCATTTATCTATAACATCTGCATCTATCAGTCCTTCAAATAATGGAATATAAAAATTTAATTGTACCTTGAAGGGGGTTGCATGGTCGCTTGATATATGCATCTCATGTGGGTAGTCATTGAAGGATATGTGCAAAGTTGTCGATCATTTCGTTCCTTTGTCACACAAGGGATTCCTCGAGCAACATTTTAAAAGGATCTCTTGCTCCATCATCTTTCTTCTCATCCCCCATGGTTTTTTGTCGATCTCGCCGTGGCCGATATTTCAAAGGATCGACTGGTTCGAGTCCCAACTTCTTGTACCCAAATCTTGTCAGGGACATGCACGAAGAAAAATAAATGAAAAGCAGACCACTATGATACCATTGATCTAGATTTATGAGTGGAATGAAAGGAAAAATAGAATGGATACAATAACACATAGATACAGAGAACAAAAATAGATATACAGTGAACAATAACTTCTATTGAATAAATAAAATAAGCCGAAACTATAAAACTACAGAACTGAAAAAAACTTGCTCGAATGGTGGTAGCTATCTCTGAGAAGAGATGTAGCTGCTACACGCATACTTCTAAGAAGAATGATTACAATGAGACTCCAAATTCCCTTTTAACATTACTCATGAATTCCAAAACCCTAGACATCCAAAAACCTAACCCTATGAGATGAAACGTCAAAAGTTATGTGGACCCTGATGGGTAAGTTGGTACCTCAACTTCTTGGGGTTGTGAATTTTTCATAAGACCTCTGTTTTAGGCATTTGATAGCCTATTGGAAAGGTATTCTTGAGAACTACACATCATGTCATCAAACTCTGACTCTGTCTATAGTTTAACTACAGAAATCCAAAAAAACATTGTTTAGGGCCCCAAAACGACCCTGGAAGTACAAAAAGATGTGCTAACATGAAAACTTCCAAAATAAGCCAGCTCGATTATGTGGGCAGCCACCAGTATCAACCTGGAAGATGTGTAGGGATTTATACATACCCAGAAGTGTAGATCACACAATTACAAAGAAGTATAGAAGAACGTGTTGAACTAAAATATTTGGGCGGCCACCAATATCCACCTGGATCAGTCTTCCCCCCTTAGGAAGAAATGGTCTCCATTGCGTTGAGCTCCCCCATCAATTGAGAAAACTTCTACTAAATTAGGGCCTGGGTGAGCCACTTTCCTTGGTATAGGAGTTGCCCAACCTTGAAAACTTGATAAAGATGGATCCTCTACTAGCGAGTGGCCTTCACCTATGTGTCCACTATGTTATAACCCTAATTTGCACCAGACATGCTTACCTGGAATCAGGCCATCTTAGATTCCTTCTTTGCCAAAAAACTGTTGAACAACTCTTCTTAAAAACCCCTTTTATAAGGACCCACGCACCCTGCTCCATTACTGAACGTGTGTACATGCTAGTTGACCCAAGACAACCCGCGTGTACCTACAAAAGCATGGAAAAAGGAAAGTTGTTGAAACAACACACAACTTTGGGTAAGTTAACTAAACCTTTCGGCCATGCATGGCCAGTCACTTGACTGAATACCTAGCTTCTTCTAGCCTATAAAAGAAGGGTTAGGGGTCCCATTTGAAAGGAGGAAAAACATAGTAAAGAAACTCTACCCAAATTCGTATTCTCCTTTGCCCAAGATTTTGCAACCATTTTGTGATTTCAACGAAGAAGAGAAGCAAGTGTGTTAGCAATTGGTGCACAGTAAAAGAGGAGCCCAAGACCAAATTCGTGGAGCAGTGGTCAGCTTCATCATTGTAAGTTGCTTTAGTGAAGTTAATAATAAAGAAGTACTTTTCCCATCCCACCATATGAGGTTTTCATTTTTTATTGCATACATGTTGATTAAATATCTAACCCATTAATCTATAGATCAAATGCATGTGGAGTTCTTTGTTTCTCTTTTGTGAATGCAGGCCAGCCTTGGGAGGAGAGTTGCAGTCAAAGAGAAACCAAGCATGAAGAGGGATCGATATCAAATGTCAAAAATAAGGTATGTTCACTTGATCTTCTTAACTGTGTATTTGCTTAAGAATAATGGGGATTAGGTCTGGGATGATGGTAAAAAGTAGGAATCTTTAGGTATTTTCTGTATGCATGATAAAACCCTAAGTGCTAGTCCATAGGGGGATTTCCCACCCACAACAGAATTGGTGACCATACTGGGGAGCTCTAGGGTTTCTGAGAATATTTTTCTTGGGTATTTTTAAAAATTGGTTTCATTCCTTGTTTTTAAAGTTTCTACAAAAGTCTGAGCTAACAGAGATTTTGGTCTTCCATACCAGTTATCTTTGTTTCTTTGCTTGACTGCATCTTTTTTTCGAGACCCACAGAGGTACACGTGGCCTATATAAGGTCTGCACGCATGTACCCATGCCCTACCCTCACATAGCCTGCGTGTACATGCTAGCTGAGGAAGTGTCAATAGCGTGTATGATTTCAGAAAATTTATTTTAGAGAGGCAACCATCCTCTCCCCTGTCAAGAGTAATCCTTCTCAGGGGTTTTCTGGAACTCATTCTAGTCTCTGTTTTTTGCAGTTTTGTAGCTTAGGTTTCACCTCAGATTGGTTTTGTTCTATGAAATTTTCCTTCAATTGTTTTCTTTTTTATGTCAAAGTAAGTTTATGAGTCTTCAAGAGATTTTGGTTCTCAATACCAGTAGTCTTTGCTAGTGCTTGATTGCTTGTAGGTTCATTTTTTGAAGAGTTGTAGAGGTACACGCGGCCTGCATAAGGTCTGCATGTGTGTACCCTTTTTGAGTAAATCAAGCCAGTAAAAAGAACGCTAATTAAAATTTAATAGACTTTATGTTTGTAGGGTCCATCAACTAGATTATGCTAGAGCCTTGATTTAGGTTGGAGAGGAAACTCTTCAAGGCTATAAAACAAACATATGAGTCTGTGCTAAGGAGTGTAGAAGTCTAGTATTGTGAAAGTTATCCGAGACCCCCCTCTAACATAGGGGATAAACACGAGGTCACACGTGGAAAGGGAGCAGAGATAACCCCTCCAAAGCCTGACCAATCGTAGTGGAGAACACATATAGAGGGCTTGTCTTGGGATTCCATTGATTGCATTTGCCACAGAGCTTTGTGGGTCTTGAATCCATTCAAGGTCCTCAGTTGTCTTCCAGACCACTTTCTTTTGATGCCCTTGGCAGGTTTCAGGATTGATACCCTGTTCATTGTGGTCTACCTGACTATCGACTGTACCCGCCTGGTGATTGTTCACGCGCTGGCAACCTAGTTGCCTATCTTTCTAGTGACATGCACAGGTGACTGCAGGGGTATACTGTGGTACCTAGGATAGACATCGAGCCATTCTTTGTAGAGTATAACCAGAGGTTTCTTTCATTTTCGAGTTGCACTTGCACCGGTAAGATGCTCTAGTGTTGGTTGGTGTAATTGTTCTTCCAACTAGTTAGTCGTTTGCTTGATTTTCCTTTAGGAACTTTTAGTGTGTGCTCTTTGCTCCCTAGTTTTCCATAGTGAGTTAGTCAGTTGTGGATTTGGGTCTCTGACCTAGGGTGGTAGACTTCCCACTCTACCGGTTGAGAGGACTTTTCAGTCTTCCACTTAGAAACGTGGAGCTGCCTCTTTATAAGCGTTGTTTTGATAACATTGGTTCTTCAGAGTCAATGTGTGAGACTTTTACAGACTTGAACAATCCCACAAAGGGAGAACCTGTGCATAATATAGTCATGGATAAATTTCTTGATGATACCAACCAAGGAACCCCTTCACAAGGGGATTCTTGTGCTTTTCCTTTCTTCGGAAACGTTGGTGTCCCTTTGATGGCCACTTTGTACATTTCTAGGTTGAATGTGGGACTACCGGTTTGGCTGGGTACCATTCCAAATGTCCCAAATGCTCTTGACGCTTCTCAGTTAAGCACCTTAAGTCATGGGCACCCTGTTGATGTTTCTTCATCAAAAAAGTCTTCTCCTCCTCCTTCTCTCGCATCTGGTGAAAGTACAGTTACTAGTAATCGAAAGTCTAAACGAAATAGAAAGAGGAAGAATAGGAAGAAGAAATCACCAACCTCTGCGAGTCATGTTGGAGATAGGTTGACAATCTCTGCAAGTCACATTGAAGACCAGCACCCAGCCTCTGCAAGTTATGCTGGGGGCACACACTCACCCTTTGCAATTCATGCTGGGGGAAAAAGTCTAGTCACTGCTAGTCATACTGGTAATAGGTCTGTAGCCTCTGCAAGTCATGTTATCGACCCATCACTAACCTCTGCAAGTCATGTTAGAAATGTGCAACCAACCACTGCTAGTCATGCTAGGGGCATTAATTCTATTGAGAAACCTAAATAGATAGGATGTAAGCCTAAGTTCCCTTGTAAGCTTTTCAAGGGAGATCACCTTACTCATTTGTGCCCTGGCATTCAAGAGGTACAAATATTGTGGTCCCTGTCTGCAAACTCTTTTGATTCTGATTCTTTTGAGGTTTCCTCATAGCCTATGCAACCATTGGTTGAGAAAGTGGTCACGTCGATGCAGTCATTGGTTGATCCCACTCCACTTTTGAGGGGTGAGGTTCCTTTAGACCATGTATTCTTTCAACCTATTCAGCCATTGGCTGAGAAAGTGGTCATGCCGATGCATTCATCGGCTGATCCCACTCCTCTTTTGGGGGGTAAGGTTCCTTTAGACCATGTAGTCTCACATCCTATTCATCAATTGGTTGCAAAAGTGGTCATGCCAATGCAGTCATCAGTTGATCCCACTCCTCTTTTGCGAGGTGACGTGCCTTTAGACCATGTAGTCTCGCAGCCTATTCAGCCATTGGTTGAGAAAGTGGTCATGCTAATGCAGTCATCAGATGATCCCACTCTTCTTTTGGGGAGTGACATGTCTACCGACTATGTTTTTAGAATTTCTGATTCAATACTTTTAGAACAAGGGGGCATTCCACTCATTCTGAGCACACCCCCTCCAAGCCCTAGGATGGTTTCCTTTGATTGGAATGACCTTGTTGAGCCTTGTCTTCCTTCTGCCGCACCTTTTCAAATAAAGGTTGAAGTTAATTCAACAAACATTTATCGATGTATTGTGGATGAGGGAGCCTCTGCAAGTATTTTATCCTCCTCGGTTTGGAAAGTCTTGGGATCTCCCAAGCTTGTGTCTACTTTGCATGAGTTGTTGGCTTTTGACAGACGCCTAGTGAATATTTGGGGATTCTTCTTCAGTTGCCTATCTCATTAGGTGGGAAGACTATCCTTGTTGATGGTGTAGTGGTACAAGGCCCGTTAGATTTCAATATGCTTCTCGAGCGTGATTACGTATATGCTATGAATGTTGTAGTGTCTACGCTCTTTTGGGTGATGCATTTCCCTCACAATGGAAGCATTGTCACTATCGACCAGCTAGCATTTGATAATCACCATCCTAATTCATCATTATTTCAGACTAACCCTTTATATGTTCTTAGCGTTCGTGTAGACTCTACCCCGAAACGAGTTAATTATGTGGCATCTTATCCTCGGTGTTCTATTGCTTCTGAGCAGGAACTGGTGCAATCATGTGTTCCCTCTTGATACTTGGTCTCAACAATTGATCCATTGGTCTATCCAATGGGGGCATGGGAGGCCTTTCTTCCCTCTCTTGGTCCAAGTGGGCTTGAGTATCCTTCTGAGTCTGATCTCATTGTTTGTAGATCCTCAAGCCCTCATTCTCATGATTCTTCATTGATAGACTCTGCCAGTCCTGTCTAGAACTTCCATCATCATATAGAGTATGGTCAATTTACTTCACCCTTTGGGACTGTCGACCCTCGTTTGCATGATTTCTCAGATTTTGAATTTTCTTCAAATGAGGCTATCCTTGAAGCCATGACTATGGTTTCTATACTATGGGAGGACTTACACTGTGGTTTGTGTTTTCTTCCCTTTTGGGAGACTTTCCAAGTTGACTATCGAAGAGACTCTTGGTCTGAGCCTAGCAGCAGGCTCTACCTAAACCAGTTGCATACATGAGTTATAGCCCCCATGGGTCTTCTTTTAAGCCCTTTTCAGACCCTCTAAACATGAAAAGATTGTTGAGCGATCTTGTGGCCTTTCATGCTCGTTAAACTAAATTTTGAAGTCATGTCTGTCTGGCAGTAGTTTACCCCTTTTTTGGTCCAGACGGTCAACTGTATGAACAAAGGTGTACTCTAAGGAACTCCAGTTCTCTATAAGAGTACCCTCAAGTATCATTTTAACCCTTTTTCGGGCCTGAGGGACTAAATGTACAAAAAAGGAACCCCCACAGAGTCCATAGTTAAGCTCTTTTCAGACTCCCTAAAATTGAAAAGATCATCGAGTGACCTTATTCTTTCACACTCGTTAAAATGGTCCAGAAGAACATTCCTGATGGAGTCCATAGTTAAGATTTTTTCAAACTCCTTAAAAATGAAAAAATGGTCGAGTGATCTTGACTTTATCACACTCATTAAAATGGCCAAGTGATCTTGTCTTTATCACACTCGCTAATTTACCCCTTTTTCGAACCGACTAGACTACTTTCAAAAAAGGTACCCCATTGGAGTCTCCTTTTACATTTTTCAGACTCTCTAAATATGAAAAACTGTCGAGCTTAACTTCTATGGGCTCATTAAAATTACATCAAAGGACATTACCATTGTTTGTTTTGTTAACCGTGTTTGCATACCTGCATCTTTGGTCTAACGCCGGCTCCATGTTGCTCTTAACTGAACCATCTGACGCATGCCTTACACGCAAGCCCTGTAGCACTTTTCCTCTGTGTCTTGACACCTTTGGTCCCAGGAGGGATTTTTCCCGAGTGTCCTTTCTTTGAACATCATTCTTGTCCTTGTGCCTCAAACTTGTATTTTTGTGACACTCATTCCTCCTTTGTAACGTAACATTCTTTTCTTCTTTTTCCAAAATTATTGAAAAGGACAGAAAAATCAAATATACCCCAAAAAGAGGAAGGGAAAAGTATTTTCTTTGTATTGGCAGCACAATGAGTCACCCTTGGATAAAGCACATCTTTTAGTTTGTTCATCAAACCCTGGGATTTAATATGACATTAGGAAGTTGTTCCCACTACATTGAGTTGTTTCCTCCTCTATTTGGTTATTATTCCAAACATATGGAGAGTTTGTGTTGCCTCATGCCTTGTAAACTTATGTTAATTCCATGTTGTCAGAGTCTCATCATTTGTCGTGCTATTGTCCAAGGGAAGTTTTTACCAAGCCTGAGTCGGCCCCTCTGCAGTTTGTCTCTTTCCATCATGCTTGGCCATCCCAAAAGTCCAATCAAGTCTTTGTTTAAGATCAATGAAGCCTTCAGTTTGTTCATCAAGATTCTCTAGTCCATGATCGACGAGTTTTGAATATTTTGAAGTTGTTTCTCTTGCTCTAAAGACCTCATCTCTAGCCATCAGGCCTCATCAGCTTCTAGAAGATGGATACTCTACATGTATATCTTTTTTATTTCGAGATGTAGCTCCGTTGTGTATTGCTCGTGGCTACACTTTATATAGTTATATGACATGGATCTACAGTGTATTTGATTGGTATCCATGATGTTATTCCATCCTGAGCATGGGTATGCCCGCCTCGATGAGACAATTATTATTTTTCAGAAGGCACCTCCCGATTTCTGGTCCCTGTGCTCACTTGTTTGGAACATTGGAGAAGATTGTTAATGTATTTCTGCCATCAGATGCTCTTCTAACCTCACACATTAGGGGGCATCTGTTATAACCCTAATTTACACCAGACATGCTTACCTAGCATCAGGCCATTTCAAATTCCTTCTTTGCCAAAACATTGCTAAACAGCTCTTCTTAAAAACCCCTTTTACAAGGACCCACACACCCTGCTCCATTATTGAATGCGTGTACACGCTAGCTGACCCAAGACAGCCCATGTGTACCTACAAAAGCATGAAAAAAGGAAATTTGTTGATGAAACACACAACTTTGGGTAAGTTAACTAAACCTTTCAGCCATGCATGGCAGGTCACTTGACCAAATACCTAGCTTCTTATAGCCTATAAAAGAAGGGTTAGGGGTCCCATTTGAAAGGAGGAAAAACATAGTAAAGAAGAGAACCAAGTGTGTTATCAGTTGGTGCACAGTAAAAGAGAATCCCAGGACCAGATTCATGGAGCAGTGGTCGGCTTCATCATTGTAAGTTGCTTTAGTGAAGTTAATAATAAAGAAGTACTTTTCCCGTCCCACCATATGAGGTTTTCATTTTTTATTGTGTACATGTTGATTAAATCTCTAACCCATTAATCTGTAGATCAAATGCATGTGGATTTCTTTGTTTGTCTTTTGTGAATTTAGGTCAGCCTTGGGAGGAGAGTTGTAGTCAAAGAGTGACCAAGAGTGAAGAGGGATCGATATCAAACGCCGGAAATAAGGTATGTTCACTTGATCTTCTTAACTCTGTATTTGCTTAAGAATAATGGGGCTTAGGTCTGGGATGATGGTAAAAAGTAGGAATCTTTAGGTCTTTTCTGCATGCATGATAAAACCCTAAGTGCTAGTCCGTAGGGGGATTTCCCACCCACAACACACTATATAATTAGTGGATTCCTATTCCATGCAGTCAGGGTTGAGGTCTGTTGGTTTCAATTGTTTTACGATCTCTAAGTTGTCCAATAATGGTGGAAAATATGGTCAAAGGAGGTCCACATTGAACACTAGGTGCAAGCCAAGGAAGGGTGGAATTTTGAGCTTAAAAACATTCCTAGCCATAGCCTTGGTGATAGTGTAAGGCCCATAGCGAAGTGGGAAGAGCTTCCGATGGGGCCCTGTAAGGATCTCTTTCTGAAAATGTAACCAGACCTTCTCTCCTACCTAAAACTGGTGCAATACTCGGTGTTGATAATGATGTTGCTTATAATTAGCATTGGTTTTCTGCAAAATATCATGGACCTATTGGTGGATGTGTTGAATTTGCTCAATGAATCTGGTGGCTTTGTCGACCTCAGACTAAACATGGGAAGATTATTCCTATGTGGTTGCAAGAGGTAGTGCAACATCAATGGGACCCAAGGGTTGGAATCCCAACCCCACTTGAAATGGGCTATGGCCGATGGAGTTATGGAGAGCCTTGTTGTAGCTATGTTGAACATAGGGAAGACTCTCATCCCATGTATGCAGATTCTTAGAGTTGTACATGCGCAGGATGTGCACAATCATCTGATTGACGACCTCTATTTGGAAATCGGTTTGGGGGTGGAAAGCAGTGGATTTAGTGATCTTGGTGTCCAACATTTACCAGAGACTTGACCAAAATGTGATGAGGAACCTGTTGTCTCGATCTGAGGTGATGGTCTGTGGTATCCCAAAATGGACCCACACTCATTCAAAGAAGAGCTTGGTAGTATCTGTCACTATGATGCACTTCGTATAAGCTGTGATAATGGCCATCTTCGAAAACCGATCAACCACCACAAATACAAAATCATTGTCATTCTTGGTGGATGGAAGGCCAAATATATAATCCATCGATACGGATTCCCAAGGCCTCTCGAGAGTAGGAAGAGGGGTGTATAAGCCTTTCTTCTTGATGGATGTCTTGGAAATGGAAGATGAAGTGCAAGATATGGTATACGTGTTGACATCTTGTCAAAGTTTTGGCCAATAAAAATGTTTCTGTAGAATGACCAAATTTTTCTTCACACCAGAATGTCCCTTCGTCCAACTGTAGTGATCCTCCCAATTAAACTTTGTACGCTCTCTTGTGCGAACACATAGTTGGCCCAGATGACATAGAATTCCATCCTGTATGTAAAACTCACTGGTATTCACTCTTGTACCCAAGATCTAATAGGTTGTGTCGAAGTCAGGGTCACACTGATAAAGTTGGGGCCACTCACATGCCTCATGCCCATAGGAATGGAGCACTGTGGTGAGTGAAACAAAAGGAGGGCCACAAAGGAAGTCAATGACATGATTTGTGCTCCCTATATTATAATTGATGTTGAGATGGAACTGTTGTAGGTATCTGGACCACTTTTGATGGTGGTTGTTCTGCAACTTTCTCTGTGTTTATATGAACTGAAGAGGCTTGTAATCAGTGTGGATGATTGTCTCCTTTCCCATAATGCAATGCTTCCATTGGCGATAGGCTTTCACAATGGAATACATTGGTTTTTCATAGGTGGGGTATTTTTGGAGAGTATTTGAGAGTGTCTCACCATGGTATGCTACTCGATGACCATGCTAAGTAAGGATTGTGCCTACAGCATAGTCGGAGGCATCAATCTCAATGTCAAATTGTTGTTGCAAATCAGGTAATGAGAGTACTGGAGTTGATCACACGCGATGCTTCATATCATCAAATGTTTATTGTTGTTCCTGCCCCCATGTGAACATTTCCTTTCCATTTCCCTTGGTTACTTGGCTAAGGGACAATGCAATATGGGAGAATCCCAACATGAACCTTCGGTAGAAGTTGGCAAGTCCCAAGTAGCTCCAAAGATTAGTTAGTGTGGTCGGGGTTGGACAGTCACAAATGACTTGGATATTAGTTGGATCCACATGTACCCCATGCTCATCAATAATGTATCCCAAGTATTGGACCTTGTTCATGCCAACCAAGCATTTTTCCAAGTTGGCATATAGCTTGTGTTGTCGCAAAGTGCCCAAAACCAATTGAATATGCTGCATGTGCTCCTCCCAAGTTCTATTGAAGATGAGGATGTCATGCATATATACCACCACAAAAGAGTTGGTGAAGGATCTCAATACATCATCCATCAATCTCATGAAATTTTTTGGTGCATTATTTAATCCAAAGGGCATGACCATCCATTTGAATAGACCTTCTTTAGATTTGAAATTTTTCTTCCATACATCAGTTGGTTTGATGGGAACCTGGTGGTAGCTAGACTTTAGGTCAATCTTGATGAATAAATTTCCCCCGCTTGAGTTGGTCAAGAAAGTCATCAATCCGGGGAATTGGATATCGGTCCTTGACTGTGATTTTGTTTAATTCTCTGTAGTCAATGGAGAGTCACAAAGTCCCATCTTTCTTCTGCCCAAACACAATCGAGCTTCCACAAGGGGAGGAGTTGGGTCAGATGTGCCCCTTTTGAAGTATCTCTTGGATCTGGCACATGATTTCTTCATTTTCCATCAATGAACGATGATAGACTGGTCCATTGGGCAGCGATGCATTGGGGTTTAGATCAACTGGATGCTTGACATGGCAGTGCGTCGGTACCCTGGTGGGTGAGGAGAAGATCTCTCTGTACTCTTCCATGATCCCATCCACTTTTTTTTGTTGCAAAGAGAGTCTTTTTGTAGAGGTCACAGATGTGAAAATGACCTTCTTCTTACTACGAGCATGGATCAAAAAGAAGACAAACTTCCTGGTCTATTAAATGACCTTATTTCATTGCTTAATAGAGATTAAAGAAATATTGATAGGAGGCGCTACCTTTGGTATCCTATACAATTGTCTACCCAAAGTAATAATAACACTATGGGGTCTAGACTCATACACAACATGTCGCTTCCACAAATATGACTAGCATAAAATAACATCACAAACTTCAATGGGAGAAATATCACACAATACCTCGTCTTTGAAGGGATTGATGTTGTAGGGCAGAAAACATTGTTGGCTAACGTGAAGATATCATCCTTGGTGAAGCCAAATGATGGTGTAGGGCTATGGGTGTGGTGTTATCGATAGGTATAGATGCTTGATGACCTCTACTAAATTTAGGTTCGTCTTATTGCAACTATCGATAATTAAATGCAGCAGAGTCCCCTTTACCCACATTTGTGAGTGAAAGAGGCATTCCCCTTCCTCTGGTTCTTCTAGTTCGCTTGGTTGTAATTTGGTGGTAGCGAAAATGGAACTGGGTTTGGCATTGATGATCCACTTTCCACTTTTTGGATTTGATTCGAAGTCAAAATCTACCTTGGCCACTAGTGACTGCTTGGAGCGACATTCTTCGGTGCCAAGGGATTTTATGGTATTCACACCATTTTCTAGTGTCCTTCTTCGACTTCTCATTACCCTTCTTGGATTGTGTCTTGGAATGGTTGTCCTGAGAGTGACTGTCTTTTCCATGTCCCTTGTTTTTTGGGTTGGGGTCTCCTTTTCCCTGCTTCGGCTATGAGGATTTTCCAGATCCAAAATATCGCCTCCTCTGCTTAAATTTCTACTCAATATTGATAACATATCTATAAGTCACACCTAATGATGCGATGCCCAGAAAATCCATTTCTATTTGAATGTATATATGCATACAATCACGGTATTTGAGCACCAGATGTCGTACAGAGTCTTTGATACCCAATTTGGTGCGCAAGGTATGGAAAATATTGGTGAAATATGGTACTGTCTAGTCCCTTTCCTAACGCAGCGTGGTCCATCTTGTGTACTAGTCCTTGTAGATTCCAACAGGGTGGTATTGTTCTCTAATGGAATCCATGAAGGAATACCATGTGGGGGCAACCAAAAATATTACAGATTCCTCTATGGCCCTTTTCTTAGAGTAAGTATCCCACCAGTCCTTAACATGGGGGACAACCTTGAGGAGTGCAACAGTAATATTTTCCCTATTGGAAATATTGTGGACTGAAAAATACCCTTCGAGCAGATTCAACCATTTATCTACAACATCTACATCTATTAGTCCTTCAAATAATGGAATATAAAAATTTACTTGTACCTTCAAGGGGGTTGCATGGTCACTTGATGACGATGCATCTCTTGTGGGAAGTTGCCGAAGGATCTGTGCAAAGTTGTCCATTATTTCATTCCTTTGTCATGCAAGGTATTCCTCAAGAAACATTTTAAAAGGATATCCTTCTCCATCATCTTTCTTCTTGTCCCCCATGGTTTTTTTTCAGGCTTGGCATGGCCAATCTTGAAAAGGCTCGACTATTTTGAGTCCCAACTTCTTGTACCCAGATCCTTTCAGGGACATGCATGAAGAAAAATAAATGAAAACTAGACCGCTTTGATACCATTGATATGGATTTATGAGAAAAATGAAAGGAATAATAGACTGAATACAATAACATAGAGATACAGAGAACAGCAACAGATATCTAGTGAACAATAAATTCTATTGAATAAATAAAATAGGCTGAAACTGTAAAACTGCAGAACTGAAAAGAACTTGGTCGAATGGTAGTAGCTATCTCTGAGGAGATTGGGGTGTTGAGACTTATGGGGGTAATAGGTGAGGCATCTATGGACAAAGGTGGGGGAGAGGATTGGGTATCGTGATTATATGTTGAGGTGGATACACCTACAAGGGAGGAATGGCGGTCTTCAGTAGATGTCATGAACCAAATATCCATATATGAATTGGATGTACAATGGTATGGGGGAGGGGGAATCTCATAAATTGGTGTTACAGGAGAGTTTGGAGGGTTTGGTTGGAAGAATGCACCTCATGGTGGAATAGATATGGTAAGTTGGGTTGAAGGATAGAGGTTTGATCATGGAGGGGGGATACCATAATTTCTAGGATGAGGAGTGTATACAATTTGGTCCATCTGGTTGTGTACGGGTGGTGTAATGGGTGGGATGGAATCCCTCCAGCGTGTTCATCCCTAAATGATGAGCATGCATAAATATGTGTAATGATCCATATGGTAACATAATTCACAAGGAAGTCACATGCACTTGTTTACTGACATACAAATATAGTGAATGTCTGTAATGGTTGATACAAAGGAGATGGGTTGGGAGGACGTGGGTAATGTGGTTTGGCATACTACTGCTAGGGTGTCCCTAAATTGAGGTGCGGTCAGGAAATAGTGTGTGTAATGGCCTTCATGAGAGCTTATCGATCAAGTGTGCTTAGTTCTAAAACTAGGGGGTTTGGAGTAAGAAGGCTTCGGGGAGGCTGGTGGATCTACTAGTGTGGGTAGTAGCGACGCACTTATGGGTTTTGGATTGAGATTCTGCAACTCAGGTAAAGCGTGACAGATATTGATAGGATGTCCAATGGTGTTGCACAATGTGCATGGGGGTGTTATGCATTGTGGGGAAGGGAGGGAAGATTCCTTATTTTTTTTGTTCCTCGTTGGTTTGTGGTGGTGCCCCATTTTTGAGAATTAGTGTCTCATGTGGTGGTAATATTTCCCCCGACTGTGTGACCAGTTGGGCGAGTGGGTGGTGTTAGCACTTGGTAAATTTCCTAGAGGTTGAAAAAAGAAGAAATCTACAAAGGTAACCTTAACCAACCACTTTTAAAGCTGGGATCTAGCCCTTCCAGCTTCAGATAGGGATCTCTCTATATCATTTAGATTTGTTTTAAATTAAGATATTAGGCTAGCTATAGAAAATGTTGGTTTTGTTGTAAGGGGTTTTTGAAGTTGGTTGAGACAAACTACACATCCATTGGGATATGGAGTCTGTATTTAATAAATCTTAGATACAACCAGAAACGCTGAAGAAATCTTTCACAAGGCGAGATAACATGCTCACTGGATCTTTAATAATTTAAGCGATGGACAGAAGAAAAGATAAGGAAAATAACTCCAATTAACAAGCACTTAAGAATCTCTTAATTGAAGATATTTAGAAGATGAACATTAAAATCTTTAGAATTGGAAACAGGGTATCAGAGATAAATCCTGCAACATAACGCTATTCGTAAAGATTAGTTATAGAAAAACAAGATGATTACAGAGCAAGGAAACATTTGACTGAGAAAATCACATCACCAGTGAACATGCGCAAGAATCCTGTAAAATGCCTCTTCTTTATTAATGATGGATCTCTTAAAAAATGTTACAGCTTGATAGCAATAGGGTGTGCAAATCAACAACCCCCAATACATCAGAAAATGAAGTATTTATAAAAAAAAATACATACACTCCTATCGTAACTGATCAGGACGTGCTCATACTATTTTTAGATTAACTACCTTAACTAATCAAAACTGCTTTGATGACTCATTACAACTGTATACTGAATTTCAGGGGTAGGCCGTTGGCGAGGTGCCTCTGCAACCTATGCTGACAGGACAACTGACTGGATGCTCAGCTCATCTTCTTAGTCTAGTAGATCGCACAGTTCTTCCCACCTGATGTGACCTGGCACTGTGACTTTAAGCAACCTCCGGTACACTTCATCCATGTCTGTGTACTTAGAAAATGTGGGCTTGATGATGAAGATGTGCTTAATTTCATGCTGGATACCAATATCCAGCTGCAAGGCATCCATGAATGCTCTTCCTGTGATGCTTGCCTGTATACCTGCAAACTTAGAACTATCCCTGGACACCTCAGTCAATTTTTTCTTATAATCAGTGAGGGTCATTAGCTTGTCATTAATGACCTTCATACCAAGCAGGCCCTTTCTTTGCAGAGCATCTATTTTACTGAAGAACCTCTGCACTCCTTGGTCCATGACTTGGATCTTCTCTTCAAGCTGCATCATGAGACTTCTTTTGGTTAGAACTCTTTTCACCTCCAATATGGTCTCGGTCCTGTCTTCGATTTTCAATTCCTCGAGTTCCTCTCGGGTCTTAGAATTCAGGAACCTTATGATTTCGTTCACTTGGGCTGGCATGTCTCCCAGTTCAGTTATGATTTTCTCCACAGCCTGTTTGCTCCTCTCGAGCAACTCATTCTGTTCAAACATGATTTGAACCATTGGCCAGATTTCATTAATGGATTTCGAAATATCCGTCCACACAAGTTCTTTAACCTCAGCAAAGGTCTTTCCTGCCACTGTCTGTTTCTGGAGCTGCTGCAACTCCTTCCTGATCTGCTCATTCACCTGTTTTTCTCTAGACAGACTTGTTTCGAAAGAATCCTTTATCTCTTGGAGATTCTCCACCTCTTTCTTAACCCTGCTGATTTCTGACTCTTGCAGGTTCATTCTCTCCATAGACTTGGCCAGGTTTGTAGCTCTTTCTGGTAGGGGTACCGCAGTCGCAGATGGAACGACTGTCACCGTTGGTGTTGCAATTGGGATGGCATTCAATGGAATTCCTTCCATTGGCTTTGTCTTCTCTTTCTCCTTGAGCAGTCTCTCCATCTCTGCCTCCATCTCCTTTAACTGTGCATTCTGCTCTAGGAGTAATTTCAACATCTCATCTTTTTCACTTTCCTTTTCAGCTATTTCTTTTGTCTGTGGATCCTCTGTTGGAGGGATATTTAGCTCCTTTCTTAGTGAGGTGATGTCAGCATTTTTATTTTTAATCATTTCTTCGGTAGCCTTGACGTTCGCCGGGTCATAACCGATCTTGAGGACCAGCTACTCCAGAGTCTTTGTCCTATTTTCTTTCGCGAAGGAAGACATTTTTTCCAGCTTCAGTTGGGTCTGGGCATTTCTCAATGCTACCCAAAACTTTGACGTAGAAGTTGAAACGCGGGCTAAAGTGTGGGAAATCATCTCCCCAGTTTTCTTATGCAGATCCATCTGATCTGTTGGATGCACATCTTTTGCCTGAAACTCAAACGTAGCCCTCTTGTAATCAGATATCACCTTTGGATTAGGCATTTGTGCTTGGAAGAATGCCATATGCATCCTACCCTTCTCTGTATCAAATGATGAAAGAATTCTATGTTGGGCCGTGGATGACTGCTTCTGGAACTGTGCATAAGTGTTGCTGGTGAGCGTCTGGTTCTTCTTTTTTATCGTGTCATATTTTTCAAAAATGCCCAACTTGGGCCCAGTCTTGCTTGGCGGAGTATCCAAGGGAGAATCTGAGGATTTTAATGCTTTTTCCACTTCCTTAGGCTGACTAGAGCCGAAAGGAAAACTGAGTTGCTTAGCCCCAGTGGTGGTCACTATGGTGGTCGTGATCTCTTGCTCCACTATCATGCCTGTAGTTGGAACTGTCCTCGGCTTTTTGGCATGCATTTTAAATTTCTCCGATGACACCTTTGCTACTGGGGAAGATGATTCTTGTCGGGGCCTCTTTTCCTTGGGATTCTGAGGTGTGGCAGTGGGTGGTGCGCTTGATGAGGGTACCTGCCTTTCCATTCCGACAGTTGGCTCCATGTCCACCAATGTATCAGGCTCTCATTCTGTTTGATTAGCAAATCTCTCAATTTCTGGCCTGGGTTCATGCACATATGGGGCATTCTTATTCTTGACTCTCATCTCAGAAATGATCCCACGGGGATCATAATGCCAGGTGAAACTTGTCAGAAATTTCATTTCCCTCAACAGTTTGTCTGCTTCATCACCTGCGCCTCTACTACTGCAGATGAAAGAGCCTATCTACCCTTTAATCCGCAATTGTTGCTTCTTTTTAAGGGAAACAAAGTGAATATCATTAGAATTCATAATTTTTCTAATATATTCTAGTGCGAAAATCCTTACCGGTATATATCTCGGAAGCTTGTACGATGCCAACTCGCACCCATAAACTCGAATTTCAGAGTGATTCTGATACAAGTACTAGTCTCCCATCTTCGCATTGTCCGATAGGTGCAGAATCCTCCAGACTTCGTCATTTATTTGTGGCTCAGGCATGCCACTCAACATACTTACCACTGGGTGGTAAAATTGATCAATGAATGCCGCGAAGTCGTATTCGACGAAATTGTATTTCAGAAGAGAAGTCCACGCTATGACTGGCTGTGGCTTCCCATCGGCGTCCATCTTCTGCATAGAGAAATTGAACTTGTCTGCTTGGAAATAGACAAACATGTAGGCTAGAATGGATGAATACCTGAAAATACCTTCTGTGGAAAAATTAACCAATTGTTCATGGATGTTATTGGCTAGGAAAGTGTTGTAATCGAACTGCGTGGTCGGTTGTTCGTCGTTTGAGAAGATAGAAAGGAAACCCAGGATGGGTTCGTCTACCCATTTATCGGAATAGTACCCAAGCAGGGCACACAGGGAGGAAATAATCTGATTTCCTTTGGTGGAAAACAAAGAAGAAGGGTACGGGGGATTTGTGGTCGGGAGCGGAGTGGAAGTGGGGAGGAAAAGATCGAATATCTGAGCTCTCTGCGGGAAAGTCATCTTTTGGTAAAGCTCAGTGAGGATTTCCAGGTTGAATGGGGACGCAGATTCCGGGCGGGTTATCTGCATCATCTGGTCGATATCCTCTGGGGTGATGAAGAAGAGGACGTCCCCAGATGAAGAAACAATGGCTCTCTGTTCGGGGACGTAGTGAGCTTGGCACTTGAGTGCAAATTCTGGGAAATGGTGGATTTGGGGGAACAGATATAGGGGCAAATTGGACTCCCAGAGTCCAATTTCATCACTCTGGTCCAAGAAAACTTCCCGGAGCCACGACTGGAGATCTGAGAAGTCAAAACTGCAAATGGTATCGGCTATCAAAAGGTCCTTATCGACCAGGGGAATTTTATCCAGGTCCACCGGAGGAGGAACGAACGAATTCTCTTCTTCTTCAGCTGGCTTTGTTTTGGACGCCATCTCAGCAACTGTACCTGCAACAAACAACATTAGTGGGGTCTACTGGGGGTGGAGGAAAACGACGGGGAAGCAATGGGAAGACGATAGATACATTCTCTGGTGCGATGGATGGTTCTGGTGCAAGGGATGAATAACGAGTGAAAATGGGAACAACAGTATTTTTATTCGAAACTGGGTCGGTCGGACACGGGAAAACGATCAGCATGACAACGGGCATATTATCCAGTTATTAACGGACAACGGGCCACTTGGGGTGACATGGCAGGTGACAGTAACCAAAGTATAGGACGACTGACGTGGAGGTTGGTGATTGGGGGTGAAAGTCGCCAAAGGGGGTTGTTCATGAGTGGAGTTATGGGACTGACAACCTGGACTGCCGGAGGTTATGGGAAGTGACCCGTCCCCAGTAGCAAGTGGGTCGAGTGGGGATAGTGGAGGATGACGTCCAGGGGTGATGGGATGTCAGGTAGCAGGCGGGGGATTTGACCTCTGGACCAATAGAAACGCTCCATGTGTAACAAGGGGCCCGCCGGAAGGAATATTCATTCCAAACCCCCCCCCTTTTGATTAAAGACAGAACACCAAGGGGGTCCAGAATGCATTAAGAACCATCGATCTGTGTGCTTGTATGATGGCCATCCAGATCTGCGCACTCCTTAAT